>JAUFNR010000022.1:0-458350 GCA_031216915.1 Pictodentalium vernedei | reverse complement strand
GCCGTGGTGTGGGTCCCTTTCGTTGGTGTGCGCTTTCAGGAGATCCGCAAGATATTTATAAAACCGATACTAAAGTCAAAGAACTTATCGACGACCCCCATCTGCATCATTGGATCGATATGGCCCAAAAGCGAATCTCATTTCAAGGTTTACCGGCACGCATCTGTTGGGTTGGGCTTGGCGTTCGTCACAAGCTCGGACTTGCTTTCAATGAAATGGTGCGAACGGGTGAGCTAACTGCTCCTGTTGTCATTGGTCGCGATCATCTTGACTCAGGCTCAGTAGCCTCTCCAAATCGCGAAACGGAATCCATGAAAGATGGTTCTGACGCCGGTTTCGGACTGGCCCTTGCTTAATGCACTACTCAATACCGCTTCTGGAGCAACATGGGTTTCATTCCATCATGGAGGAGGAGTTGGGATTGGGTTTTCGCAACATGCGGGCTTGGTGGTTTGTTGCGATGGCACCGAAGAGGCCGACCGCCGTATTGAGCGGGTGCTGTGGAATGATCCTGCAACAGGGGTGATGCGTCACGCAGATGCGGGATACGATGAAGCCCTCCAATGCGCGAAAGCGCATGGGCTTAATTTGCCGAGTATTTTAGATTAAAGCAACGTTTCTGAGCTCAAGCCTAAAATACAATATGTATGATTTTTAAATTCAAAAACTTTAAAGGAGAAATATCATGACGATAAAATCACAATCAACATTGTTAACCATCAGCAGCAGTAGGATGCTCACTCATTGCCTCTTCTGCTCTAGCCGATAATATCAAAATTGGTTTTCATGTACCGCTGACAGGATTTGCGGCATCAGACGGCAAGTCCGCCAAAAATGGTGCCGAACTGGCGGTCGAGCAAATCAACGCCTCAGGAGGCATTAATGGCGACATGCTGGAGCTTGTCACTTACGACGACCAAGCCTCACCCAAAGAATCCGTTCCAATCGCTCAAAAACTGATTGAAAAAGATGGTGTCATTGCCGCGATTTCTGGAAGTTACTCCGGCTCAACACGTGCAGCATCTGCTATTTTTCAAGAGGCCGCTGTTCCCTACATTTCTGCCTATGCGATTCATCCAGATATTACCCGTGCTGGAAACTACGTTTTTCGTACCTCGTTTGTGGGAGAAGTTCAAGGACGCGCTGGAGCAAAACTGATTGGAGAAACCCTTGGCTTAAAAAAAGTAACCATCATCACTTTGCAAAATGACTTTGGAAAATCATTGGCCGCTGGCTTTAAGGAAGTAGCAGATCAATTTGGTATCAACATTGTTTCGGAGTACCAATACACCATCAAAGATCGGCAATTTGGTCCCATCGTTTCCAAAGTAAAATCTGACGCCCCAGATGCAATTTACGCCTCGGGCTATTTCTTTACTGCGGGTCCCTTGGTCAACCAATTGCGCGCAGCGGGAATCACCGTTCCTGTCATTGGTCAAGAAGGATATGACTCCCAAAAATATATCGAAATTGCCGGTCCAGCCTCTGAAGGTACCATCATCACAACCTCTCTCGATCGCGACTCTGATGTTCCCGAAACCCAAAACTTTATAGCGGCTTTCGAGAAAAAAAACACATTACAAATCAGACATGGTCGCCGCTTCTGCGCATACGGCCGTTAAAGTACTGGCAAAAGCCCTACAAGCTTCTGCCTCAAAAACCCGTACAGCTTTGCGCGATGCCATTGCCAAAACAAAATTCACCGCCTCTACAGGTGAAAATATCGTTTAATGCTTTGGGAGAAGTACAAAAAAACGTTCAGGTGCAAATCGTCAAAAATGGTAACTGGCACCATCACTCGGTGATCAACGATGCTGATTTACTGTCCCCACCAACCCAATAAATAACCTGTCATAAAACGCACCCCCCAAAAGCGAGGAGGCACATGCTTTACTTAGAGCTACTGTTGCAAGGTATTATTCAAGGCAGCATTTATGCTTTGATTGCGCTTGGCTTAACGTTGGTCTATGGATTGCTACGCATACTGCATGTCGCCCATGCTGCGCTGTTCACGCTTGGTGGTTACATCGGCGTACTGGTTACCAATGCCACAGGAAGTTTTTTGCTTGCTGTTGTTGTTGCGATGCTATTGGTCGGCCTGGTTGGCTTGCTCACTTATCAATGGATCTATAAACCATTACTGGGTAAGCCCCCTTTTATTGCACTGATTGCCTCAATCGCTGTTTTCATAGCCTCTGAAGAGATATTTCGAATTGTATTCGGTCCCTATGGATTGTCTTATACCACCCCACCTTTTCAGAACCGCTATGAGATTTTTAATAATTTTTTCCTAAAACAAGGTGAAGTACTTGTTATGGGTGTTGCCATTGTCATGCTGTTCATATTCAGCTGGTTGTCGTCCAACACACGCATCGGTATTTCTTGGAGAGCAACTGTCACAGACCCTAAAATGGCAAGCGCCTTTGGGATCAATACGCAAAATGTACGCTATCTCAACTTCTTTATTGGCTCTGCCATGGCAGCAGTCGCAGGCGTACTGGTTGCCTTGCTTAACAATTTAGTCGAACCTTCCATGGGCAGTGTCCCTTCTTATAAAGCACTCGCCATCATTGTGTTAGGTGGCTTGGGATCTATTCGTGGAACGCTGATAGCCTCTATGATCATTGGCATTACGGAGAGTTTTGGTACCATTTATCTGGGGCACTTACTGAACCGAGATGCCATTGCGTTTGCTTTTTTAATGACAGTCCTGATGTTTCGTCCACAAGGAATTTTAGGAGCCAAAAATGCTATATGAAATAACTTTGGTCACCACCATGGCGATCATGGTTCTTTTTGCCCTAAGCCTTAATTTCATTACGGGGTTTTGCGGACAAATTAGCTTAGGGCATGCTGCTTTTATGGGGGTAGGCGCTTATACCTCTGCCCTGATGATGAAATCCTCTATTCCATTACTCATTACCCTTCCGGCAGCCGCCATCATGGCAGGCTTGCTTGGTATCCTGGTAGGACTTGCAAGCCTACGCGTTCGCCACGACTTCCTGGCAATTACCACCATGGGCGTGGTGTTTCTGTTTGTCGGCATTGTTCGTCAACAAGAAATATTGGGAGGAGAAATGGGCATATCGGGTATCAAAGCCTCACCATTGGGCCATACAGGTTTCATGGCACTGTGCATAGGACTTGCGGGTCTTTTTGCCGTATTCTCTTTGATGGTCAAAAAATCTTGGATGGGGTTCGTTTTCGATTCAATTGCCGATCATGAAGATATCTCAAGAATCTTGGGGATTGATGTTCCACTCTATAAACTGATCGCCTTCGTCATCGGGACAAGTGTTGCCGGTATTGCCGGTGGACTGTATGCCCAACAATTCCGATTTATCAGTGCTGATAGCTTTGGGTTTGTAGAATCCATCGCTGTGTTATCCATGGTCATTGTTGGAGGCATCGGTTCTGTTTGGGGTGTCATGATTGCCGCAGCTATTCTAAGCGTTTTGCCCTTATGGTTTCAGTTCATCAACGACTATAAAATTTTAATTTATAGTGTATTGTTGTTTTCTATCATACGCTTTTCTCCTGATGGTTTGGCGGGTATCGCAAACCGTTGCATCAAGAAAATCAGAGGACAGACATGACCCCCCCTGTACTTGAAGTAGCAAACACCAGCGTACGTTTTGGGGGGCTACTGGCTGTTAACAACGCCTCGCTCATTATCCAGCAAGCCGAACTCATTGGATTTATTGGCCCCAATGGTGCCGGAAAAACAACCCTCATGAGAGCCATTACGGGAGTAATCAAGCCTCAAGAAGGTGCTATATATCTTGATGGAAAGAATATTTCTGAATTGTCTATTCATAAACGGGTTCGAGCAGGTCTGGCGCTGGCCCAACAGATCGTACAACCATTGCGTAAAATGACTTTGCTCCAAAATGTAACGTTGGCCTGCGGCACCGCCAAAACCTTACACCCGCTTCGTTCAATACGTTTTTTTTCAAGAAAAGACGAAGAAAAACGCGCTTTTGAGCTTCTTTCACAGGTTGGATTATCGGAAGCTGCACATGCAATGCCTTCCAAGTTGCCATTGGGGTATCTGAAACGTCTTGAACTGGCGCGCGCCTTAGCCCTTAATCCAAAGCTCTTGCTTTTGGATGAACCCTTAGCCGGTCTGAATCAATCGGAAGCAAGTGCTTTGGCAGATTTAATTGCGCATCTCAATCGCTCGGGCCTCAGCATATTGTTGATTGAACACAATCTACGCGAGGTTATACGCATCTGTCCCAAAATCTACGTTCAAGACCAAGGACGTTCATTGGCTTTTGATGATACCCAGACCGTCATGCGTCGCCCCGAAGTCATTAAAGCCTATCTTGGGATCAGCGCAGCATGTTAGACGTTAAAGAGTTAACAGTAGGCTATGGCGACCTTATTGCAGCACGCAATCTTTCTTTTTTTGTAGAACCCGGCACAACATTGGCAATAATGGGTGCCAATGGTGCTGGAAAATCGTCAACCTTGATGTCACTTATAGGCTTGGTAGAAAAAAAATCGGGAAGCATTCTTATGAATGGAGAGGATATTTCGAGTACAAAGACAGAGCAGCGTATTTCCAAAGGAATTTCTATTGTTCCCGAAGGGCGAAGAGTTTTTTCAGATTTAAGTGTACATGAAAACCTCATGATAGGCGGGCATACCGTCAAGCCAAAAACTATGAATGGCACAATAGAAGAAGTTTTTACATATTTCCCGCGACTGCGCGAAAGAAAAAAACAAACTGCCGGCTCATTGTCAGGCGGTGAACAACAAATGCTGGCGATAGGACGCGCATTGATATCGCAACCCAAAGTTTTGATTATTGATGAGCTATCTCTTGGCTTAATGCCTAAAGTGGTTGATGAATGCTACCGTGTTCTTCAACGCCTTAAAGAAAAAAATACGGCTATCATTTTGGTAGAACAAAACACAGAGCGTGCTTTTTCAATGGCCGATCGTGTATACGTATTGGAAGCCGGCAATCCAATTTGGTCGGGTAGCGTCATTGAAGCAAAAAATGATTCTTCCATCACAGACATGCTGATGGGAATACATCAAAGCACTTAACAGACAAGATTCAGAGGGCTACAACAATGCCCGTTTTATCAAAGGCGTATTGCTTCCACAATCAGACTTAAACCCTATCAGCGTTTTCTAAAATGCTATCGATTGGTGAGCCAACGTTGAAACTCTGGTTGTTTAAGATAAGCGGCACTTTGGATGTATTCAAACGCTTTTGCCAGATGAAATTTTTTAAAATAAGCGTCAATCCTAAAAATTTCTGCTCCCTGATCATCAAAAAAAACAATACTCGGTACATACGTGATATGGAGTGTGTTCACAAATGCACTGATGGTGCTTTGATGTCCGTTTGGCGTGATAATGCTTGCCGTTCCCGATAGTGGCAGTTGAGCAATATCCATTTTACTCATCCACGCACGCAGTTCTTTTTGTTGCATTGCTCCATAATGCAACGTGTCGCATGCTTCGCAATAGGGGGTCTCAAAAAATACGGCAAGCACACGCCCACCGACTTTTCGAGATAAATCCAAAGGGGAAGACATAAACAAAGCATCTTCATGCAACGAAGCATGCGCACCTTTTTGAGGCACTCGCCGCATGGCCTCCGCAAAAGACATATCACGCTCTTGACGATAAGCCGCATATTGCAAGGCAGCCAAAAAACGATGGGGAGGATAATACCCATTAAGACGCGCAATGATTGATCCTTTTTCGTCCAGCAACAATACAGTTGGTGTGAACTGTACGCGCAAAAAACGTGCCAATGTTTTTTCATCTCGAATTTTTCCATCAAACCATGTCACTTCACGCGCGCCAAAGATATCAAACGCCATCGGTAAAAAATGCTTGGTCGAGATATCAACAATCCGACGTTGCGTAAAATTGGTCTCAATCAGTTTTTTACAATACGGACATCCAGATTGCCCAAAATATAAAAGCAGACGCCTACCCGATTGAGCTGCTTCAAGTACATCTTCAGGTAGATCAAGAAAGGTTTCTACAAAAAAAGGAGGAATAGGATCGTCACCAATTTGCGCGAATGCGTTTGATGGTGTCCCATAAAGCCATAATGCCGAAAGGATAAACAACAGTATTTTTAGCATTGCTGTTTTGCAAAAAAGAGGCCTCTTGCTTATGCAGAGACTCCCGGAATCACACATCGCTGTATTTCAATATAACCCGATGGTTCTGCTTTATGGGTTTCCCACGAATCCCTGGATAGCTCTAGCATACGGATGTTTACCTGATAACGGTTGGCACTGAACTCAGGAAAATACGTACAATCCACCGGAAGCAATAGCCGCAACAATACCACATCTAGGTTACGAATATCGTTTAAGATGATATTACCGCACGTCATTGAAAGAGATTGGGTATCTGATGTCACCCGAATATTATCAAGCATCATTTTCATGGCCATTTCAACCGGATAAAACTCCTGCTGAAAATCAGACAAATCTTGTTTTATGCGATCGTTGGAGCGATTTCGCCACCAATGCAATGAAGGAATATCAAAATCATTGTAGCCGCCTGACAATACCATGCGACCTCGCAGTGCAGAAAGCCATGGATTGCTGTTTAAAGCATAATTTGGACGCCCCGCCGCACGAAGCTCCGTCATCACTTTGGAAAGCCTCTTCATGAGTTTCTCTAACTCAGATTGATCAATCTCTTCACGGTGATGAAGCGTTTTAATAAACTGCTGAAAACGATCTAATTCAATCACCAGTTCTGCGCGTAAATCAGACTGCTCTGCGATTTCAATCATCTCGAACAATATTTTTAACGCAAAAATATCCCAATACGAATCTAGCGGTGAAAGCGAAGCGCAAGAAGACAATACTGCTGTAAACTTCTCAAACAAACGATTAAAGCGCAACCATAGCCGAACCTTCTCATTCAGCGGGTACTCATATACCACCATGTCGTTTGATGTTTGCATAGGCTAAATAGTATCTAAAATAATAAGCAGCAAGTCTTCTCATTTTAGCAACATTTCCGCTATTCTCAATAATATCATCAGCCATACTCTGCCGATCAAGGGTATGCGCCTGTACTGCCAATAGAGCATCAGCAACCGCCAAAGATAAATTTCGATGTTCCAACAAACGCATACGACGAATAGGCATGGGACATTCAATGCTTAATACCCGATCAACACCCAGACGTGATGCACCGGTTTCAAAAAACAAGGGGATTTGAATCACGGTCACATCCGTAACAGGTGCCGCTGCAACCATCTCTATTTGACGTTTTCGAATCAATGGATGCAAAATAGCTTCAAGCTGTTGGCGAATGGATGGGTTGTTAAACGCCAGCTCTCGCATTTTTTCCCGATCTAATCCAGAAATGGGCACCACACTTTGACCAAAGCATTCGCGTAAAACCGGTAAAGCTTCGCCCCCTTCGCCCGTTAATGTACGCGCAATAACGTCCGTATCAATGACCTTAGCTCCCCACTGGGCAAAAAGATCTCCTACCGTACTTTTACCGCTGGCCGCTCCACCAGTCAGCACCAATACCCACGTTTGTTGATCTGTTTGCATACGAGAAACACAAAAACGGTCACTGCGCGCTTAGCAGCCTCCCATGCTCAAATATTTGATTTCCAAGTAATCCTCAATACCATATTTCGATCCTTCACGCCCTAACCCAGATGATTTCATTCCCCCAAACGGTGCCACTTCGGTTGAAATAATGCCCGTATTAATACCCACCATACCATGCTCCAACTGTTCGGCCACACGCCACACACGCCCAATATCACGTGCATAAAAATAAGATGCCAAACCATATTCAACATCGTTGGCTATCGCAATGGCTTCTGCTTCATCTTTAAAAGTCAAAATAGGTGCCACCGGGCCAAAAATCTCTTCTTGTGCCAAAGCCATATCGGGCGTCACTTCCCGAACCAAAGTCGGCTCAAAAAAAGTTTGCCCCAATGCATGACGTTTGCCGCCACATAAAATTTGAGCGCCTTTTTCAAGCGCATCCGCCAACAGTGTTTCAACTTTTTTAACAGCAGCTTCATCAATCAATGGACCTTGTTGTACACCACTTTCCCAGCCTTTTCCCACTTTCAACTGTCTCACCATCAGCAGCATTTTTTCACAAAAAGCCGACAATACGCTTTCTTGCACCAAAAAACGATTGGCACATACACACGTTTGCCCACTATTACGGTATTTTGATTGTATGGCTCCCTCAACGGCCGCATCTAAATGTGCATCATCAAATACAATAAATGGCGCATTCCCCCCCAATTCCATCGAGACCTTTTTAACCGTAGAAGCTGATTGCGCTATCAGTTGACTGCCCGTCTGCGTAGAGCCGGTGAATGTTAATTTTCGCACCTTAGGATTTTGTGTCAAGACTTGCCCAATACTACGCGCATCACCGGTTATCACCGAAAAACATCCCGGTGGGACCCCTGCTTCTTCAGCCAATGCCATCAATGCAAGCGCTGATAAAGGCGTTTGAGACGCAGGCTTTAAGACCATGGTACAACCCGCTGCCAATGCAGGTCCAACCTTACGCGTAATCATTGCCGCTGGAAAATTCCATGGCGTAATGGCAGCACATACCCCAATGGGCTCTTTAATCACCACAATGCGCTTATCCGCATGTGGAGATGGGATCACATCACCATACACGCGCTTGCCCTCTTCAGCAAACCACTCTAAGAATGAAGCCGCATAGGCAATCTCTCCGCGCGATTCGGTCAACGGTTTTCCTTGTTCCATCGTCATTAAATAGGCTAAATCTTCTTGATGCTCCATGATCAATTTAAACCAACGCTGTAACACACGAGCGCGTTCAATGGCGGTTTGTTGTCGCCATACCAAAAAAGTGGTATAGGCCGTATCAATGGCCCGCTGTGTCTCAGCACTGCCCATATTGGGCACGGTGGCAATGGTTTCACAGGTAGCAGGGTTCTCTACTGCGATGGTAGCTTGATTATCCGCATCGCACCACTTGCCTTCAATATAGCACTGTTGACGCAAAAGCGTTGGGTAGTTAAGTTTCATAAGTGTTCCTCTAAAAAAATTAATGGGGCTCTGCTATTGGATAGCCTGCAAAGCCTCTGTTAAAATGGTTAAACCTTCATCCAGCAATGCCTCTGAAATAGTCAAAGGCATCATTAACCGCAAGACATTACCATGAATACCACAATTGAGCAATAGCAGGCCACGTTTTGCCGCTTCAAGTTTCAACGCATTGGCAATATCTGGTGCCGGTTTTTCGGGGTGCCCTTCATGACAAAACTCCACCGCCATCATCGCTCCTAATCCACGCACCTCCGCAATACACGATACCGTAGATTTTAACGCATTGAGGCGGGTACGCATCATCTCTCCTAAATGCATGGAACGTTCGCAAAGCTGTTCTTCCTCAACGATTTGCAATACCGCCAGAGCCGCTGCACATGCCAACGGATTGCCCGCGTAGGTACTGCCCAACGCTCCCGGACTTGCCGCATCCATCACTTCGCTTTTTCCCAATACTGCCGCGATGGGTGTGCCTCCACCAAGCCCTTTGGCCAACGTCATGATATCGGCTTCAATATCCGCGTGTTCAATCGCAAACATTTTACCCGTACGGGCTATTCCGGTTTGAATTTCATCGGCAACCAATAAAATACCATATCGATCACACAAAACCCGCAATTGTTGTAAAAATTCAATCGGTGCTGGATGATACCCTCCTTCGCCTTGTACGGGTTCAATAAAAAGCGCCGCAACACGTGTGGCTTCCACATCATTTTTAAATATTTTTTCAACCCCTGCTATCGCATCATCAACACCAATACCATGCAATGCACTTGGAAATGGCGCATGATACACTTCTGCGGGAAATGGCCCAAAACCCAATTTATAAGGTTCTACCTTACCCGTCAGCGCCAACGAAAACATCGTCCGTCCGTGAAAAGAGCCATTAAACGCAACAATGGCCGAGCGTCCGGTGGCGGCGCGCGCAATTTTTATCGCATTCTCGATGGCTTCAGCTCCCGTATTCATAAAAAGGGCTTTTTTGGGTGTCTCTCCTGGTGCTAATGCACACAGTCTTTCAGCCAACGTGATGTAGCTTTCGTAAGCCAGTACCTGAAAACAAGTGTGTGTAAATTGCTCAGCTTGCGCTTTAATAGCACTTACGACTTTAGGGTGTACATGCCCTGTATTGAGGACAGCAATACCTCCACAAAAATCGAGATAGCGCCGCCCTTCTACATCCCACACTTCACTGTTATTCGCACGAGCCACCACAATAGAATGCGCTTGCGCAATACCACGCGGTACTATCGCATTGCGACGGTTTATGAATGTTTCATGAGGTAAAGAACTCATAGCTTATCTCCAAAAAAATACAATAAATTGAGCAACGATTGGGTTTAAAAAAAACATTTATTTTTTGCATAATGATACACCAAGTTCAATATTTTTAATGATAATGTTGTCTGATTCATCGAATACAAACAACAATACAAAAAAATTAATCATTGTATTCAATAAGTTGAAGATATTTGATGTTTAGTCCCATACAGTGGTGGGATGAGTTTTATGAATGCCGTGGTTTTTTTCAATTGGGTCGCAATAGCGTTTTGGAGTTTGGTCATGCCTGTATGGGTTTTGGCACTGATGTAAAGAGGGGGGGGGGTGCCCTTTTTGTCTTGTGTGTGGCATGATGCCAATAGTGATTCGCGATCTTTTGATGGTAGGCTGTCAATTTTATTCCATGCCAGCAACTGAGGAATATGTTGACTACCAATAGATGTTAAGACGGATTGTACATCGTGTAGTCGATCCAGCGCATGGGGGGTGCTGATATCCGCGACAATCACGAGCAAGTCCGCTTGTCGTGTTTCTTCTAGTGTTGCATGAAAAGCCTGTACCAAGCCGTGGGGAAGGTCGCGAATAAAACCGACGGTATCCAAGCCGATCACGTTTTGTTGATCGGGTGGAAGAGAGGGTAAATATAATCGTCGTGCCATCGGATCAAGCGAAGCGAATAATTGATCTTTCGTTAATGCATTGGCTTTTGTCAGTACATTGAAGAGGGTTGACTTGCCCGCATTGGTATACCCTACCAATGCTACGGTGAATAGCCCTCTGCGTT
This sequence comes from Pictodentalium vernedei, assembly GCA_031216915.1. NCBI lineage: Eukaryota > Metazoa > Mollusca > Scaphopoda > Dentaliida > Dentaliidae > Pictodentalium > Pictodentalium vernedei. Next base: position 447,223 of record JAUFNR010000022.1, on the reverse strand, counting down.
GTCGGGCTTTGCGTTGAGAGTGACGCTGTTTGGTCAACGTGATTAATTGTTGACGTAAACGGCGGATTTTTTGGGCAATTATTCGGCGATCCAATTCCAACTGTTTTTCACCTGGTCCGCCAATTTTACTCAATCCTCCACGTTGGCGTTCCAAATGGGACCACTCATGGACCAAATGGGTCGATATATAATTAAGGCGCGCAAGCTCGACTTGTAGTTTTCCGGCTTGAGAACGTGCTCGACTTGCAAAAATATTGAGGATCAAGCCTGTACGATCAGCGACCGATAGGCCAGTGCGTTGTTGTAAATTACGCAATTGGATACCCGAAAGTTCGGCGTCAAACAAAATATGTTTGGCATTGCTTGTTTCTGCCCATTGTTTAAGGTACTCTGCCCGACCGGCGGTTATATAGGTTGCCGCGTCTTTGCGGTAGAGGCGGCCGTGTAATACTGCGACCTCCGCGTAGCCTAACGATTGTACCAGCAATACGAACTCTTCTTGTCGAACGCTATCAGGGCGCTCATAGTAACAAACTGCAATGGCATCGCAAGTGCTGGAGGGAAGTATGGTAAATGTTGAGGGGTGTGCACAAGCACTGGCATTTGTGTTAGAAGTAGGTATCATAGGTTCTTTAGCACATCAGTGGTTGATTTTGTCGATTTTTTTAGACGCTTAATGGCTATATCGCAATAACCTTTATCCATTTCAACCCCTATACCCTTTCTTTGGTTTCGGTAGGCAGCGATAAGTGTTGAGCCACTTCCCATAAAAGGATCAAGAACGGTATCGCCGACAAAGCTAAACAGTTTTATACATCTTTTTGGAAGTTCAAGTGGAAAAGCCGTCGGGTGTCCACCGGCTCCTTTTTTATTTTGGCCATTGAACGTCCATACTCCGTTTGTCCAATCCATAAATTCTTGTCTGGTTATGTCATTATTTTTTATTTTATTGCTTTTTTTCCAATTTTTCTTATATAAAACCAGAATGACTTCAACTGGTGCAATGACGTAGGGAGCGGAAGCAGACATCCAAGAACCCCAAGCGGTCTTGCGTGAAATATTGCCCTCATTCCAAATAATGGTCGAGTGGTAATGCCATCCAATTTTTTTACAAAGATGTGTAATATCAGCACAAACAGCTTGTTGTCCTCCCTTATTTTTATCGAGAGGAATATTTAAACAAAAGCGTCCATCATCTTTTGCAAGATCGTAACATTTTTTGACCCATTTTTGTGTAAATTTTAGATATTGGCTATAAGATAAATCATCTTTATTCGAATGGTAGTGGATATCAACGTTATAGGGAGGTGAGGTAATGATAAGATCAATTTCCGAATTGGAGATATCCACTATTTTTAAGATATCGTTTTTATAAATCAATATATCGTTGTGACGATAATAAGAAAAAGAAGATGGTGGTGTCTTTTTCATAGAGGCGCTCAATCTTCATCAACAAGCGTTTTACAGGCTTTCTAATAGAGTTGCACTATTTTACTGCCACTGCTACTGCGTCAATAGCCTGTATGATCATGCTATGAGAAATATCGTGGCGTATTTCTGCTTGTCCAAGACGCTTGAGTATAATCATGCGTTGCTGCCCCATGTGCGCTTTTTTGTCGTGTGCCATAGCGGCTAACATGTTTTCATGCAATGCATCTCGATGGTGAAAAGGGTGCTGCCATACCACCGGTAGCCCCAAATCCTTGAGCAGATTTCGTACTGATTGTTCATCGTCAAGCGTTAAATAGCCCATACGTTGTGACAAAGCACAGGCCATGAGCATTCCCAGCGCAACCGCTTCGCCGTGCAAAAAAGTATGATAATGGGTAACACTTTCTATCGCATGCCCAAAAGTATGACCGAGATTAAGCAAAGCACGTTCCCCTTGTTCGGTTTCGTCACGCATCACAATATTGGCCTTCATGCTGCAACAATGCATAATGATCGTTTGCAACACACCTTCATCACGCCGAATGATGGCGGGCAGTTGACTCTGTATGTATTTGAGAAAGTCGAGATCTCCCAATAAGGCATATTTAACCACTTCTGCCAAACCGGCTTGATATTCACGTTCCGCTAAGGTACGCAAAAAAACGGGATCAATCCATACGGCTGCCGGTTGATGAATAACACCGATCATGTTTTTTCCACGAGCATGGTTGACGGCGGTTTTACCCCCTACCGAAGAGTCGACCATTGAGAGTAAGGTTGTAGGAACTTGAATCACCGGAATACCGCGTTGATAAATAGCAGCCGCAAACCCTGTAATATCGCCTACCACACCTCCTCCAAAAGCGAGTAGAACGCTTTTACGGTCTAATTGATTCTCCAATAATCCAGTGATAATGGATTCTAATGTTTCCCAGTTTTTATGGTGCTCTCCATCTGGAATGACAATAGGTGCCTTCGCAGATTGGTTATCCAGCCAGTTGCTATACAATTTTGCTAATGTGGTATTGGTAATCCATTGTACGCGGTGAACGTTGGGGATATCTTGCGCTTGCCAGCTTGTATCGCGAGGTTCTAGCAAATGCGCAAAATAAATGTTATAGCTACGCTCATCAAGCGAGACACGTACCGATTTATGGTAAGACATAAATGGCCTTAAATTGATGGTGCGGTGTTTTTTGTAATACAGTCATGGTCAATCTGTGATCATTATTGAGTAAGATTTTGTATTGAGACTTCAAAACGACGGTTGCTTAATGGTTTACCCCAAAACCTTAACATTGGTCTGAAAACATTATAGGTTGTGGCGCTTGGCGTCATGATAAAGCGAGCTTGTATTTGTCCGTTAGATACTTGGCCATCGCCCTCAATATTGAGTGGGCCTTCCAGCGTTCCCACATTAAACGACAGCAGTGAAGGTTTAATCGATATTTCAAAGCGATAACTGCCGATGGGTTGAATTGGCAGGGTTACCAATGAGGCGTTTTCCCACGTGATCCTTCCTTGTAGTGGTTTTTGTGGGTTGGATCGATTGAAAATTTTACCCTGCCCAGTAAGCGCAGTAATTGTTAAAAAACCGCCTGCTTGCATATCATGCCAAGTGGTCTGTATGTCTTTGGGTAAAAATTGTGGAATCACTTGTAATGGAATGGGTAAATCAAAAATAGCAATTTGCCATGTCGTTTGTTGCAAACGTATCCTAGAGGCTCGCTGGCTTTTTTGATTATCCAGTTCTAGCGAGATATCGCCTTTCCATATATTGTCCAAAATGACATTCCAATGGAGCGAAGTTATTTTTTCTTGTAGGTTGTCATTGACGACCCATAAATCTCCTTGACCCTTCCACAATGAACCTTGCGCATTCGTGATGACGATAGTTTCTTTGCTCCAATAGGCCACCGCTGTCCCCAAAAAATGTGCAGGCGCAAACACCAGTAAGCTACCGAGTAAAACGAGAAGAAAGAGCAGGAAAAATAGCGTACGGAGGAAAAACTTCATATCCAATATTCTTTAGATTATTGGGATTGAGCACTCTTGAGGATTTGCGATTCTGCACGATACATCAAAAGACTCCCTCCACCTAATGTACTCAGGTAGGGTGTTACTTTAATCTTCTGATCGGTTGCAAAACGGCGTGTCGGCGTTATTTGACCGTTGCGAATATCAATTAAGGATAATGACAATGGAATATTGGGGAGATTTCTTGCGGTAAATACCTCTCCTTTTTGAATATAGGCGGATGCAACGACTTGATTGTTTTCAAGAAACTCTATCAATATGGGTATGCCCGAATAAAGATTATCGATCTTTAAATGACCGTGACCAGACTTTATAGGGACATCTATATACGCAGATTGTTCAGGCAGTCCTCTGCCTTTGTAGCTGGCCATTGCAAGTGGGGTGGCAGGTGAAAGCGTAAGCGCGTCTGGTTTGGGTTTGGAGGTAAGTTTTGTCTTGGATGCAGAAGAGGTGGTGACGCGATTGATTTGTTGTAATAATTCTGGGGTGGCGTCGCGTAATGCGGTGTCGGTGATATTGGTATCAGTGCTTTCAGAGCCTTCTGTACTGATATTTGAAAGCGTTTTTTTCTGCAAAAAACTGTTGAGCTCTTGTTTTACCTGTACTCCCAAAGGCGTTAAGACAAAATATTGATAGGCCCAAAAGCCAATGACAGAAACAAATGCTAAGATCAATAGTTTTTTCATAGAATAACAATAAAATTTTTAGGCACTCAGCATTTTACAGCATCTGTGAAATGATTTTACCAATACCGGAGGTGTTTTTTGCTTTTTGAACAAGACGACGGGTTGATATTTCAAAAAGTTTGTATAAGTTCAGAAAGATATTGCACTTTTTATCAAGATGCAAAGTATGCAGTATCAACATATTGGATTTAGATTAAAAGGCCTTTATCATATAGCTTCTCTAAGTTTCAGGGAAGCAGATATGGACAACACCGCCGCTAAACGTAAACGTATTCTCGACTTTTGGGATAAGTATGGACTAAGCGCAACCATCGATGCCTTCGATGTTTCCAGAAGAACCCTATTCTCTTGGAAAGCAAACCTCTTTGCACAGGGCGGCAATATTGCCGCCCTGTGCAAAAAAACCACCAAACCTCATCGTCTACGACAACCTTCCTATTCACCCATCATTGTTCAAGAAATTACCCGTCTGCGTTCTTTACACCCCAATATAGGCAAAGAAAAACTCTTTGCTCTGCTTTTTCCATTTTGTCAATACAACACCATCAATCTGCCCTCTGTTTCCACTATTGGTCGAATCATTGCCCGAGCACCAAACAAAATGCGTGTCACCCCGCAACGCATTAATTCCCGAGGCAAGATTAGGTCATTCAAACGTAATATCGTTGCTCGAAAACCTAAACATCTCACGCTAAAAGTCAATGAGTGCTTGGCATTTGATACCATCGTCCGTCAACGTGACGGGATGAAAAAATATCTAATCACTGCGATAGATCCTGCCTCGCATATTGCCTTTTCCTTCGCACCTACTCGAGCCAACAGTCAAAGCGCCAAGGCGTTACATTGTGCGATTGTTTCTGAGTTTCCCTACCTGCAAGCAGCCAAAGTTCTTACCGACAACGGTAGCGAGTTTAAGGGGGCCTTTGCAGAGTATCTAAACAAAGAGGAGAGGGTGCATTGGCACACTTACCCGCGAACCCCAAAGATGAACGCGCATTGTGAGCGCTTCAACCGAACCATCCAGGAATCGTTTGTGGATTACCACGAGGATTTGCTGTTCTGTGACTTATCCCTGTTTAACAAGAAATTAACACAATGGCTAGTGTTCTACAACACACAACGACCTCACCTATCGACCAAGCCTCAAAAAAAGAAAGTCACCTCTAAAAATAACCTCCCCGTCTCTCCACTAACATACCTCCTTACCCATAACCCAGAGTGCAATATGTATTGGACCAATACAAAGTTAGGATAAACGCTCCAATTATGTTATTATTAAAAAGCATTGAAGTATCCGGCAGAAGTATCCGGCAGGCGATGAAAAAAATACTACAAGAAAAAAAATACTACAAGAAAAAAAATACTACAAGAGAAATTTTTCGAAGGCGAAATTTTTCGAAGGCTCTGGATGATCTTATAGGGCACGACGACTAAAGGAGGAGTTTTGGTAAATAGAATCGGTAGATTTGACCTTTTGATTATCTGGTCTTTAATAGGGATATTGGGGTTTTCTTTACTGCCATGGTACATGCAGGACGATTCTGTTTGGACATTTTCTTGGTTACAAACCTTTACCGCTCCTGAGTCAACATCCGCCCTGATTCATACTTTTCTTTTTGATCGGTATTGGCTTATTTCTCCTCTCATCGCGTTTATTGCGGTTATTTTTGCCTCTGTTCTTTTCCCGCCTTCCATCAGGAGAGCATGGATCATGCTCATTGTTTCTGCGATGGCAATCTTTTTTACGTTTGCACAAGGTCTAGTCATTGTACGAAATGGTCCCCAAATTTTTCAAAATTGGCTTACTTTTCAGAACATTACTGAGGGGCAAATAGGGTTTGGCGCAGGGGCCTTACTGACTTTATTGGCCTTATTGTTTATTCTAACAACATCTGTTTCGTCTTTAGGCAAGGGACGGGGAGATGCCTTTGTGGTGGGGATGATCGGTCTTGTGATTTCAATGGTCGCGATTTTTGTATTTTTCCCCATATTGCATATCTTGCTGAATGCCTTTAAAACAGGAGAAGATGGCTATGCTATTACAGGATTTTTGGCACGGTTTTTTTCTTCGGATGTATGGGGATTAAATTGCATTGTGGGACAAGGTGATTGTGGTCCTGCCATTAATTCGGTATTTTTAGCCATATTGACAGGTCTTCTTACAACCATATTGGGCTTGGCTTTTGCGCTTATTTTCACACGTACTGCATTCAAAGCCAAAAAACTTTTGCGTGTTTTAACCATTATTCCCATTATCACGCCTCCATTTGTCATTGGTTTAGCATTGATCCTTTTGTTTGGACGCTCTGGGGCAGTAACCACATTTGTTTCTGAACTGTTTGAGTTAGAGCAAAGTCGATGGATTTATGGCTTTGGCGGTGTATTGTTAGCACAGGTTTTATCGTTTACCCCCATTGCTTTTTTGGTGTTAATTGGTGTGGTAGAAGGGGTAAGCCCCTCGATGGAAGAGGCTTCACAAACCTTGGGGGCAGACCGTTGGAAGACCTTTCTTCATGTATCTTTGCCTTTAATGCGCCCTGGATTGGCCAATGCGTTTTTATTGGGGTTTATTGAAAGTCTCGCCGATTTTGGAAACCCATTGGTATTGGGTGGAAGCTTTGATGTTTTATCTACGGAGATTTATTTTGCCATTGTTGGCGCCGTTGCCGATCCTGCTAAGGCAGGTATTCTGGCCATTGCGCTTTTGGTATTAACGCTTGGGGCTTTTTTAATGCAACAGCGATGGTTGGGTAAAAAATCTTATGCCACAGTCACCGGTAAAGCCGATTCAGGACGTCATGCAGCACTCAATACTACCGTTAAAACGGTTTGTTATATGACAGCACTCCCATGGGCAGTGTTTACAGGCATTGTGTACAGCATGATTATTTTTGGTAGTTTCGTCAAACTTTGGGGTTATGACAACAGTTTTACGTTGGATCATTATATCCGCGCTTTTTCAATCACATTAAACGACAGAGGGTTTCATTGGACAGGTGTTGCTTGGGACAGTTACTTTACCACGTTGAGCATTTCCACGATTGCCGCACCCTTAACCGCGTTACTGGGTTTATCTACGGCTTATCTTCTTGTTCGGCAGAAATTTGCTGGAAAAAGTCTATTTGAATTTGGAACCATGTTAAGCTTTGCCATTCCCGGTACAGTCATTGGTGTGAGCTACATTATGGCTTTTAATTTTCCTCCCATAGAACTGACGGGAACGAGTATTATTCTTATTTTGGTATTCATGTTTCGGAATATGCCGGTGGGCGTTCGTGGGGGAGTTGCTGCCATGTCTCAGCTAGATAAGACGCTTGATGAAGCATCTATTACGTGTGGCGCCAATAGCTTCACAACGGTTCGTCGGGTGATTGCCCCTTTGCTTGGCCCTGCCATGTTGGCGGCTTTAACGTATAGCTTTGTTCGTGCTATTACCTCAGTCAGTGCTGTAATTTTTCTTGTCAGTGCCGAACATAACATGGCAACGTCTTTTATTGTTGGCCGAGTCGAAAATGGAGAGTTTGGCTTGGCGATTGCTTATTCAGCCGTGCTGATTATCACGATGCTATGTGCCATCTTATTGCTGAATCTTTTGATTGGAAAAAGAAAACTCCGTCGTATGGACCGGGTTGAATGATTTAAATTGTGGAGGAAAAATGGAAAATGCTAAGAACAAGCCTCGTCAAAAGGGCTCCGTTATCTTCGAAAGCGTGATTAAAAAATACGGCACCGTTACGGCACTTAAGAAGATGGACCTGAACATTGAGCCAGGGCAGTTGGTCACATTGCTTGGTCCCAGTGGTTGCGGTAAAACAACTACGTTACGTCTTATTGCAGGGCTTGAAAGTGCCTCAGAGGGTTCCATCTTTATTGGAGGAGAAGATGTTACGCATTTATCTGCAACCTATCGGAAAGTGTCGATGGTTTTTCAATCGTATGCGCTTTTTCCACACATGACGGTATTGGAAAATGTCGCCTATGGACTAACCGTAAAATCCGTCCCCAAAAAACAGGCGCACAAACAAGCAGAAGAAGCATTACAACTTGTCGGATTAGCCGGTTTTGGTCAAAGGTTACCCAGCGAACTTTCGGGAGGACAACAACAAAGGGTAGCCGTGTCTCGTGCAATCGTTCTTAACCCAGAAGTATTACTGCTTGATGAACCTTTGTCTAATCTTGATGCCAAACTACGGCGTCAAGTTCGTGAAGAGATTAGAAAAATTCAACAAAACCTTGGATTGACAGCGGTATATGTTACCCACGATCAAGAAGAAGCCATGGCGGTATCGGATCGTATTATTGTGATGAATAATGCCGAAATTGCTCAGGCGGGTACACCGAAGGATTTATATGAACGTCCTAACTCCCCTTTTATTGCAGATTTTATAGGTAATGCCAATTTGGTGGATTGTGAGCTTGTTGACATCAATGATCGTCATACAAAAATTGATATTGGCTCTCAGACGTTGACTGTGCCCAGCGTCTTGGGGAACAACCTTTCTAAAGGTCCGGTAAAACTGGTATTACACCCGAATCAAGTTCAACTGTCCACGTCAAAAAGCTCAGATGAGATGTCTTATTTTTCAGGAGAGATTAGCTATGTGGCTTATTTGGGCGATCAAATGCAGTATTCCGTTGAAAGCGCTGATCTTGGTTCATTGTTTATTATATCTAAGGTGACTTCAAGGCCTTTTAAGATGGGGGATTCTATTATGGTAACCTTTAAACCAGAAGATATTCGACTCGTTCCTTCTTTATGATTTTTTTCGTTTTTCTGAAAAACGATGTTCTTGCAGTTTTCGATCTGCGTTTGTTTTTTATTCTAGATTAAGGAGTAATATTATGAAAAATCGTGCTTTTATAACCGGAATGGTTATGGGTTTAGTGCTTGTTTCAGGATCAACCGCGCTGGCTGCGGAGAAGTTAAGCGTTGTATGTAGCGCAGAACAAGATTGGTGTGATCTTATGGTCAATGCCTTTGAGCAAGAAACAGGGATAGATGTATCCATGGTTCGCAAGAGCTCAGGAGAATCCTTAGCCCAAGTTCGTGCAGAAAAAGGGAATCCCAAAATTGATGTGTGGTGGGGAGGAACAGGCGATCCGCATTTAGTGGCAGCCTCTGAAAATTTGACACAAAGCTCAGGTGTTGATATTTCGGGTTTACTGGGCTGGGCGAAGAATATGCATACCATTTCTAAAGGAAAAACCGTTGGTATTTATGCAGGAGCACTTGGGATAGCCTATAATGCAGATATTATCAAGAAAAAAGGTATCACCCCGCCTTCTTGTTGGAAAGACCTCGTCGATCCCCAATACAAAGGAGAAATCCAAGTCGCCAATCCCAATAGCTCGGGTACCGCTTATACTGAACTTGCAACCTTTGTGCAACTTTTTGGAGAAGATAAAGCATTTGATTTATTGAAACAAATCGGTAAGAACGTTAACAGCTATACGAAATCTGGATCAGCACCCAGTAAAGCTGCAGCTCGTGGTGAAACCGGTGTGTCCATTGGTTTTATGCATGATATGGTAACGTTGGCTTCAAAAGGCTTTCCACTCAAGATTGTGTCTCCCTGTGAAGGAACAGGTTACGAAGTAGGCGCAGTCAGTATTATTGAAGGGGCAAGAAACTTCGATGCCGCAAAAAAATGGGTCGAATTTGCGCTCAATCCGAGTATACAATCTCGTTCCATCGAGGCAAAAGCATATCAGGTGCCATCACATTCAAAGGCAAAGGCAGCGCCCGAATCGCCTGATTTAAACACCATCAAACTGATTGATTATGATTTTGCCACTTATGGTTCTAGCGAAACACGCAAAAGATTGTTAACACGCTGGGATAAAGAAGTTAAACCTACGAAGAACTAAAACAACAACGAGCTTTTTTGCCTTATTCCTAACCCATAGGAATAAGGTTTTTTTTGGCTACAAGGTTGGAGGGATGACCCAAAACTCTTTCATAAAACTCATACCACCACTGTATGGGACTAAGCAGATAGCATCTTGCCCATTATTCTGTTACCAGCTTCTGATCACGCGTAAAATACCAAGTACGGGTAATAATAAGCATATCGGCCTTTTTTCGTACTTCGTCCGGAAAAGGGTCGTAAGGTGCAGCTTTTCTAAGAATACGGCGTGCGGCAGCATTTAATGACTCCACGGGCGAAGGAAGATCAATGTCAACTTTTTCCAATGCACCATTGGAACGAATCGATACAGAGATGATGACTTTACCATAAATAGGATGTATCCCTTCACGTGGAAAATTTAAGGTTCCTACCTTTTCTATTTTTCGGCGCCAGCTTTCAATGTATTGAGCCTCTGGAATTGTTAGCGTACGCGCTCCAATAAACATTTTACGAGGGCGGCTATTGTAAGCCACAATTTCTTCATTGATTTCCCCTTGAATATCACTGGTTGCTTCAGAATGGATATACAGATTTTTATCAAAATCCAAAGCACTGGGATCAAGCTCGGGCATATTTGGGTTTAGCATTTTCATTTCTGCCATCAAAGCGTTTTTGCGTACTTGCAAAAAATTAACCACTTCTTTGATGTTTTTAGGCGTCACGGTATTGATGGTGATAGCAGGTTGTTCAAACGCTGATAGCACCTCATAGCCTTTTGAGCGTATTTTTGGATCATTTTGATCCCCTCCTCCATCAAGCGTGTTTTGGGCAAGTGCTTGTACATCATCCGGTATGCTCAGCGTACGGTTATTGACCAAAATAACGTCAAAGCCAATGCTGCGTTTAACCTCTATCTTATCTTTTAATATTTGAGGTACAATCCCCATGATCAAAAAGTGCACAAATATTGAACCAATGCCCGCAAAGACCAAACTTTTCAGAGGCAGCCACGGAGAAGGCAGCAAACAATCAAGAGGATAATGCATGGCACAAAAACAATTTGCTGTTCCGTTGTATCATTTATTTCGAAAATATCTTGAGCGCATACCGAATGCCTTCTTCTGTAGAAAGATGACTGGGCATATCTTTTAAGCGTTTTTGGAGTTCGCTTTCTTTATAGCCAAGTGCCAGTAAAGCACTATGAATCTCATGGGCAGTACTGGGTTTAGTCCCATCTTCATGGAAACGCAGAGTGTCTGAAAAGCGATCCTTGAGATCAATCAACAAACGCTCAGCTGTTTTACGACCAACACCTGGCACGTACACAAGCTGTTGGACATCCTCGGCTTGAACAATTTGCGCCAATTGGAGGACCGTAAATGTTGAAAGAATCGCCAACGCCATGCGCGGCCCGACCCCATTGATTTTTATTAATTGTCGATAGGTTGAACGCTCAGACAAAGTGTAAAAAGCATAGAGTATATGAGCATCTTCGCGTATTTGTAAATGGGTTCTTAATGTGACCTTTTCACCTTCAGGTGGTAATTGCGTATACGTATTCATGGACACTTCTGCCTCATAGCATAAGCCATTGATATCCACTAAAATACTTGTTGGTGTTTTTTCCACCAAAATGCCTGTTAACTGACCAATCATGTTGTTTCCTAAAAAATACGTGGCTTATGATGAAACATAAGCGGTAGATATCATTCAAAAAAATTAAAAATAAAGTGCTTAGAACTTTACTGTATATTATAATAGCGGATTTGCACAGTGTACGTTTGTGGATTATCCTTTATATAGGTCTCTTATTTGGTACAATACGCTTGTTCAGTCATTCAAAATAATTGTCTTGTTCTTCCTGACTTCTCAATATTATCTTGATTCTTATTTTGAGCAATTTTACAACCTTTATATTTCAACCAGAAGCCTACCACGAAATGCAAAATACAAGGTAGCGTAAAGAAAAAGCCAGAACCCCATTAACGGTTGACAGCTATTTTTCCTTCGCGACCTCTTCGATAAACCTAGAAACACACACCATTTAGCCATTACCCGAAAGGAAAGATCATCATGTCAACGCTTACCAAAAATGATTTAACAGAATCTCTCTTTGAGAAGATGGGGGTCAGTAAAACAGAGGCAAAACAAATTGTCGATGTTTTTTTTGAAGAAATTTGTCGTGCCCTAGAACGCAATGATGAAGTTCATATTTCTAACTTTGGCAATTTTGAATTACAAAGTAAAAAAGCACGTCCCGGGCGCAATCCTTATAGCAATACACCAGTACCCATTGCGCCGCGTCGGGTTGTCAGTTTTCATGCCAGCCATCCCCTTAGAAAAATCGTAAAAGACTCTCTGGCCGAGAAAGCCAAAAAAGAGGCGCGCAATAAATCTTAATAGTCTAAGTCATCTGTCAAAACCCAATAGATCGTGCCATGGGTCGTTTTAATGTTGTGGATTAAGAGCTTTCATATCATTTTTGTCGTAACATGGTTTGCGGGAATTTTCTATCTACCGCGTCTTTTTGTCTATCATGCCATGATGGACAGTAGGCTTGAGCCATTGGCAGATCAACGTTTTCAAGTAATGGAACGAAAGCTGTATTTTGGGATTATTTTACCAAGCAGTGTGTTGGCAACTGCCAGTGGTGTATGGTTGGCCGTTGCGCTGTACGACTTGCAAGGCGGCTGGCTGCATGCAAAAATAGGATTGGTCATATTGCTGTGGGGATACCAATTGTGGTGTCAGCATTTATTGCGAAAGTTCGCAGCAGGGTCGAATATTCATGGCCACGTGTGGTACCGTTGGTTTAACGAAACTCCAGTCTTTGTCCTTCTTTTCGCTGTTTTATTGGTGGTGTTTCAACCCTTTTAGAGTTTTTCTTCAATCAACGACTCAAAAAATGTCAATCCCCACCGTACCCCAAAGCCAGTGATCTGATGACCAACGGCACCTAACCCATCTTCACACTCGCTTGCCGATAAATCAATATGCAACCAGTCATGATTGTCCACAAAGGATTGTAAGAATAAGGCTGCATAGATGTGATCAGCGTCTCCATTAATACGACACTGCAAGATATCCGCAATATTGGAACGCAATCCCTCGCTGTAATCTTCTGGCATTGGAAAAAAGCATAGGCGTTCGCCGCTTTTTTCGCCAGCTGTTTTAGCCCATTGGTTCAAAAGCTCATTGTTGCCAAACGCTCCACTCATCCGGCATCCCACCGCCGAGATCATTGCGCCGGTGAGGGTAGCAAAATCAATCATTAATGCCGATAATCGCTTATCCTTGTTGGATGATAATATTTGGGAAATCAGGGCTAAAGTATCTGCCAGCAACATTCTGCCTTCTGCATCAGTATGAACAATTTCAATGGTCTTACCATTAATCGCTTCGACCACGTCATTGGGACGGTAGGCTTTAGGCCCAATCACATTATCGGCAATGGCAAGATAAACTTCTAATTGTGGAAATAATTGCAATTGGGTTAACGTGTAGAAGAGACCTAAAGCAACGGCGGAACCATTCATATCTTGATGCATACCCATCATGGCTTTGGCAGGCTTTATTTGGTTCCCCCCCGTATCAAAACAAACCCCTTTGCCTATTAATATCGGCAATCGTGCTTTTTTTTCTGGCTTAGCTTGGTGCTTTTGCGGATGTTGATATTCGAGTCGAACAATCGCACTGTGATTGGGATCATGGCCTTGGGCAACAGCCAAAAAAGCTCCCGCTTTGTGTTGTTTGAGGCGTTTTTCGTCCCATTCCGAGATTGTGTATTGATGTTGCGTTGCCAAGTCATGTAAAAACCTGCGATACGAATAAGGTGTTAAGATATTCGAGGGAAGCATAGATAATGCACGACATAGTGCTTGACCTTCAACCACGGCATACACACGATGAATCATGTTGCGAATCATAGCGTTGGGCTTCGACATGATCAAATGACCGTATGGATCAAGCAAAGACAAGAAAATTTTTTGGCATGATCGCGAAGGGGTTTGTTTCCAAGAAGGTACATCCAATGTATTGACCAATGCAATGTAAAGGGTTTCTTCAAGCCAGTACTTCCACAATGCCTCAGACGATTTTTTCAGCATGCTTGAGTCTACAATCAACGACAATGCAATCTCTGAGGGCATTGGGGTCAACAATGGCATCAATGATTTGCGTAAAGCGGTTTGACGTTCAAACGGCTTTTTAGGCGTTTTTGGTGTATTGGGAGATGATGGCTCATCGTACCATGCCCATAAAGCACCAGAATGGTGATGAAGATATAAAGATTGAGCACTGGAAAATGCTTGAGAGATGTTTTGTTGCAGTGCTTTAAAGGGGATACTGTGATCGGCCTCTATGCTTGAGAGTGGAAGGGTACCCACAAACCAATGAGGAATCGTATTTTTGACACGAAGCGGATCGTTTACAAAATCCACTGTAGCACGCAAACATGATGGATTTCGTAAACGTTTTAGACTTCGTTTATCGAACGAAGGGTCTGCTGGATGAGGCATTGATACAATAGTGCTTTATGGAGATCGTTATGAGATACGCTTTATAAAAAAGAGTACAACCAATTTTGGACACTGTGTAGGTCTTGTGTGCGTTTAAATTTACTGGCGGCATTGATTAAGATAACAATAACGGGGCGCGCATTAACCATGGCGATCAGTCCTAAACAAAATCCTGATTCGCGAATATAACCTGTCTTAGAGAGTTCAATATCCATCATGCTTTCAAGATCGTTTTGAATAAATGGATTGGTATTTCTAAAACGTTTGATCTCTCCTTGAATATACGCTTGGACACTGCGTGTCGTAGAAAACTCTCGAATCATTGGATATTGATAAGCGCTTTCAAGCATCAATGCAAGCTCTCTTGGGGTTGAAATATTGTCCGACGAAAGACCAGTAGGCTCTACAAATTGAGTTTTGAGCATACCCAGTGACTTTGCTTTACGATTCATGGCATCGACAAAATGGGCAAGACCTCCCGGATAATGCCGTGCAAGCGCATTGGCTGCTCGATTTTCAGATGACATTAAGGCCAGTAAAAGAGCATCTTTTCGTCGTAAGCGTAGCCCAACAGACAAGCGAGAGCGCGTGTTACGCAACATGTCAATATCGTCTTGTGTAATCGTAATGAGCTCTTCCATGTTCTGCTGTGTATCTTGCACCACCATGGCCGCCATGATCTTTGAAAGTGAAGCGATGGGTACAATCATATCTTGATTTTTCTTAAAAAGTACACGTTTTGTTGCTATGTCCATAATAAAAACAGCTTTTGAGTAAAAATCTTGTGATGGTAAATCTCGATAAGCATACAAGGTAGGTTGTGCCGGTGCTCCCTCTTCTAGTATTGGCAGTATTGACGTCGTAGCTTTTTCTTTTTGGGGAGTACTGGCGGAAGTTTTTTTGCTTTCTTTTCCCAAAGTTTTAGCGCGCTCTAATAATTTTTGCACTTCAGCAGGAGTTTGTTTTAGTGGGCTTGATTTTGCCAATGTAGAGTCAAAGTACAATACAAGAGAAAACAAAACAGCAAAAAGCAAATGAGTTTTTTTTCGAGCCATGAATGATGTACTAAGCATAAAGTGACAATAAAAGGGCGTGATCGGTTAAATACGGTGTTTGGCGTTAGAAAAAATCGTGGGTAAAATAAACAAAGGGCCTTCGATGCTGCCCAAACAACATCATCTTCTACCAAGTCTAAAAAGAGCGCCGCGCGCCGCGCGCGCCGCGCGCCGCGCATTGCTTGCCGTCGTTTCTTCATATTATACAACCCTCAATTGCTTCTCAGTGGCTTCTCATCAAACAACGATTGAGAGTTACAATATTATTGACGCACAAAAAACATTAAACCCACCCTTTTATACCAAAACATCTCAACAATATCTTACGCAATTTGTCGATGATTGCAGAGAATTTTCCGCGTTTGCACGAATATTTGGCGCTAAAAGGCAAAACACCTATAGCGATTGATGATGAAGAAGTTGCGTTGTTAATCTCGCGCACCTTGCCACTGTTGCGCATCATGGGGATCGATATTTTGATGCCCAAAGCCCTGCACAAAATATTCTCACCGGCACTCTCCATGAAGATGTCATCAAAAACATCTGCAGGTCAGGTAGCTTATCTTGGATTGGACGATCTGTTTGATTTTAATTGGCAAATTTCCTTAGGCGATAGCATGATTTCGCCGAGTGCATTTCATCAGATCGTTGCCAAAAACAAAGGGATTATACGCTTTCAAGGGATGTATGTTTATATTGATCCCAACGAGGCCGAGAAAATACTCAAACGAATGGAGGCGCCCAGTGGCATTTTGAATAACGCGGATTTGCTAAAAATTGCCTTAAGTGAGGATTTTGAAGGACAACGCGTAACCTTATCCGATGAGCTAAAAGCACGATTGGCAGAAATGCGCCAAGAAACCACAATAGCCTCACCCAAAGCCCTAAAAGCCAACTTACGAGAATAGCAGCAACGTGGATTTGCTTGGCTATACCGAAACGATCGTACGGGTTTTGGCAGTATATTGGCGGATGATATGGGATTGGGGAAAACCTTGCAGGTCATTACCCTCATTTTAAAACTAAAGGAAGAGGGCGCGTTAAAAGAAAAAAAGGCCTTGGTGGTCGTTCCCACAAGCCTTATCCACAACTGGCAAAAAGAGCTGGAGCGTTTTGCCCCCTCAATACGGTTTGCTGCCTATCACGGAGCCCAGCGGTCTTTAGCGCATCCTTTGCCAGATGTACTGTTGACCAGTTACGGCATACTGCGTCAAGAAATGTCGCTGTTCAAAGCCCCCAATTGGCGCTTGATTGTTGCGGATGAAGCGCAGAATATCAAAAACCCGAGCAGCAAACAAACAAAAGCCCTCAAAACCGTACCGGCAATCAGCCGTATTGCCATGAGCGGCACACCTGTAGAAAACAATCTGATGGATTATTGGAGCATCATGGATTTTGCGAACAAAAACTTTTTTGGCACCCCAACAGCCTTCATTAAGGAATATGCCAATCCAATTCAAAACCATCACAACGAACAGAAGATCGAAAAATTCCAAAAAATCAGCGCGCCATTCTTGTTGCGTCGTTTAAAGACAGACAAAGCCATTATTTCTGACCTCCCCGACAAGATCGAACAAAATCAATACTGCGAATTGACCATAAAACAAGCCGCCCTCTACAAAAGCAAAGTCGATGAAGGCTTGAACGCTTTGGCAGGCGAATCGGAGCATTTCAGCAGACAAGGCTTGGTCTTACAAATGATTACCGCTTTAAAACAAATCTGCAATCATCCGGCCAATCATTTGCAAAAATCAAATACAGATATTGATCTATCCGGTAAGGCTTTATTTCTGATGCAGCTTTTGACGCAAATTGATGAATCAGACGGAAAAGCCTTAATTTTTACACAATTCACCAAAATGGGTACGATTATTGCGGCTTGGTTAACCGAGCCGTTTGGAAGGGCCCCTTTATTTTTCCACGGTCAACAATCTAGAAAAGTTCGTGATCAAACCGTAGAAAAGTTTCAAAATGATCCCACCCACCGCTTTTTAATTCTGTCTTTGAAGGCGGGAGGAACCGGTTTAAATTTGACGGCGGCAAACAACGTGATTCACTATGATCTATGGTGGAATCCTGCGGTAGAAGCCCAAGCCACTGACAGGGCGTTTCGCATTGGACAAAAGCGCAACGTACAAGTGCATCGGATAATCACCAAGGCCACTTTTGAGGAAAAGATTGATCGTCTTATTCAATCTAAAAAAACACTGGCGAACCTTACTGTTTCCAAAGGCGAAAACTGGCTGGGCAATCTTACCGACCGCGAGCTAAAAGATGTCTTTACACTGGATGCCAATTAAAAAAAATGAAAGTCAGAGCACGGCGCCATCAAACACTTTTTGAGCCGGAGGGCTTGTGGAAGATTTTCTTGACTTTTTTGAGAAAAAATATGCTCCGCAGATAACACCGATTTTCAGCAATATTCAAAAATCTGGCAGAACTGGGGAATCAACCGCGAAGATTCTCAGCGCTCTCCATTCTCCACTGCCATAAAAGTAAAATAAAAAAAATCAAATCACTGTCCTCCGCGTACCAACCGCACACGAGCGCTGCTGTCATGGGCGCTGCTGCCGTCATCGCCATAGCTAAAGCGGACAAGCCACGCGTTATGACTATCACTGGCATCGGGCGAAGACGACCAATACCACTCTCTTCCAGTATTCGGAAAATAGGGCGTATTTATCGTCGCTCTCTCATAATCATCTCGATCCCAATCTTTTTCTTTACCTGCACAACCACCATACAAATCATAAGCACCATGACTGCAATAGACCAAAGTGGATAACTCATACAGTGTTGGTACCCGCCAATCGCTATGCCCACATAGCGCCTCGCGATTCGTGCCGTCCACCAATGCATTCCAGTCGTTGTAACGCTCACCTTCACCATCCCAACGCGATTCTTCACGCTTATTATTCCCAAGATATTGACCCAACGCAATTTTGCTCACTCCTTTACCACCCCAACGATATTCCTGATTCTTATCGTGCAGACCTCCGTTGGTTTTGACTTCCCACATCAAGCCGGTTTCTGTATCCGTCACACACGACCATTGTTGTGCATTGTCTGCGAGTCTATTACCATTCGCCGCGATTTTTTGATAACGCAACAAGGAGGGAGTCTCTAAGAGGGTCTTGCAAGATTGTTTTGCGCATGAGCATACCCCTGCTCTGCCGCCTTGCGCAACCATTTCAGGGCTTCTTCTTCATTCTGCTTTAGTCCTCCCTTTCCATTAAAATACATCCGGGCAAGATTGTTTTGCGCCACTGCATTGCCTTTTTTCGCTAAACTCAGCATGCCCGCCAATGACTTTTTGAACAGTGCTCTCGCTTTCGATTCGTCTTTCTCTACGACACCGTTAGGGGCTTGTAGATAAAACACCGCAAGATTGAATGAACCGATTGGATGATTCTGATCGCTTGATTTTTTTGTCCATCTTAAAGCTTCCGTCACGTTTTTACGAACACCCTCGCCTCTTCTCAGTATACTTCCAAGAATACCTTGATATAGGGCATCACACTTTTTTCTGTATTTCCGTATATTCTTTGGTCAATGATTCTTCGGCATAGGATACACCATTCAATACTGCATACAGCCCAACGGCTACAAAATAAAGACTGTATTTTTTTAACATGTCGAGTCACCTCGCTTAATAGATTGTTTTATGATGGTTTGTGCGCTACCCTTTAAGCACAAAAACCGCTAAAAGTGCGAGGCATCCTTTTAGGGGAAATACACCGTGAAGATTTTCAGTATTCTCCATGATCGACTCTCCACTGCCATAAAAATAAAGAATAAAAATTACTGTCCGCCGCGCACCAACCGCACACGACCGTCGCCGTCACGGGTGCCGCTGCTGCCAAGGCCATTGCTGAAATAGACAATCCACGCGTTGCTACTGTAGTTTGCATGGGGCGAAGACGACCAATACCAATCACTGGCGGCTGTATTCGGAAAAACCGTCGCATTAATACTCGGAGTATGTCGATCTCTGGCAACAATAGAGTTTAGCTCTTTGATATTCGGCACACGCCAATCGTCATGAGCTGCAAATGTGCTATTCTTCGCCGTCTCTAATGCTGTTTTCCATGTCATTGTGCTTGCCGTACCGCTACAAGAAGCTCCATTGTTTGTTTGCCCCTCGCTGCATTGTTTCCACATTAACTTGGTTTTTTTGTCTGTCACTGTTCCGTTATCATGTACCGTATATCGACTGTCTGGTGTCTCATTCGGAATATAGGCCTCTATAACCTGTTGTGCCTGTACATGATCGGCAGGCCATACCAACAGCGCAGACAGCACCCATGCATTGACCATCCATAATAACCCTCGCTGATATTTGAAATCATTCATATTTTTCTCCTAAAATCAATAATTGCCTCAATTGGCGCTGTTTTAAACGGTGGTGGACATACCCCTCCTCTGCTACCCATCCATACATCTGCCCTCGACGTCTATACTCTGCCAACCTTGCCGCCAAACCAGACAAGGGATAAAACATTGGCTCGGATATTGTGCGTGCACATAACCATGCCTTTTTTGTAATAGCATGATGTGTTTCGGATATTGATCGATAAACCATTGGCATTGATCCACAAATCGCTCGGCCGATACTGCCTGCCACTTTGCTTGCCAATCCAACACATCATCCACAATAAAAAAATAATGCAACCAAGCGTGCCCATCGAATACGCTTCGTAACATCTTGGCGCTGTTCGCGTGACGACAATGACCGCGATAACTCGCGCAACACGACCTCAGCTTATCCAACGCTTGTGCCGATAGACGGTATACGCCATACGAACCACGTACTTGTTTTTGCCAAGCACTCAGGTGACTCCACCAATTGCCCAACACACGACGACGCACCAGCCTATAATGTGGGCGAACGATATACCCTAAAAAATTGGCCCCTGAAGTTACCGATCGACATATCCCATCTTGTTTTAATGACAACTGCAGACGTTCACTCAAAAATCCTCGAATCTCTTCTTGCCACGCTTGCAACTGCGACCGACTTGAACCCACCAGCATACAATCGTCCACATAACGCACATAATGGCGACATTTAAGCCGATGTTTGACAAATTGATCCAATTCATTCAAATACACATTTGAAAAAAATTGACTGGCAAGATTACCAATCGGTAAACCACACCCCGCTTTGGCATGTTGCAACTGTTTATGCCTCGGCAGTGCCTGATGACGCTGAGCCTGTGAATACACCACCGGACTCGGCTGTAGCATCACCCCAACCAGCCACACATCATCTTCTCGCTGTTGCGCATCAATACGCCCAAAGCGATACGCGCTGTGCAAATGACGCTTGATGATATTCCACAACACGCTCCGATTGATCGTATAGAAAAAATTATAGATATCCAGCTGCAGATAAAAGGCTTGCCCTCCAGATGTACTGGCCATCACTTGGCGAAACATCTGCTGAACACGCCGAACGGCAAAATGCGTACCCTTGCCTTTGATATTGGTCGCACAGTCATAGATGAACTTGGGTTCAATGCATGCTTGCAAGCGCGGTATCAGCCAATGGTGTACCACACGATCCGCATAATCTGGGGCATGAATCTCACGAGGCTTATTGCCATTGTTTGCCATAAAAGCACGCATAGCAGAATGATGCCAACGATAGGTTTGCAAGGCAGCTTGGGTGTCGATCAGGTGATACAGCAAATTGGACTCATACCGTTGGCATTGGATCCCCTTGGATTTTCCACGCCGACACGATAAGGACGCATCGTATAGCTGTTTAAAGGACACCACCATGGTTACTTTCCGCCGCGCACCAACCGCACACGATTGTTGTTGTTACGGTTGTTGTTGTTGTCATGGCCATTGCTGAAATAGACAATCCACGCGTTGTTACTGTTGTTTGCATGGGGCGAAGACGACCAATACCTGCCAGTAACGGTTTCTCTATCACTTCTCCCTCGCCCAGCCATCCGCCGGTGATATACAAAAAGGTAGGCTGTTTGACCGCAAATACCTGACCCGTGCCAGGTGGATAGAGGGCACAGTAAACTCAACACGCGAGATTTCACCATGATTAACCGATTCATGATGACTCCCTTCTGGCTGTGCCGCCTTGCAACTTTTTATACCAAGCCTGTGCCTGTTTTGCCACAGACACGGCGAGCTTGGCAATATGCTCAAAAACACTAAAGCTGGCAAAAGCCTGTAAGCTTTTACCGATCTGAATATTCAACAGCAGGTGTTCAATAGATACCTGTAAACACCCCACCCAATATAGACGTCGTTCTTTTTGATGAATCGCGCGACTCACATAGCGTAGACCTCGCATTGCCAATTGACGCAATTCTGTGCCTAAGGTATACCGATGGTAGCGAGAAAACTGTCGCACGGCCTGTTCCACCTTAATCACCAGTTGCTCTGCATCGCGCCAAATCGAAAACGGTTTCCTTAAATAGGGATTAATCGCTGTCATATCACACACCTTCTATTTTACAAACGCCTTTACAAATCATAAAAATAAAAAATAAAATTACTGTCCGCCGCGCACCAACCGCACACGACGGTAGGAGTTACGGTAGGCGTAGAAGGCGTCATGGCCATAGCTGAAATAGACAATCCACGCGTAGCCACTGTAGCCCGCATAGGGCGAAGACGACCAATACCTGTTACTGACTGTATTCGGAAAATAATCCACATCAATCGATGGGCTAATACGCGAATAATCCACGATCGCTCTCAGTTCTTCAACTGTAGGCACCCGCCAGTCGCTATAGCCGCATAAAGGCTCTGTGTTCGTGCCATTCACCAGTGGATTCCAGGCGTCATCATATGTACCTTTTCGTGAAGCATGACCACGCCCCAATGCCGTGAGTCCTCCCCATTTGTACGTGTTGTCCTTATCATGAATACCCCCATCATCGGTTTTGACCTCCCATATCAGCCCCGTATGGTTATCTTTGACACATGACCATTTTGTGCCGTTGTCTTCGCTACCAGGGTCTGACCAGGCAGCATTTTGAATGGCTAACGCTTGACCGCTTGCGCCCAGCTTCGTAAAGTCAAAGCCTCCATGCCCTCCCCCTGTTTTAGATAATCTACCTGCCATCAATTGGGCATCGCGCCCATAATGACAATCTTGCTCTGCCAAAGTGGCATTACTATCGCTGGTATCGACTCCAGCGCAATCATTTCCCGTACGATTACCCGATGGATAATTCCCTCCCCACGTGATACCGCTATCGTTAAGATTATTATCGCTGGGCGTCGCGCTGACTTCAGTTGATCGTAAACTCTCAACGTTGTTCACCAACGCCGATACGACAACATAATAAGGCGTACCGTTGGTCAAAGCTGTAATCCGAGTCCTTATATCTGTGGGTTCTATCACTGTGGCTTTGTGTACATCCAGTGGAGTGCTCGTACCATAATACAGCTTGTACAACGTTGCTCCGACTACCGCATCCCAACTCACTTGCAATGATTGATAACTCGCTGTCACCTGCAGATTTGTAGGTGTTGGTGTTGGTGAGAGCACCACAGAAGATACTGCTGAAGAAAGCGCGCTTTCCACACCATTCACCACACTCGATACTGCTACATAGTAAGTTGTTCCACCAGTCAGTCCAGTCAGTGTTTTGCTGTTTGTCTTTAAACTTTCCGTTGAATCTGCCGCAGTCGGAGGGTTATTGGTACCGTAATAGAGCTTGTATGTTGCCCCTAATACTGCATCCCAAGTCAATTCCAACGATTGCGTTGCGGCCGTTACTTGTAGATTGGATGGCGCGGATGGAAGTGGTTTATCGGACACTGCTGTGGAAAGCGCGCTTTCCACACCATTCACCACACTCGATACTGCTACATAGTAAGTTGTTCCACCAGTCAGTCCAGTCAGTGTTTTGCTGTTTGTCTTTAAACTTTCCGTTGAATCTGCCGCAGTCGGAGGGTTATTGGTACCGTAATAGAGCTTGTATGTTGCCCCTAATACGGTATCCCAAGTCACTTGCAACGATTCCGCTGCTGGTGTTACCTGTAGATTGGATGGCGCGGATGGAAGTGATTTATCGGACACTGCTGTGGAAAGCGCGCTTTCCACACCATTCACCACACTCGATACTGCTACATAGTAAGTTGTTCCACCAGTCAGTCCAGTCAGTGTTTTGCTGTTTGTCTTTAAACTTTCCGTTGAATCTGCCGCAGTCGGAGGGTTATTGGTACCGTAATAGAGCTTGTATGTTGCCCCTAATACGGTATCCCAAGTCACTTGCAACGATTCCGCTGCTGGTGTTACCTGTAGATTGGATGGCGCGGATCGAAGTGGTTTATCGGACACTGCTGTGGAAAGCGCGCTTTCCACACCATTCACCACACTCGATACTGCTACATAGTAAGTTGTTCCACCAGTCAGTCCAGTCAGTGTTTTGCTGTTTGTCTTTAAACTTTCCGTTGAATCTGCCGCAGTCGGAGGGTTATTGGTACCGTAATAGAGCTTGTATGTTGCCCCTAATACGGTATCCCAAGTCACTTGCAACGATTCCGCTGCTGGTGTTACCTGTAGATTGGATGGCGCGGATGGAAGTGGTACCGCAGACTTTAATGTGAACGCGCTTTCCACACCATTCACCACACTCGATACTGCTACATAGTAAGTTGTTCCACCAGTCAGTCCAGTCAGTGTTTTGCTGTTTGTCTTTAAACTTTCCGTTGAATCTGCCGAATTCGTAGGAGGGTTATTGGTACCGTAATAGAGCTTGTATGTTGCCCCTGATACGGCATCCCAACTCAATTCCAATGATTGCGTTGCGGTGGTTACTTGTAGATTGATGGGGGCGGATGGGGCTGTACTCGTGGGTACAACAGACTCTACGCTGGAAAGCAGGCTTTCCACACCATTCACTACAGCCGATACGGACACATAGTAGGTACTGCCATTGGTCAGTCCATCAAGCGTTTTGATGGCTTTCGTCGAGCTTTCTGTTGAATCTGCCGCAGTCGGAGGATTGTTGGTATCACTGTAGTAAATTTTGTACTCCGTTGCATCTGATACGCTATCCCAAGTCACTTGCAACGATTCATTGCCTGTTGTCAGCTGAATATTGGATGGCGTGGGTGGAAGTGGTTTATCAGACACTACTACTGCTGAAAGCGCGCTTTCCACACCATTCACCACAGCCGATACTGCCACGTAGTAGGTTGCTCCAATGGTCAGTCCAGTCAGTGTTTTGCTGGTTGTCGTTAAAGTGTATGTTGAATCTGCCGAAGTTGGAGGATTGTTGGTATCACTGTAGTAAATTTTGTACTCCGTTGCATCTGATACGGCATCCCAAGTCACTTGCAACGATTCATTGCCTGCTGTGACGGTCATGTTTTTTGGCGTCTCTGTGGTGCTTGTACCCGGACTCGAATCTATGGAACCGCCGCCTCCTCCTCCTCCACATCCAGTGACCAACAAAACCAATAAAAAAGCGAAAAACATCGCAACACGGCGAGACAATCGTTTAAATGGAATGAATGTTGTCATCAAAACCTCTCTATAAAAAACAAAAACTCAAGTCTTTATGTGCTTGAGACGCAAAAAAGCCCTTCCAGGATTATTCCAGGAAGGGCATAAAAAAAACGAAGATAATCCTACCAAAGAAATGGTAAGAAACTCAAAATGGAAACGGTTGGGGAGATGCAGATTATCCACAACCAAAGCGCAATACGAAAGGCACCGGTGACCGGTGACCGGTGACCGGTGACCGGTGATATTTCTTCAGATTTCTGTTATCATTAAACATTTTTTAAGCCATTTTTTGATAATGTTTACCGATAATACATGTTTTACAATGTTTAATGAATGCTTACCAATAATAATATATATTGATCGATACAATCATCAAACGCGACACTCAATTATAAACACTTTGTGAGATTTATCAACTTTTTTTGTTGTTTCCGATACAAACCATAGACATCCTGGATCGGGTGCGAAGTCATCACATGTTTTTGGGGGACTGCTTGTGGGAAGCGCTATTAAATTCCTTGCGAAAAAATATTGTCCGAAATATTGTCCGCAGATAGCGCAGATTTTCGACGATAATAAAAAACCGCAAAGACGATGAACCGCGAAAGACACAAAAAACACTAAAAGTCCGAACAATCCTTTTCAGAGAAATACACGGCGAAGATTCTCAGCACGCTCCATTATCTATTATCCACTCTCCATGATCCACTCTTCAGTACCATAAAAAGTGCAATATATTTCTGAGCTTATACACAAACAGAAGATACCCAACGAGATGCTTATGTGAAGAGCTCTTAGGTATTGTAGTCATCCGCACATTGGCTAAAAATGTGTCACAAAATATGGAAAACGTTATGGATTTTTTTAAAAACCACCCCGCCCTATCGGGCAACCCTACACATGAGGTGAATGTAAGCCAGACAAATTCGCAAATAATGAAAAATCTTGAAGCATTGGGGGGGGGATTAACGTGAATATTCTCAGCATTCCCCATAATCACTGTCCGCCGCGCACTAAGGTTTTTTATCCTCTGGGCAATCGGTGACAATCTGCATTATCTGCGGATAAGCGTCTTCTTGTTATCCATTTTTCGATACTTCTCTTTCGTGCTGCTCTTAAATTTTCTTTCGCGTCTCTTTTCCACGGACTCGTGACTCCTGTACCTCGCCGCTTTCTCTACTGTGGTTTAAAAAATTCAAATCACTGTCCGGAACGCACCAACCGCACCCGCTCGTGGCTGCTGCTGCGGCCGCCGTTGCCGGAATGACCACGGTAGAAGTTAACGTACCAAGCGCCGTAAGAGTTAGCGACGTACGGCGAGGCCGACCAAAAAAAGCTACTGGGAGTATTTGGAAAGATGGTCACGTTAATAGCGGGGCTAGAACATTGCTCCTCCACAATTGAACGCAACTCCTTAATGTTCGGCAATCGCCAATCACTATGCCCAGCAAAGGTACTGTTCTGTGCCGCTTCTAATACCGCTTTCCAGGTCATTGTGCTTATTGTACCAGTACCACAATCGCTACCGCTCTGCCCTTCGCTGCATCGTTTCCACATCAAACCCGTCTTGTTATCGGTCACTGTACCGTCACCATTAATACTAAACTGGCTGCTCGGCGTTGTCTTGGGAATTTGATCATCACTGCGACACGTTTGCGCTGCATCTCCTGGCACTGACCACACCAACATCAGCACCCCAAACAAGCCCAAAACTCTATAATAATTTTTACTCATGTGCATAAAAAGCTCCTTTTTAAATCAGATTGAATATCACATTTCCACACAAACACTGCAAGCACTGCGCTTGATGATGCATCATGCTACCACTGCGCTGGAAATACCCATAAAACGATCGCTGTCTCATCTCTATCCTGCGTTTTATCGATAATGATCACCTTGCCTAAGTCCGCTGTTATGTTGTGCAAAGATTTCTATCGACACACCATTCCAATTTCACCAACACCCTACGCTTAAAACCTCCCGGCAAATAGCCTTCTTCTGCTATCTTGACATGTTTCACCGCATGAATTTCACGCGCTTTGGGCTTGGTCACCGCAAAACAAACCGGTGGGGCTACTCGCCAATCATCATCGTATATTGATGATAGCGTGAAAATAAGCGCACCGCCTGCTCCACCTCCATTAACAACATGTTGCAATCGCGCCAAATCGGCAACGGTTTTTTCGACGGTGCCGTTTTCGCCCACTGTCGGCTTGACGATAAAGATTGTGCTTTTTTCATCTTTAAAAATTCAAATCACTCTCCGGAACGCACCAACCGCACCGGCCAGGTGCCGCTGCGGCTGTAGCTCTTGGACTTACCATCGCTGAAATCAACGTACCAAGCGTTGCCTGAGCTATCGGCGTCCGGCGAGGCCGACCAAAAAATCAAATTACTGGAAAGATTCGGAAAATAATCGGTATCAATAGAAGGATTGATGCGATCTATACTCACAATGCTCTCGAGTTCAGCAGTGCTTGGCACCCGCCAATCGCTAAAGCTGCATAATGAATCGCTGTTCGTGCCATTCACCAACGTATTCCAAGCGTCATAATAAGTGCCAAAACGCGTCACTGCATCACGCCCACGCGCCGTGAGTCCACCCCATTGGTAGTAATTGTCCTTATAATGAATACTGTTAATGTCATTGACTTTGACCTCCCATGTCAGCCCCGTATGGTTGTCTTTGACACATGACCATTTTGTGCCGGCGATTTCTCTGCCGCTGTCTGACCACGTACCATTTTGAATGGCTAACGCTTGACCGCTTGCGTCCAGCTTCGTAAAGTCAAAGCCTCCATGCCCTCCCCCTGTTTTGGATAATGTACTCGCCGCTGCTTTGGCATCGCGCCCATAATGACAATCTTGCTCTGCCAAAGGGGCATTACTATCGCTGGTATCGACTCCAGCGCAATCATTTCCCGTACGATTACCCGATGGATAATTCCCTCCCCACGTGATACCGCTATCGTTAAGATTATTATCGCTGGGCGTCGCGCTGACTTCAGTTGATCGTAAACTCTCAACGTTGTTCACCAACGCCGATACGGCAACATAATAAGGCGTACCGTTGGTCAAAGCTGTAATCCGAGCACTTATATCTGTGCGTTCTATCACTGTGGCTCCGGGTATGCTCGTACCATAATACAGCTTGTACAACGTTGCTCCGACTACCGCATCCCAACTCACTTGCAATGATTTATAACTCGCTGTCACCTGCAGATTTGTAGGTGTTGGTGTTGGTGAGAGCACCACAGAAAACACTACTGAAGAAAGCGCGCTTTCCACACCATTCACCACACTCGATACTGCTACATAGTAAGTTGTTCCACCAGTCAGTCCAGTCAGTGTTTTGCTGTTTGTCTTTAAACTTTCCGTTGAATCTGCCGCAGTCGGAGGGTTATTGGTACCGTAATAGAGCTTGTATTTTGCCCCTGATACGGTATCCCAAGTCACTTGCAACGATTCCGCTGCTGGTGTTACCTGTAGATTGGATGGCGCGGATGGAAGTGGTACCGCAGACTTTAATGTGAGCGCGCTTTCCACACCATTCACCACACGCGATACTGCTACATAGTAAGTTGTTCCACCAGTCAGTCCAGTCAGTGTTTTGCTGTTTGTCGTTAAACTTTCCGTTGAATCTGCCGAATTCGTAGGAGGGTTATGGGTACCGTAATAGAGCTTGTATGTTGCCCCTGATACTGCATCCCAAGTCAATTCCAACGATTCCGTTGCGGCCGTTACTTGTAGATTGGATGGCGCGGATGGAAGTGGTACCGCAGACTTTAATGTGAGCGCGCTTTCCACACCATTCACCACACGCGATACTGCTACATAGTAAGTTGTTCCACCAGTCAGTCCAGTCAGTGTTTTGCTGTTTGTCGTTAAACTTTCCGTTGAATCTGCCGAATTCGTAGGAGGGTTATGGGTACCGTAATAGAGCTTGTATGTTCCCACTGATACTGCATCCCAATTCAATTCCAACGATTCCGTTGCGGCCGTTACTTGTAGATTGGATGGCGCGGATGGAAGTGGTACCGCAGACTTTAATGTGAGCGCGCTTTCCACACCATTCACCACACGCGATACTGCTACATAGTAAGTTGTTCCACCAGTCAGTCCAGTCAGTGTTTTGCTGTTTGTCGTTAAACTTTCCGTTGAATCTGCCGAATTCGTAGGAGGGTTATGGGTACCGTAATAGAGCTTGTATGTTCCCACTGATACTGCATCCCAAGTCAATTCCAACGATTCCGTTGCGGCCGTTACTTGTAGATTGATGGGGGCGGATGGGGCTGTACTCATGGGTACAACAGACTCTACGGTGGAAAGCAGGCTTTCCACACCATTCACTACAGCCGATACGGACACATAGTAGGTACTGCCATTGGTCAGTCCATCAAGCGTTTTGATGGCTGTCGTCGAGCTTTCTGTTGAATCTGCCGCAGTCGGAGGATTGTTGGTATCACTGTAGTAAATTTTGTACTCCGTTGCATCTGATACGCTATCCCATCTGACTTGCAACGATTCATTGCCTGTTGTCAGCTGAATATTGGATGGCGTGGGTGGAAGTGGTTTATCAGACACTACTACTGCTGAAAGCGCGCTTTCCACACCATTCACCACAGCCGATACTGCCACGTAGTAGGTTGCTCCAATGGTCAGTCCAGTCAGTGTTTTGCTGGTTGTCGTTAAAGTGTATGTTGAATCTGCCGAAGTTGGAGGATTGTTGGTATCGCTGTAGTAAATTTTGTACTCCGTTGCATCTGATACGGCATCCCAAGTCACTTGCAACGATTCATTGCCTGCTGTGACGGTCATGTTTTTTGGCGTCTCTGTGGTGCTTGTACCCGGACTCGAATCTATGGAACCGCCGCCTCCTCCTCCTCCACATCCAGTGACCAACAAAACCAATAAAAAAGCGAAAAACATCGCAACACGGCGAGACAATCGTTTAAATGGAATGAATGTTGTCATCAAAACCTCTCTATAAAAAACAAAAACTCAAGTCTTTATGTGCTTGAGACGCAAAAAAGCCCTTCCAGGATTATTCCTGGAAGGGCATAAAAAAAACGAAGATAATCCTACCAAAGAAATGGTAAGAAACTCAAAATGGAAACGGTTGGGGAGATGCGGATTATCCACAACCAAAGCGCAATACGAAAGGCACCGGTGACCGGTGACCGGTGACCGGTGACCGGTGATATTTCTTCAGATTTCTGTTATCATTAAACATTTTTTAAGCCATTTTTTGATAATGTTTACCGATAATACATGTTTTACAATGTTTAATGAATGCTTACCAATAATAATATATATTGATCGATACAATCATCAAACGCGACACTCAATTATAAACACTTTGTGAGATTTATCAACTTTTTTTGTTGTTTCCGATACAAACCATAGACATCCTGGATCGGGTGCGAAGTCATCACATGTTTTTGGGGGACTGCTTGTGGGAAGCGCTATTAAATTCCTTGCGAAAAAATATTGTCCGAAATATTGTCCGCAGATAGCGCAGATTTTCGACGATAATAAAAAACCGCAAAGACGATGAACCGCGAAAGACACAAAAAACACTAAAAGTCCGAACAATCCTTTTCAGAGAAATACACGGCGAAGATTCTCAGCACGCTCCATTATCTATTATCCACTCTCCATGATCCACTCTTCAGTACCATAAAAAGTGCAATATATTTCTGAACTTATACACTTTTTTTGTTGTTTCCGATACAAACCATAGACATCCTGGATCGGGTGCGAAGTCATCACATGTTTTTGGGGGACTGCTTGTGGGAAGCGCTATTAAATTCCTTGCGAAAAAATATTGTCCGAAATATTGTCCGCAGATAGCGCAGATTTTCGACGATAATAAAAAACCGCAAAGACGATGAACCGCGAAAGACACAAAAAACACTAAAAGTCCGAACAATCCTTTTCAGAGAAATACACGGCGAAGATTCTCAGCACGCTCCATTATCTATTATCCACTCTCCATGATCCACTCTTCAGTACCATAAAAAGTGCAATATATTTCTGAGCTTATACACCTTTTTTGTTGTTTCCGATACAAACGACAGAATAGAGAGGAGACAAAAGTTAGAGCGCAGAGCCATCAAACAAGATTTTTTGGGATGCTGTCGTAGAGAAAATCCTCTTGACTTATTTTAGACATAGCCTAAAGCTTCAGCCTTTGGGCTTAGTCTTTGGCCATACCTGAAAAAACATGCGCCGCTGCTCCAATCGTTTGCTCAATATCATCGGCTGTATGCGCAATCGAGATAAAACCCGCCTCAAACGCCGAAGGCGAAAAATAGTGTCCCGCCTCTAACATACGATGGAAAAAAATTTTAAAATGCTCAATGTTACTCTTTTGCATATCTGCCATATTACGCGGTAATGATTTTGCAAAATACATACCAAACATCCCCCCTAAGTGTTGTGCCAAAAATGCTATACCATGTTGATCGGCAGCACGACACAGCCCTTCGGTTAATTGCTGCGCGTGTTCTCCCAATTGAGCATAAAAACCCTCGGTACGAATCAATCTCAACGTGGCCAACCCTGCAGCCAATGCTACAGGATTGCCCGATAGTGTGCCCGCTTGATATACACCCCCTTGTGGGGATAGGTTATCCATTACCTCCGCCCGCCCCCCAAAGGCAGCCACTGGCATTCCTCCTCCAATAACCTTCCCCAATGTGATCAAGTCGGGTTTCAAACCAAAATGGGCTACAGCACCACCCAAACCGACACGAAACCCCGTCATCACTTCGTCCACAATCAACAGGCTATCATAACGTTGGCATAGCGTCTGTACTGTTTCCAAAAAACCAACATCTGGCATCACCATGCCCATATTGCCCGCAATAGGCTCAACAATCACAGCCGCAATATTCTTACCGTGCTGCGCAAACAACTCTTGGAATCCCTCAGTATCGTTATACGCCAACGTATACGTATTTTTTGCCGTATCTCTCGGTACTCCAGAAGAGCTGGGAACACCAAACGTCAATGCCCCAGATCCGGCTTGTACCAATAAACTATCGCTATGCCCATGGTAGCACCCAACACACTTAACCAAGGCATCTCGCCCCGTAAAACCACGGGCTACACGAATAGCACTCATGGTGGCCTCCGTTCCCGACGACACCAATCGTACTTTTTCCAAAATTGGCAAGATTTGTTTGAGGGTTTGTACAAAATCAAGCTCTATCGCAGTAGGCGCGCCAAATGATAATCCTTGCTGGGCCTGATCACAAAGTGCTTGTACAACCTGTGGATGGGCGTGTCCTACAATCAAAGGTCCCCAAGACCCCATGTAGTCAACATACACTTTACCCTCTTCATCGTATATTCGACAACCTTCACCTCGCTGCACAAAACGCGGAACCCCGCCAACTGCGTTAAAGGCACGTACGGGAGAATGCACACCGCCCGGTATATGCTCTAAAGACTGTTGCCACAACATTGTATTTTTTTTCATAATCATTCCTTAAGATTGCACCAAAAATTTGTTGTACGTATGTTCTCACATGCAAATATTGCTATGGCCGTTTGCGTATCGTCACAAATGCAACCATCAACAAGTACGTTATTCCAAGCAGCATCACAATGGTTGCGCTGACTGGAAGATCCAGATAAAAAGCAATGGACAACCCCATGAGACTGCACAGCAGATTGATCACAATAGCACTGATGATCCAACGCCGCAATGTATGGCAAAATAGCTCTGCAATGGCGATGGGAATAGCCAACAAGGCAATCACAAACACAATACCCACCACACGGACCAAAGCAACAACCGTTAACGCAATCATCATCAACATGAGACAATGAAGATACTTGATAGGCAAACCACGGCTTTCAGCAAACTCTCTATCAAACGCCAATGCAAGAAAAGCACGTCGAAACAACGCAATCAGCAACAATAAAATAATATTGACAGCCAACAACAATCCCACATCCTGCCAGTTGGCCAACAAGACATTGCCAAATAAATAAGACGACAAGTCTATTGACAAAGATGGGGTTTTTGCCAATAAAATAATCCCCATCGCCATACTTGATGCCCATAATGCATTAATTGCCAAGTCTTCATGCGCTGGCATACGCAGCGAGATAAAACCAATGAGCAAAGCCCCTATGCCAGCGACTAAAAAGCTACCCAGCAACAATGGAATACCAAAAAACAAAGAAATGCCGGCTCCCCCCAAGACAATATGGGCAATACCTCCAGCGGCATTGTTAATACGGCGTGATACCACATACCCTCCACATAACCCGCTTGCAATAGAAGCAAGAATACATACGAGTATCATGGGTATCATCCAATA
Source organism: Pictodentalium vernedei (assembly GCA_031216915.1). NCBI lineage: Eukaryota > Metazoa > Mollusca > Scaphopoda > Dentaliida > Dentaliidae > Pictodentalium > Pictodentalium vernedei. The sequence goes on along the minus strand of JAUFNR010000022.1, from coordinate 413,819 downwards.
ATACGAAAATAAAGACTCTATCGTGCTTGTTAACATCATGCTGAACCGTAATACTACATCAACGTAGCCTACATTAAAAATAATCCGAGAAAGTGACGAACTTTATTCATGCTCTTTTTGGGTAATTTTACAGGATTTGTCTTTCGAATATAAATTGATAAAATGAAGCACTTCGGAACTTCGAGAGCGCACAAAAAGGCGCGCAAAAAAGCCGATCGAATAAACCCCTCATTATAGGGTCGTCCCATCAACCTACATCGTTAAGGTTTCCTTGAGATGTAATACGAAAGTATGCGCCGGGAGCATTATCAAGCAACAAGAGCTTTCCATCGTTGGCTTCAGCCAGTTCTCGACACACGTACAACCCCAAACCACTGCCAGAACCTCGGGTCGAAAAAAAAGGCTCAAACACTTTTAAAGCAATCTTTGGATCAATGCCCACCCCATCATCAATAATATGAATGTTAACTTCTTGATGCAATGGATCAAACTGTGCATAAATACGAATACTCGCGCGCTTTCGTTGACAATAATGCCATGCGTTACTCACTAAATTGCTCATAATTTGTCGAAAATGTTCTGGATCAAAGATAATCATGATGTTTGAAGCAATCTCCAAAGTGATGATATCCTCTTCGTACGCTCCGCTCTCAGAATGTACGCTCATAAAGCCATTCAAGATATGATTCAACAGTGGCTGTAAAAGGAAATTTTCTTTTTTAACGCGATCTCGCTGTCCCAGCTGTGTCACATCATCAATGATGCGATCAATCCGTTGGCCGTGCTCAAAAATAATGTCTGTCAATGGTTGAATGGCAGTTTGTGCTTTGGCCTCATCTTGTAATAATTCGGCAGATTGTAGAATCGCTGACAATGGATTGCGAATTTCATGCGCAATATTGGCCGTTAATAACCCCAAGGCACCAAGTTTGAGCCTTTGGGCTTGCAGCAATACCTGTTCTTTGTCCTGAAGAAAAATCACCGACATATGAGTATTGAAAGGAACCAAAAGAAAACGCGCAAAGAGCAAATTGCTGCTTTTCGACACACGAAAGTCGCACTCGGCAACACCATGATACCGTTTCCACTGTTGGTAGTGATGCAAAAAACGTAATGATAATTCTCGAATATTCATATTTTGCGTGCTACGCTCCAAAAACAACATTGTCTGTGCTTTTCGGTTCATTTCTTCAATGTATCCGTGTTGGTCAACCAACAAAACCCCTTCGTCCATTTCCTTCATCATCAGCGTATTAATACGCAGTTGCAAATCAAGACGAAGCTGCTTATGCTCTTGCTCCAAATCATAGTTACGCATTCGATACCCAAGACGATTGGCCACTCCCCCGGATACTATATAGGCAATAGCAATAAAGAAAATGGGCAAGTAGCTTTCAGGTATAGAGACCACCACAAAATTTTCCTTCGACTGGAGCTCAGCCAGCGCAGATTTTAGGAAGAGTACGTCGGAGCCAAACTCTTCAATACGAATCCATTCGCTAAGAATAGTGGCCACAATCGCCCATAAAAGTAAAAGTTTCCAACCCACACGCGAACAAAGACCCGCACCTAACCCAATGATAATTATAGTTAAAATAGCTGCCCCAGACTGCATTCCGCCAGAAAGCCCTTCTAAAGTCGAAAGAAAGGTAATATCCAGCAAACTGTGCGCCAGTTGTTCGTTCGTCTGTAAGGTATCTTGCCGACGCATGATAAAAATAGCTACTGCAAAAACAGCATACATCAGTGATAAAGCCAGAAATGACAAAGGGTCATACAAACCAAAATGGCCAATATCAAGCAATACCATCATCACCATTAAGCCAATCACAAATATGCGAAAGATACTCAAAAAGCGGGCAAAACCGATTAATGACGCCGTTAACGGCAAGGGCGGATACTTTCGGGGATCCGGAAAAACAGCAGAGAAAAATCGGTCCAGCAACATAAGAAAATCAAAAAACTTTGCAAAAATGCTCTTTTAATCCTCTGTTCCTAAAGGCTTAGAGGTCGATGTTTTTTCTTTGATAACATATGTTTTAGCAATCATGTCGTGAAGGGCTTGCTTTTTTTCTGTCCAATCGATCATCAGATAGCCAAGCAGAAAAACCCCTCCTGAAAGAAAAGTAGAAAAAGAGCGAATCGAAGCTGTAAAAAATGAAATACGCTGTCCCGCATAATCCACCACTTTTAAGGACAAGACTCTTTTTCCAACAGAAGCTTGCCATGCCGATGAATGACAAATGGCAAAATACATCCATCCAAAAGCTACTTGAAACAGCAAATCCATGAGGTAGAAATCAAAAGATTCTGACTGCTCTAGTACGTGTGATGTTGTGTTCCATCTATACAGCAGCCACGAAAGAAAATGTGAGGGCCAAAGCAACACCAAAGAATCGATACAATAAGCCCCCAAACGTATCCAAAAGCCGGCAAATGTGACAGGCTGTTCTGATTGTTGTTTTTCCACCCTAATTCCTTTCTGTAGATTAATCTATAGGCTGTTATAAAAATTGTTCAGCATCTGGGCAAAGCTATCCTCATATCCACAAACTCCAACAAAATACCTTCAAATGCTAGAATAGCCAATCACTGAATAGAGAAGAAATCAAAAAACTGTTGTTTAGCAATTACAGCACAAGCAACAATCTAACACAAAATCACAATGCAATGTTATTTTAAGCCCTTTCAACGACTGGCGCAACAATACCGACGTATGTTTGACGAACGATGCCGCTGGTGCCACACCTCCATCCATGCGCGTGGAGCGCGCTATCTGAGTCAACCTTCCCTTCACGCACCGGCGAATCTTGAAAAAACGAATAGCCCTCTACCCGCTATTTTACAATCACTTTGGCAAGCCATGTACCATGAAGGGGTTTTGTGCAGTTCGTGTTTAAAAACGTTATCGTGGTCTTATTTGCAAACAAGCTGCCAAAAATGTGCACTGCCCATAAACCATACTGGCGATTTATGTGGGTTTTGCCAAAACAATGATCTTGACAGTTTGGATAAAGTGCATGCTGCCTTTGTTTATGAAGAACCTATAAAATCCTTAATGCTTCAGTTTAAACATTTTCCAGACAGTGGACTATGCCGCTATTTTGTGCAAGCACTGTTACAAAGCATGCTCCTGCCCTCTTCACCATGGCACAAGCTCTACAGCAATCCGCTGGAGTATGAAACTTATGATGCTTTGTTGCCCGTACCGCTTCATCCAAAACGTATGCGCGAAAGAGGATATCAGCAAAGCTGGCTCTTAACTAAAATGTTCAGCAAGCAAATCAAAAAAAAACTTCCAAACCTCAAACTATTAAAAACAACTGACTGTTGGATTCAAAAAGTTCGGGATAGAGGATCTCAAAAGAATCAACAACGCCATGAACGCTTTCGCAGCGTTAAAGGGTGTTTCGCAATATCCGAGCCTGCCAGCTCAATGGTTCGGGGAGGACGGTTTCTGCTGTTGGACGATGTGATGACTTCTGGCGCAACACTAAACACCGTGGCCCAAGTGTTAAAAAAGCACGGTGCTCAATCGGTCAATGCTTTAGTGGTTGCGCGTGCAACATTGGGCAGCAACACACATCTAAAAAACAGCAGAATCATTTAGTTTAAAAAAAGGTTATTCACCCTCAGGCTTACCCTCCGGTTCTGGCAGTGGATAATGAGAGGAGTACAATAGCTCACTATGACGCCGAAAAAACTCGCCACTTGAATTAAAACCCCTTAATTTTAAAATGGTATGGCGCACAGCAGCTTCTACCAAAACCGCAAGATTGCGCCCTGCCGACACTGGCAAATTAACCCGACGAATGGGTACCCCAAGAATAGACTCTTCTTCATCTGGCGGCAAGCGTGGCTGATATTGATATTCATTGAAGTGAATCAAATTAACAATCAGTTTTAACTTCATTTTGCGTCTTAAGGCCGTTTCGCCAAAAATCAAGCGCACGTTAAGAATACCGAGCCCACGCACTTCAATAAAGCCACGTAACATTTCAGGACAACGGCTTTCAAGTGTATAAGGGGCTACACGCGCCAGCTCTGTCACATCATCCGCAACCAGTCCATGCCCACGCGTAATTAACTCCAACCCTAACTCGCTTTTGCCCAAACCCGATTCTCCGGTAATGAGCGTTCCCAAACCCAATACATCAAGCATCACCCCTGACATGGTAACGGTATCGGCCAAATGCCTTGCAAGATACGAATACAAAATATCGATCACACCCGATGCACTTGCTCCTGAATACAACAATGGCACTTCATGGGTCTTGCACATATTTTCAACGATCGGAGAAGGAGGTAAAGCATCACTGATAATCAACGCCGGTGGCAGCTCTTTGACCAATGTAAGCAATTCGGATAAATCGGGATCAACCGATAAAGCCTCCCATTCTTCTTTGCCGATCACCTGTATGCGTTGCGGGTGCATGAGATTAAAATGCCCGACCAATTCGGAAGCATATTGACCTTGACGACGCTTAATCACCTGTCCTTCTTTCAACGGAAAACAACTGTTAAACAACAATTGCTGCTGATTGTCCGCAAAAATCTGTGTCAATGAAAGTTTCATCATTGTTGAATACTCTTAAACATATACTCTTTAGTGTTTTTCTAGATTCTGCAAACCAGTACAACCACCTGTACAGCTAACGCTTTACCTGCGCCAATCGCATCAAACTTTTCATGGGTTTTGGCTTTTATATTAATACATGATGAAGAGATTTCCAATACATGCGACAAATGCCTCTTCACCGTTGTAAGATATTGAGACAATTTTGGCATTTCCGTGATCACCGTACTGTCAATATTCATGATCTGATAGCCCTCTTTATGGATATGCTCAACTACCTGCTGCAATAGAACAGCACTATCGGCATCGCGATAAGCTTCATCTGTATCTGGAAAATATTGACCAATATCCCCCAAACCAACAGCCCCCAGCAAAGCATCAGAAATAGCATGGCATAAGGCATCTCCATCAGAATGTCCCACTAAACCATGCGTATGAGGAATGAGCGCTCCTCCTAATTTGAATGGGCAGCCTTCTACCCAAGGATGAATATCAAAACCCTGCCCAACGCGAATGCTCGCAAAAATATCAGATTGCGCGTCTTTCATATCACATCAATAGAGTCATAAAGCCAGCTATGTCGATTTCATTTTTGCATGAAGAATAAGAGGCATAACAAGAGCCATAACAAGAGGCATGATTGTTTAATAACGCGCTGGCTGTATGAGAGTGCACCCATATACACTAAAAAGCAGCATGCCTCACGATATTAATCAGAAAACTGTCACCAGCAAAGTCCATCATTTTGAGATTCCCATGTTTTCCTTAGAGAGTCACTCTTTATTCGCTATAATAAAGCCTCTGAAAAGTCATCTCTAAAAATCAATCTTTATCTCTCGACCCAGAATCACGACAACAGATAGAATGTAAGGCAGCATTTTAGTGTTTCCAAAGTAATTTAAAGGCTGGCCCGATCTCTTGTACTCATTCATCTGGCCTGAGCTGCTTCCTTTCGAATCTGACTCGGTTGACCAGCAAACAATACAGAGGAGACCAGCCATTGTCTATTTTACCTTATTCTGATCAAACGATCTCAAAAAAAACCTCCAATTTCCCATCACAATCACCTCGTTTTGTATTTTGGCTTGGCTAAACATCTTTCACAGCAAAATGCCATAGGCACTTTTTTTATTTCTACGACCTTATCGAATATGCATACTTCCTCCCTATCCCCTGCAACACTTCATACGTCACTTGCATCTCAGGCTATCCTCACACCCGTGGAGCGTTTATCCATGTTTATGATTCAACATCATTGTGAAATAGAATGTTGGTTCCGTCAACAATGGCAAGAAACCGCTCCCCCCTTTTATGCCTCTGTTGATCTAAGAAACAGTGGCTACCAGTTTGCGCCGATTGATACCAATCTTTTTCCAGCGGGCTTTAACAACCTGTCGGCAAGCGCCAAACCAATGGCAATTCAAGCGTTTGCATCTGCCATTGCCGAAATTTGTCCTCAGGCAGGCCGTTTGATGTTAATTCCAGAAAATCATACACGAAACCTTTTTTACTTCGAAAACATCTGGCAACTCACACAACTCCTTAAGACTGCGGGTATTGAAGTGCGCGTGGGTACAATTGATCCACAACACACTGCACCCCATAGCATTGAGCTGGGAGGAGATTCTACCCGGACGTTATTGCTTGAGCCCATACTACGACAAAACAATCGGCTGTGTATTACAAATCAAGATCAACAGCCCCCCTTTGATCCATGTATGATTTTACTGAATAACGACCTCTCCAAAGGTCTCTCCCCTATCCTTGAAAATGTTGAACAACCCATCTTACCCCCACCTTCTCTGGGCTGGCATAAACGCTATAAATCGAATCACTTTTCCCATTATCAACAAGTTATTGAATCATTTGCAAGCGAGTTTTCAGAAGATTTTTCTACGCTTGGACTCACTTCTCATGTACTCACTGCTGATTATGACGTAGTCGATAACATTCATTTTCATCAGCCGGATACACTGACCCCGCTGGTAGATAGCGCACACCGTCTATTTGGCCATTTACAGCAACGCTATAAAGAGGAAAATATCCCACACCAACCTTATATTGTGATCAAAGCCGATAGCGGAACCTATGGAATGGGAGTCATGTCTATTTTTGATGCCGAATCATTGTCCAAACTTAATCGAAAAGCGCGCAACAAGCTTGCCGTTGGCAAAGAAGGTATAGCCAATCGCCGGATTTTAATTCAAGAAGGCATCCACAGTGTTGAATCTGTCGATGGACATGTGGCTGAGCAAGTCATCTATACGGTTGGGCGCTATGTGGTGGGTGGATTTTACAGACTCCACACCCAAAAAGACAATACGGGTATTTTAAATGCACCGGGAATGCAGTTTCGCGATATTTCTTTTGAAGAATGTTGCAACATGCCCAATACCGCACTTCCTCTGAACGATGAAATCAATCGTCATTATGTCGCCGGTGTGATTGCCAGATTGGCCGTATTGGCTGCGGCAAAGGAGCTTCACCATGCCGAAGTTCAATAGTTTTTTTACGAATCCGATTCCCGAACGCCCATGAACCCAACACAGCCATACACCATTTTGGTGGTCGATGATGATCGTGATATTCGCGAGCTGTTGAGCAGCCTATTACGTAAAAATGCTTACAATACCTTGTTGGCCAGCAATGCTGTGGACATGGTAAAACACGTGGAAAGTCGTACTGCCATCCATCTCATCATTCTCGATGTGATGATGCCGGGCGAAGATGGACTGAGCCTATTAAAACGTCTCCCCTCCATCATTTCCCCTCCCCCACCCGTACTCATCTTATCGGCACGTGGAGAAGAAATAGATCGTATTATTGGTTTGGAAATGGGCTCTGACGACTATCTTGTCAAACCCTTTCATCCTCGTGAATTATTGGCACGCGTAAAAAGCATATTACGACGTCATCAGCCAATCTCTGAAAGCCATTCACATAATCTTGATATCGTGCATTTTGGCAAATGGCTGTTTGATCGTACGCGCCGCATATTATTTAAAGTCCCCAGCAATACTGAACGCAAAGATTGGGCAACATGGATAAAAAATGAAAGTGGTGAAGGATTAAACACCATTGAATATCGACTGCTGCGCGTACTCACCGATCATCCACAGCGTGTACTCTCACGCGATTTTTTGCTCGATACAACCATTGGACGCAAACATATTCCCACAGACCGCACCATTGATGTACAGATGAGCCGCTTGCGAAACCGCCTCGATGACAATGCACGCGAACCTTCTCTGATTCGCACCGTGCGTTATGAAGGGTATATGCTGTCTTCCCCCGTAGAAAAAATATAATACATTGAAATCCGCTAAAACTCTTTGATAAATGCCCCTTCTACAACTTCGGTTTGTTGATGCTGGTGCAAACTGGCATAACCCACCGCGGGGGAAGAAGATGCTTCCCGCCCCCAATAATGCAGTTCTTTCTCTCCACAGGCTTGCTCTAAGCGGTGGCGCATTTGATACCATACACCTTGGTTTCTAGGTTCTTCTTGAACCCACAATACTTCGTTGGCCTTTTGATAACGCGCAATTTCATTCATCAAATCTTCCAATGGAAAGGGATAGAGTTGCTCAACACGAATAATCGCAACATGATGTAGCTTATTGGCTTCGCGGTAAGCCACCAATTCAAAATAAACCTTGCCCGTACACAATAAAATGCGGCGGGTTTTACTGAGAGTCACTTTTGTATTGACTTCACGGATAACCTCGCAAAAGCGCCCTGTAACCAACTCCTCCAAAGGACTTGTGGAATCTTTATGGCGCAATAATGATTTAGGGGTAAAGATGATTAAAGGTTTTCGTACCATGCGCAACATCTGCCGACGTAGCAAATGAAACATTTGAGCTGGCAAAGATGGCATGCACACTTGCATATTATTGTCCGCGCATAATTGCAAATAACGCTCAACACGGGCAGAAGAATGCTCCGGCCCCTGCCCCTCAAAACCATGTGGCAACATCATCGTAAGCCCCGATAATCTTCCCCATTTGGCTTCACCGGAAGAAATAAATTGATCAATCACCACTTGTGCCCCATTGGCAAAATCCCCAAACTGCCCCTCCCATATAACCAATGTATCTGGGCTACTGGCGGAATAGCCGTATTCAAAACCCAATACTGCCATTTCTGACAAAACCGAATCAATGACCGTAAATGTAGCTTGTTGTTCTTGTAGGTGTTGCAATGGCGTAAAAGTACCTTCGTCCCAATGCTCGCGGTTTTGATGATGAAAGACGGCATGACGATGAAAAAAAGTACCTCGACTACAATCTTGCCCTGAAAGGCGTATATGATGTCCAGACACCAACAAACTCGCATAGGCTAAATTTTCAGCCATTCCCCAGTCCAGCGGAATATCTTGATTCCCCATTTTTTGACGATCTGCAATGATCTTCTTGACGCGCGTATGGAGATCAAATCCACTGGGGGTATCACACAAACGTTTAGATAGACGCTTGAGCTCATCGAGAGAAACCCCTGTAAGTGCCTTATCCAAGATACTCCCCGAGTATATGCTCCAATCCACCGCAAAGTTACGCTGGAAGTTCGTTAAAGTCTTGTTGTATTCCAATGTGCCTGAATTCAATCCAACGCGGTAGGTTTTGATCATTTTTTCGGGTTCATCGGCATCAATGATTCCTTTTGATACGAGAACATTTGCGTATAAGGCTCGGGTACTCAGATGCTTTTGTATCTTTTTGTACATTAAAGGCTGCGTCACCATCGGTTCGTCTTGTTCGTTATGACCAAGGCGGCGATAACACACAAGGTCAATCACGACATCTTTGTGAAATTGCATGCGATAGTCCAGTGCTATCTGAGTCACCATAAACACCGATTCTGGATCATCTGCATTCACATGAAAAATAGGGACTTCAAGCATTTTGGCCAAATCCGTACAATAATAAGTTGAACGCATATCGCGTGGATCTGAGGTTGTAAATCCAATTTGATTGTTCAAAATGATATGTACTGTACCGCCGGTACTGAAATGGCGTGTTTTTGATAAATTTAAAGTTTCTTGATTAACCCCCTGCCCCAAAAAAGCGGCATCACCATGAATCAATATCGGCATGACACGCGCTCCCAATTTATCACCACGTCGATCTTGGCGTGATCGTACTGAGCCTTCTACCACGGGATTCACAATTTCCAAGTGAGAGGGATTAAAAGCAAGGCTTAAATGAATCGGACCAGAAGGCGTAGGATAATCGGATGAAAAGCCTTGATGGTACTTCACATCACCCGACGATAGCTCGTCAGGATGTTTCCCTTCAAATTCTGTAAACAGTTGTTTTGGCGTTTTACCCAATGTATTAATCAAGACGTTTAAACGCCCACGATGCGCCATCCCAATGACAACCTCTTGCACTCCTTTTTTAGCCGCCCGTTGTATCAATTCATCCATGGCCACAATTAAACTTTCTCCCCCCTCCAATGAAAAGCGCTTCTGCCCAATATAGCGCGTGTGTAGATACTTTTCCAATATCTCTGCGGCGGTTAGTCGTTCGAGTATCCTTTTGGAATCGTTGGGCTCCAAGTTGGGTTGCGCGCGTTTCGGTTCAATACGTTTTTGTAACCATGTTTTTTCTTCGACTTGGCTCACATGGATATAATCAAAACCCACAGAGCTACAGTAGGCTTGCCGAACAGCCTCATGGATCTCGCGTAAAGTTGAAGGAGAGGAAGGCATCCAAAAGGTTCCAGGAATAAACTTCTTTAGAAAATCCGTTTCCTTCAGACCATAAAAATCAAGCGTAAGCTCTGGAATATCTTCACGCGCAAAGCGTTTGAGTGGATCTACATTGGCCCAGCGATGCCCACACCTGCGAAAAGCATTAACCCATAGCATCACCGCAACTTGTTTGTTGACATCACGTAGGGCATTCCCCCCCTCTGTTTTGGAACGTTGAGCACGTTGACGAATTGACGAAATCACCGGTTGGTGAGAAACATCCATTCCATGCGTTGTCGGCAGGTGGGCCAGTTTCTCAAAATAGCTACGCCATTCTTCAGATACAGCCGTTGGATCCGTTAGAAATGTTTCGTACAGTTCCTCAATGAACGGTGCATTACCTCCAAACAAATAAGACTGACTCAATGTTTTGCGCATCATAATAATTTCCTCATTCAATACAAAATAAAGTCTCCCGTATCATAGGACATCAACATTCATACAGAAGAATCAGCAGGTTTACCACTCGCCATTATAATGGAAGCTACAAAAATAGATGAAAGGTCAACGACAGTGAATGAACATGCTTTTCCATACTTACGCGAGGTTATTTTATTTTTAGGCCTTGCCGGCATTCTGATTCCGCTTTTAAAGCGTTATCGCATTAATCCCGTTTTGGGTTTTCTGATTGCGGGTATTCTACTGGGCCCCCATGGACTGGGCGCCTGGGCCAATCAAATGAGCTTTTTGGGAATATTCACCTTTACCCAACTGGATATCGTAGACATTTTCTCAGAAATTGGCATTATCTTTTTACTCTTTACGATTGGTCTGCATTTATCACTGCATCGTTTGTGGAACCTTCGCCACTGGGTGTTTGGCGCGGGAGTCACACAAATGGCTTTGACCATCTTGTCCATTGGGGGAATGCTCGTACTTGCAGGATATCTTGCAAAGCCCGCCTTATTGATTGGTGCCGTATTGTCCTTTTCCTCAACTGCGATTGTGATGCAATTGATGCAGCAAAAATCGCAAACCAACACCCCCATGGGGCGCAGTGTTTTTTCAATTTTACTGCTACAGGACCTTGCCGTTGTCCCCACCTTACTGCTGTTTGATTCAATTGCCGGGAGCGAGGGAAGCCTCATCACTGCCATACTCATCGCCGCGCTCAAAGCCATCTTGGCGTTTACCAGTATTTATTGGATTGGAAAGAAAGCCCTGCGCCCTCTTTTTCACTATTTCGCAGACACCAAAGAGCCCGAATCATTTGTTGCTCTTATTTTATTAACCACGCTTGGCATTGCCGCCATCACATGGCTTGCTGGTTTATCCATGGCCTTAGGGGCTTTGTTGGCAGGGCTGTTATTGGCTGAAACCGAATTTCGGCATGAAATTGAAATCATCATTAAACCTTTTAGCGGTTTGTTAATGGGCTTGTTTTTTTTCTCTATGGGTATGAATATTAACCTGCCTGGCATCCTAGAGCAACCTATTTTATTGCCTTTGTTGGCCATCGCTCTTTATTCGATTAAATCTATCATCATCATCATCATCCTGAAACTCTTTAAACTTCCTTTTGGGGCAGCATTAGAAGGTGGGCTGTTGCTTGGACAAGGCAGCGAGTTTGCGTTCATCATCCTAAGTTTAGCCACGAGCAAGCTGGTATTTGAGGCTTCGCTGGCTGAATCCATTGCCATTGTGTTGAGCATTACCTTATTCATCACCCCAATGGTCAGTTCTCTGGCCTATCGTTTTAATCGCTATCTACGCCATCGCGCGCTCATCAAAGAGGCCCATCCGCCTTCTCTTGATTCACATATTCAATATCCCGCCTCGAAAGAACCTCAAAACCCATCTATTCCCATTACCAATTTACGCAATCATGCGGTCATTTTGGGTTATGGACGTGTGGGACAAGTATTGGGCAAGCTGTTGTACCAAAATGAGATACCGTTTGTTGCCATTGATAGCAACGCACGCCATAGTGCCTTTTTTCATAAACATGGCCTCCCTGTCTATTTTGGGAACGATCTAAATCCTGAAACGCTGCGCGTGTTTAATTTGGATCACGCCTTTTGTGTCGTATTAACCATGAATAACAAAGAGAACTCCCTAAAGATTGTCGATATGATTCACAAACATTATCCCTCATTGCCTATTTTCGCACGAGCGCATGATGAAACCCATGCACAAAACTTATTCGCAGCAGGTGCTCAAGATATTATCTTGGAAACATTTGAGGCTTCATTACAACTCACCCAAGCCGTCCTTCGAGAAAGTGGCATTGGATTGGAGACGTTACAAAAAATTCTCAGCAAAGAGCGCAATACGCGCATTGAGGGAATTATCCCGCCAAAGACTGACCACAAAGAAGCGTAAAAGCCTTTTGTATGATTTTTGTATGATGTTAATCACGCTTGCCTACCTCCATATAACGATACGGCATGAAGTGTAAAACCAAATAGATCGGATCCAGAATTTCTAGTTTGGCAATCACTGGGAATCGTTCAACCCGCTTTACATACGGTAGTGGAACAGCATAAAAATTTTCGGGTAAGTTAAGCTGCGAGAAAAATTGCGTATCATTTTTTATCACACCATCTGCCAAGATTTCTTGCAAATCCGCCAACAACTGGCGATACATCATTAATGCGTTGCTGGTGTCTAATAGATGAATGCGTAAAGACACTTCGATGATATGCTTTTCTTGCTCCGTCAACAGAAGCGTTAACTCCACCCCTTTTTCCAGTTCTAATAACTGCAAGCGAGGATGCAATGCTTCTGAACGTTCAATCGTATAATGCTTTGCCTCTAGACGATCAGAAAACAAGGTCCATGTTTTTGGAAAAACCTCATGCATCAACACAGTATCAATATTCTCGGACCAGCTTTGACGAGAGGGTTGTACAGAAATCTGTTGATCGTCCACAACCATCTTATTCTTATTCAAGCTGGGATTATCAAAATAACGATAAATCCCTAACACAAAAACAAAAAAACCAAACCCCAACATCAACCAGCTTCCTTTTTTTAGAGTTGTTTGTGGTTTTACAGAAGGCGGTGGTGATGCCTGTTTTTTCGTTTGTCGTTGCTTCTGGGGCTCTGCTGAAGCTGGATCATCTTTACTGGACTTTGATTGATCAGATTTTGGCAACTCCGTTTTCTTAGAAGAAAGCGAGACAGTTGTCATAGGATTAGCCCCAGAAGCTGCGGCAATGTTCTGTGGTGGTGCTGAGGTCGTTGTTTTGGTATTGGTTAAATTGGTTGAGCGCTCCGGTTGTGGAGAGGGCGTACTCTTTGGCGGCACAGATGCTGGAGGCACTTTAAGCGTCTTTGGCGAAAAAAGTCCTTTTCTTTTTGGGCGCGCCTGTTCTTGTGTATCGACTTTTCTCGAAGAGGCTTGAGATGATGCAGGCGGTAGAGGAGTAGGAGAAACAGGACGAGAATAAGGTTGGGTGAGATCACCCGAAAAATCGAAGAGTGTTTCATTGAGTGGGGCTGACTCGGCTTCTTCCGATTTAATTTTTTTGTTTGCAAAAAAACTGTTATGAATATTTTTACGAATTCTATCGATATCCACAATGCTTTTTTGCTGTAATTCGGCTAACTCGGCTTGATCATTGGCTGTTTTTGCCGACTCCAGCTTGCTCGATTTTGCGCCTGCTTTTTTGCGTCTTAAAAAAAAATTAATCATCTCTCATGGCTTTGTTAAAAAATAGATCGTCAAGATTATGCGCATTATAGGCTAAGCGATAAACATTCGTCTTATCGCTGCTTTTGAGTTCTTTGAGAATTTTTGTGTTTTGAGCAGAAACTATAAAAAACAGCCCTGCCACCTAAAGTCGAGCAGTTTTTTCTCTCGCCCCCCTCAACAAACAGACAAACCATCATCTGTTTGATAAAATTTGTGTCGAGGAGCATATTGAAAATCCTTGATGTTCCAACAAAAACCACAAACCATGGTATGGTTGATAGATTAATGAGAAAGAGATTGTGCGTGCTAAAGATAATTGCTGATCGTTCAAAAATGATGTAATGGTTTATAAGCGCAAAACACCCCAAAAGTATTGACGCATAAAGAATTTTTGCTGTACTTCTTAATTATAAAGCATAACAATCATATGATCATGTCTACTCGTATGTTTTTGAACACGCCAAACGTGTTGTCTTTATCACATCAGAAGACTTCTATCTGATGATTTTGAAGTCATTGGTAGTCATCATCTCCACAATATCACGCTATAATATTTAAGATTCTATTCAGAAAAATACCATACATATCCAAAAAATTCTCAAAGTTCTCAAAGTTCCTAATGCGATTCATTGTACGTACCTTCGCCACAATTGTTGTTTTACTTATCCTGCTGTTTTGTGGCTGGAGTACCGTTCTTTTTCTCACTTTCTTAAAAGGCCGTACTGATTTTACACAACCCGTCGTCATTAACGTGACCGCGGGTCAAAACATGACCCAAATTGCGCGTACGCTTTACCAAAACACCCATACTGGAAAAACATGGCAATGGATATTACTGGCCAAATTTAAGAAAATTGACCGTCAAATTAAAATGGGCGATTATCAACTCACTGGGGAGATGACCCCCTCAGAAATACTGGATAAAATGGCTAGAGGAGATGTACGCTTATATTCCGTACGTATTCCAGAGGGCATGAGTTTTTATAAACTCCGTCAATGGCTGCAACAATATAATTCGATTACAACCACCCTTCCGTCTCTTAATGATGCCCAATTAACCAGCATGTTAAAGCCAGGGGCATTGAACTTGGAAGGTTTGTGTTTCCCCGATACCTACCATGTGGTTGGTCACACCACAGATCTACAATTACTCACCAAGGCAATACAGTACATGAATAACCATTTGACACGTTTGTGGGAAAAACGCGCAAAAAATCTGCCGCTCAAGACCCCTTACGAGGCGTTGATTTTGGCCTCTATTGTCGAAAAAGAAACAGGAGATGATCAGGATCGCCCACTCGTTGCCTCCGTCTTCATCAATCGCCTACGCCGAGGTATGCCGTTACAATCAGATCCTACCGTCATTTATGGTATTGGTCCACAATTTAATGGCAACCTGACCCGAGCTGATCTTATGCGTCCTACCGCTTACAACACTTATAGCATTGCGCGATTGCCCCCTACCCCCATTGCTACTGTAAGTCTCGCTTCGTTAAAAGCGGTGATGAACCCTCCTAAAACCGATTATTACTATTTTGTAGCACGCGGTGATGGTACTTCTTTCTTTTCAAAAAACTTATCGCAACATAATGCTGCCGTCTATCGTTATCAAAAGAATCCGCAGCGTAAGAAATAGTTTTTTAGAATCATGCAAAATTATTTGGATGGCCTCAAACATATTGTTGAACACGGCAATATCAAACAAGACCGCACGGGTACAGGAACAAAATCGGTATTTGGCCTACAAATGCGTTTTTCATTACATCAAAACTTTCCGCTATTGACCACCAAGAAACTACACATCCCCTCGATTGTGCATGAATTGCTATGGTTTCTCAAAGGAGACACCAACATTCGTTATTTAAAAGAACACAACATTACCATTTGGGATGAATGGGCAGATGCGCATGGGGATTTAGGTCCTGTATATGGTGCTCAATGGCGCCATTGGCCTGATTCACATGGCAGGTCTATCGATCAGTTAACAGATGTACTCCATAGCTTACGCACAGACCCAAGCTCACGCCGTCATGTTGTATCTGCATGGAATCCCGCTCAAATTGACAAGATGGCATTGCCGCCTTGTCATGTGCTATTTCAATTTTATGTACTGAACGATCAATTATCGTGTCAACTCTATCAACGTAGTGCCGACTACTTTCTTGGTGTTCCCTTTAATATTGCCTCTTATGCGTTACTCACCTGTATGATCGCCCAAGTCAGCGGGTTAAAACCTTACGAGTTTATCTGGAGCGGCGGCGATGTTCATCTCTACTTGAACCATCTTGAACAAGCCAAAGAACAGCTCTCACGACAACCCAAAACGTTGCCCCAATTGCAATTAAATACCAACATCACGGACTTGTTTAAATTTTCGTATGATGATATTGCATTTATCCACTATGCGCCCCATCCAAGCATTCGAGCCCCCATTGCCGTTTAGAAAATAACAGCATTATTGCCAAACCCCCGATCAAAAAACAAAAGTCGATACGTGTTTATCCTCCAAAGGAGGAATGAGCGTATCAAACAATTCTTCTGGTTTATAAGCAACAGGAGAAAAACGCATGGCCTGCATTACCGGAGGTTTCCCCAGTACAGCAATCATCAATCCATCATTGGATAAACAATGCAATAATCTGTGAGGGACTTTTGACACGCTACCGGTCAGTAAAATACGATCATACTTTGTCGAGAATTGAGGATACAAACCATCATGATGCTCAATCGTAACATTCTCAATGTTATTTTTTTGCAGCCGCGCTCTCGCCTGATCCACAACCCATACGTCTATTTCATAAGCAAGAACACAATCCACTTGCTGCGCAATCAGTGCCAAAAGATGGCCCGTTCCCGCACCCACAACGTACACCCGATGCGTGGGCTCCAAACACAATGATTGTACAAGCCGTGCCTCCAGCTTTGGCTCCAACATGCAATGCCCGGCTTTTGGACCAAACGGCAATGCCATATCAGCAAATGCAAGCTGTGCATATTTTTCTGGTACAAAGGACTCGCGGGGCAGCGTCTTTAAACTGTCGAGTACTTTTTGGTCCAAGACATCCCATGGGCGGATTTGTTGTTCAATCATGTTATAACGTGATTTTTTAATATCCATGTTCATTTCCTTATTTTTTCAAAAAGCGGACAGTGCCCTGCTCATACGTTTCAGGGCCTCTTGTAACACATCAGGTTCGGTTGCCACATTCAAACGAACACAATGGCTCCCTCCACGATAAATACGCCCATCTTGCAGGCCCACCCCATAAGCGGCAAAGTGTTTTTCAAGATTAACCTTCTTATGCGTACGAATCGTTAACCATATCAAATAAGACGCTTCTGGTATAGTGATCGCCACTTGATCGGCATGTTGTTCCGCCCAGGCTTTAACCAGGCCTATATGATGAACGATTTTTGCCTTTGTTCGTTGCAACCAAGATGGCTTCATCATCAATGCCGCACGCATGGCTTCCAAGCTCAACGGATTAAAGTGGTGAAAATTGCCAAGAGTTCTTTTAAACACACCGCGTAGATTGGCATTTGGAATAATCGCATACGCCATACCGATAGAAGCGATATTATATGTTTTATTCGGCGACATCAGCGTAATCGTACAATCTGCCGTTTGCGGGTTAATGGAGGCAATAGGAATATGAGCGCGCTCCGGATCAAGCGCAAGATCCGCGTGAATGTCATCACTACAGATTGTCCAACCATGTTGGATCGCTAAATCCGCGATTTTTTGCAATTCATCCGCCCGAAACATTGTACCGCTCGGATTGTGTGGATTACACCACATCAACAGTTGAGACGAGGCAACGGGTTGACTCCATTGCCATGATATGGGTAACATACGCCCACTTTCCGCATTCAAAGGCATTTCATACACCTGTCTGCCAGACGATTCAACCACATTAAAAAAAGGCGTATACAACGGAGAAGGTACAACAACACCGCTCTGAGGAAGACTCAAAGCCTGTACACAAGACAAGAGCGCAGGCACCACCCCCGGCAAAAAAACAATGCTGTCGATTTGTACGCTCCACTGATATTGTTTCCAGCAATGATCCACCACCAGTTCAAAAAGCGATATGGGCGGACTGACATAACCAAAATGCCCCCCCTGTGCCCGCTCAATCACCGCTTGAGTGATCTCCATAGGAGCCGGATAATCCATATCGGCCACCCATAACGGTATCACATCATTCGGATATTTTCCCCAACGATCAAGCGGTGAATACGGATAATCAAATGTTTTTCGGTATTGTGCAAAACTCATCAAAGCAGTACCTAATCTCAATATTCAAGTTTTCTTACAAGCACCATGAGAGCAAGTCCCCGTCGCGCTTAACGAACATTAGCCCTTTTATCCAGCAAGAGGCTAAAATTTCTTCATCTTTTCCTGAATCATCAAACAGCTCTGGGTTAGCGTCGCGCGTATTGACGTAGTCTTGATAAATCTTGCAGCGCGCTATGTTCTTTGTAAACCTGATCAATGGGGAGAGGCTTAATACCAAAGGGAAAAGGCGATAGAGTCGTATTGTCTATAGACATACTGGCAAGCTGATCACGGGTAATGATGGGAAAAGGCGTCCATTCAAGACACAGTGCCATCATTTTTGTCATGAAATACGGCATTTTTAATACAATGCGGTTGACGCGTTGATACCACGCAAACCGATACACCAACTCCGCCATGGTGAATACTTGAGGCCCACCCAGCGTGTACGTTTTACCTTGGGCTTTCGGGTGCTGTATAGCAGTAACAATGGCTTGAGCGACATCTCCCGCATAGACAGGCTGTATTTTAAAATCGGCTGCAGGCAATACAATAATGGGTAGATACATTACACAGTTTTGTAGCATCCGTGTAAATGGAGCATGCGGGCTTAATATCGCCGAAGGACGAAAGATGGTCCATGGCACATTTGACTGGTGAATCATGGCTTCACCCTCTTTTTTTGAGCGAAGATATTGCGAAGCCGCAGGATAAGGATTGTTGCCATCCACCCCAAGGGCGCTCACATGCACAATACGCGCTAATGACTTTTCAGAAGCCAATGTAGCAATATGGCGTGGTAAGTCTACATGCGCTTGTTTAAAGAGAGGGCTGTAGGGCTGATGGGCCAATGAGCGCCCACCATGTAAAATCCCAATCAGATTAATCAACGCATAACAGCCCGACATATGCTCCGACAATGCCCTGGGCTGATTGAGGATATCTGCTTCCACAATGTGTACTTCAGGCAGCGGCAGCAAATGATTGGCATTTTTCAGACGGCGGGTAAGTACCCGTACATGATAGCCGCTCTCAATAAGCGCATGAATCACATAGCGGCCTAAAAGCCCTGTCCCTCCTAAAACAATAACGGTTTTGATCTTGGGGGTTATAGACATGGCGTTTTTAGCGCGTGGGCAGCATCAAGGGCAAATTCAAAAAAGCGTGGGTTTATCAAAACGGCACATCATCATGAAAATCATCGCTGGCAGCATCTTTTTTTTCAGGGGCTGGTGCTTTTGAAGGTGCTTCAGAAGAGACCCGAGAACTTGGATTGTAACTTTGATTGGAAGAGGACAGATTACGTGGACCTAAAATTTTCATTTCGTTGGCAATAATTTCGGTGGTATATCTGTCGTGCCCTTCGCGATCAGTCCATTTTCGTGTACGCAACTGACCTTCAATATAAACTTGACTGCCTTTTTTCAGATATTCCCCTACAATTTCTGCCAAACGATTAAAAAATACGATACGATGCCATTCGGTGGCTTCCTTTTTATCTCCCGTGCTTTTATCTTTCCAAACTTCTGTCGTTGCTATTGAAATATTAGCAATGGCATTACCATCGGCAGAATAGCGTACTTCTGGATCACGTCCTAAATTTCCAATTAATTGCACTTTATTGAGTGAAGTCATAATGTCCCCTTTTGATAAAAAAACAACCGAATAAACAAGTATTGCTCAAACAACAGATACATAAACCAATAAGCATTAATGTGTTTTTACGGTACGTGCATACAATACATCATATGTTAAGGATCTATTTTATCGCACTTGCTGCTTTTTGAGACAATCCATCAAAAACCATCCAACGCTTACTTCATGGTTTTGAGCGATTTGCGTAAAACTTTGCCCACATTACTTTTGGGCAACGTTTCAATAAATTGGAAATGCTTTGGCACTTTGTAATTGGTCAGATACTGATGACAATGTTGATCCAGATCATCAGCGGTGAGTGACTGCTTTGGACGAGACACAATGTAGGCTTTTACCGCTTCACCAGTACGCTCATCTGGCACCCCAATGACCCCACACTCCAGTACGCCCGGATGATTGACCAATACTTCTTCGACTTCATTGGGAAATACTTTAAACCCTGACACCACAATCATATCTTTGAGACGATCCATCAAAAACACACGACCGCTGGCATCCATGCTGCCCATATCACCTGTACGAAAAACTCTCTCGGAATGGCTATTTTGGTGATCAGACCAAAATGCCTTTTCTGTTTCTGTGGCTTGATTCCAATATTCCAACATTACTTGTGGACCTTGTACACAAACTTCACCCACCTCATCCACAGGTAATATCGCACCTTCTTCATTGCGTATCGTTACTATGGTTGAAGACACCGGCAAACCGATGGAGCCGTTGAAGTCATCATCAAGGCGATTAATGGTTACTGCCGGTGAAGTCTCACTTAATCCATAGGCCTGTACAATGACAGAGCCCGTTACCTCTTGCCAACGCGTGGCCACTTTTTTTTGTACTGCCATGCCGCCGCCCAAACAAAAATTCAAGCGAGAAAAATCAAGCCGCGCAAAATCAGGATGATTCAGTAAAGCATTAAATAAAGTATTAACGGCAGTAAGAACCGTCCAAGGGTGTTTTTTCATCTCCCGTATCATTGCACTGATATCACGGGCGTTGATAATCAACAAATTGGTCACACCCAAGCGCATCATGGTAAAGCAATTGGCAGTCAACGAAAAAATATGGTAGAGTGGTAACGCCGTCACAATCATTTCATTTTCATGACTTATTTTCCACGAAACCCAGTGTTGTGCCTGCATGATGTTGTAGAGCATATTGCGGTGCGTGAGCGCAGCGCCTTTCGATACACCTGTGGTTCCTCCCGTGTATTGCAAAAAAGCAATATCATTCGGAGTACATGCAACCGTGTGGTGCGGGTGCAGAGCCCCATCTGCCAGTGCGCTCTTAAACCATATGGCTTGTGGAATATTCCATTGAGGTACCATTTTTTTGATCTTGCGCAACACAAAGTCAATCAATATCCCCTTCCACCCCATCATCTCACCCACCGAGGTAACGATGATGTGTTCAATAGGGAGTGCGTTAAGAATTGGGGCAAGCGTATGCATAAAGTTTTCCAATATCACAATCGCCTTTGCTCCTGCATCGTTCAATTGGTGTTGCAGTTCGTGCTGAGTATACAACGGATTGCAAGGTACAACCACCAACCCTGCTTTATGCGCGCCCAATAAGGCAATGGGATATTGTAAGATATTGGGCATGGCCAAAGCAATACGATCTCCCGGTTTCAAGCCCGAATGCTGCAAATAAGATGAAAAATGATCTGAATACGCACTGAGCTGTGCAAATGACAAGTGCTTGCCCATCATCAAAAAAGCGGTACGATCCGCAAAGCGCGTGCACGATTCATCCAACAAAGCCACCAATGATGGATAGCGCTCTTCATCGATTTTAATCGTTTCAGGAACACCCGCAGGATAAGATTTAACCCAATGCTTTTCCATGATCCTTCTCCATAAGTGTTGCTGTAGCTTGTGTTTCTAAGTAACGCATTAATCCGCCCGTATGTGGGGCAAACCCACTGCCAAAGATAAGCCCAGCATCCAATAAATCGGCATCGTCTACGACCTTTTGCCGGAGTAATTCGTGTGCGCTATCAATCATAGGGGACAACACACGCATTGCGAGATCTTCTGGAATCGGCCCAATCAATGACGGTTTGACAGCCCGCCCATTCTCCCAACGATAAAAGCCTTGATTTGTTTTTCGGCCTAAATGCCCGGCTTCCAAGCAGTTTTGCAAACACTGCGGTACCGCTTGATTCGCATTCACACCTTCCCCAACAGCTTTAGCAATATCCAAACCAATCGTATCCAGTAACTCAATGGGCCCCATCGGCATACCAAATTGCTTCATGGCTTTATCCAAGACTTCAGGGGAAATAGACTCATCCAATAGCCGCATGGATTCTTGTAAATAAGGCAATAGGAGGGCATTGACAAGAAAGCCGGGATAATCGTTTACCGGTAATGGTAATTTTTTTAATCGATGCACCCATTTAAAGGCCTGACGTCGCCAATGTTCCCCTTCTGCGCCGTCTTGATGTAACGCAGGCAATAAGACGACCTCAATTAATGGCATTTTGGCAACTGGATTAAAAAAGTGCAAACCGACCAATCGTGCCGGATGTTGTAGTACTTCAGTCAACTGTTGCAATGATAGGCTTGAGGTATTGCTCGCAATGAGCGCATGGGGTGAAGCGCATTGTTCGACTTTTTGTAAAATATCTTGTTTAGGCGATAGCTTCTCAATAACCGCCTCAATAATCAGATCAGCTTGATGAACTCCAACGCCATTAAAATCCACATGAAAACGATCATCCAAATCACGCCGAGTGGCTTTATCGCGAAAACGTTTATAGAGCTCTCGCTGTATCTGCTGGGCGGCTTGTTTTAAAGCCGTTGATTGTAGATCGTGCAAAGAAACCTTCAACCCTCTTGATAAACACCAATAGGCAATACCTCTTCCCATGGTTCCTGCACCAATAATATGTACTTTGTCCAACGAATCGATACGTGATGAGGATTGTGTTTCATGCGATTGCGCAGGAGTAGAAGGCGGTGAATATTTTCCCAGTCGGCGCAAACGTTCGCGTAAATGGTATATCCGCAATAGGTTTTGTGTACTGGGAGACGATACCATATTTTTGACGGCGGGCAACATGCGCAGTGTATTGCCATTGTATTTTGCCCAACAATCCACAATGGTATAGGGAGCTGGATAATGTAGCGCTTTAACTTTTTTGACAAGCGAGTGCTTTATGAGACGCGCCATAAGCGCGCGAAAGGGAGGATGCAGCATACAGCGTTGGTACGTGGGTAAAACGCGCTTTTTGGGAGTACGTTGTAGCCAATGAAGTGCGGCTTGTCGTTGCAAGCGATGCGGTATGCACGCATCTACCAGTCCCAAACGTCGCGCTTGTTGAGCGTTGATGGTTTTGCCAGTTAACAACATTTTAAAGGCTTCAGAGACCCCCAGCAATCTCGGAAGACGCTGAATACCACCCCAAGCCGGGAGTATGCCCAATTGTACCTCCGGTAAGCCCAATTGGGTTGAAGCATCATCAATCGCAATGCGATAGCGACACGCCATTGCCAATTCAAGACCGCCTCCTAAGCAATGCCCATGAATCAACGCCAAAGTAGGACATCTAAGAGCAGCCAATCGATTAAATAAACTCCAGCCACGATCCAATAGACGCATCAACGTATCTTCTGAGGTCAAAGTATCAAATTCTTGAATATCTGCCCCTGCAATAAATCCCGCTTTTTTTCCAGATTCAATAACAATACCCTCTGGCAACAAGCGTTCAAAATCACCAATAATCTGTGAGAGCTCTTCCATGGCCTGCGCCGATAGAATATTGGCCGCCATATTGGCATGATTAAAAATCAGCCAATAGTAGCTATTGTCATCGCGCTGAACTTTCCAATGTTGTGCCATAAATCAAAAAAATCTGAGGAAGTCAAAATATACACGCATACAGCAATAAAGCTATACTTAGAGATAACCTTTAATCATGAAGCGTTAACAGAAGGCGATAAAAGTGTGTTGTGTGAATGCGCTGAATAATTGCTCGAATCTTTGGAACAACTCTCAAGCAATGTAGCGCCCCCCATTCCGCCACCAATACAAAGCGTTGCAATGCCTTGGGCAGATGGTTGTTGATGGGTTGCCGCAATATGGCGTAATGAATGCAGCAGGGTTAATACAATGCGGGCCCCGGAGGCACCCACCGGATGACCTATGGCAATCGCGCCACCTTTGATATTCAAGCGTGTGTTATCCAAGCACCCCAACGCTGCGGAAACATTGAGCTGCTCGCGGCAATAGGTATCGTCTTGCCAAGCGGCTAAACACGCCAACACTTGAGCGGCGAAAGCCTCATTGATTTCCCATGCATCCAAGTTGTTTAAGGTAAGACGGTGACGCTGCAACAACGGCGTTGAGGCATGTACAGGCCCCAACCCCATACATTCGGGTGCCAAACCCGCCCAGTGTATGTCCAAAATCTTTCCTAAAGGTTTCAATTGCCACTGCTCCACCGCACGTTCTGAAGCCAATAGCAACAAAGCCGCCCCATCGGTAATTTGCGCGCTGTTGCCCGCGGTGATATTGCCGTAGTATTTATCGAATGCTGGTTTTAGCGTCGCAAGACGTGCAAGACTGCTGTCACTACGAATGCCATCATCGGCCTCAATAAACTCCCCCGTCTTTGGATTAAAAAGGGGTTGGATTTCTTGTGCCAAAGTCGCTTGAGCCTCCAATGCCCGTTGGTGGCTTTGTACCGCAAAATGGTCCATTTCGTGACGGGCAATTTCCCATTGAAAGGCAAGATTTTCAGCAGTTTGTCCCATGGATAAGCCCACCACCGGATCAGTCAATCCTTTGAGGAGTCCGATGACTGGTTTTAAATAATGAGGGCGCCATTGCATCAGTTGACGCGCTTTTGCGCCAAAACCGCTTGCGGCATACCATTGAGAAAGCCAGCGTACCATAGACTCCGAAAACAACACGGGAGCCCGCGATAGCGCATCCACCCCACCGGCCAACACCAAGTCGGATTGCCCGCGTTGAATATTCGCCATGGCAGAATCAATGGCTTGTAATCCTGATGCACAATTGCGCATCACCGTCCATCCGGGAACCCGGTGGCCACATTGCAAACGCAGGGCAATGGTGCGAGCAATATTAACCTCATCGGGTGCTGGAGCCACACAGCCGATAATCACTTCCGAAAGATCGGTGGGCAAAAAAGGTTGACGCAAGAGCAATCCTTTCCCTGTCTGTACGGCCAATTCTGTGGCAGAAAAGGCACCGGGGATTCCACGCGCCTTCAAAAAAGGGCTACGCAATCCATCCACAACATAGACGGGAGAAAGTTTATCCATTCTTTGAGGGTTTCGGTTTTGGAGATTTTGGTTTACGGGATTGCATGGATTGGGCAAGATCAAAAGGAAAATCATCCACGGCAATGATTTGATCTCGCCACGCATGGCTGGTACGAATGAGCTTATATTCAGCGTCATTAATCACTTTCAAACGATGCGCAAGAGAGTCTATATCACGAATATTGCCCAAGTGCGGGGTATCGCTCTTCGCAAAAACGCCTTGTTTTTGGGCTTGGCGAATTTTGGCTTCCACAGGCTCGGCATCAATGGTGCACTGTAACGCTTGCTCAATCGCATTGACGGTATTCTGCGGGTTATCGGTCTCAACAAAACAACCACGCGTCAAGCGGGCTCGTGTTGAGCCGTTTTCGGTTAATGATTGGGCCACGGCTTGGGTCAGTGTATCGTTAGGCAATGACTCACGGCGCCCATACGGAAAAATCATCCATCTTAATGGCATGGCAACCCAGCGAAATGGGAAATTTTGCAAGAAGGCATGAATTGCCTCTTGCAGCGTATGCACTCCGTACTCCATACTCCATTGGTAGAGGGCTTCATCTTCTCGACGTGCCCCTTCACTTTCAAACTTTTTCATGACACAGCTTAGTAAATACAGATGAGACAACATATCACCCAAACGTGCCGAGATCAGTTCTCTGCGTTTTAATTGTCCCCCCATCATCATCATGGCAACATCCGCCAAAAATGCCAATGTAGACGAATAGCGATTCAGACGTTGTTGATAGCGGCGCGTTAAACGCGATGTTGAGTCATGAACACGAGAAAAATAACCAAATGTTAACGCATGAAAAAACATGAAGAACTTATTTTTACCCATATACAGCAAATGCTTAAAAACAGCTTGATCGAAATCGACCAAACCGGCCTCTTCATCGGCATTCTCAGCGGCCAACATCTCCTGCAACACATAGGGATGACATCGAACGGCACCTTGTCCAAAAATGATTAAGCTGCGCGTCATAATATTAGCCCCTTCAACGGTAATGCTGATCGGAATTTGTTGATAAGCACGTGCCAAAAAGTTTGAGGGACCAAGACAAATGCCTTTCCCCCCCAACACATCCATGCCCTTCTGAACAACGCCGCGTGTGGCTTCTGTCACGTGATATTTTGCGATGGCAGAAAGCACCGAAGGCTTTTCGCCCAAATCGACCGCAGCACTGGTCATGGTGCGTGTTGCATCGGCGGTATAGGTTAATCCGCCAATATGGGCCAATGCTTCTGCGACACCTTCAAAACGTCCCACCGGTAGGTTAAACTGAGCGCGGATACGCGCATACCCACCCACGGCACGTGCTGTGAGTTTTGCAGCACCTGTATTGGAAGCCGGCAAGGAAATAGAACGCCCCACGGATAAGCACTCCATCAGCATACGCCAGCCCTGCCCAGCCATAGCGGCCCCGCCAATAATAAACTCCAGTGGCATAAAGACCTCCTCACCTTCCGTGGGACCATTCATGAAGGCCGCATTTAACGGTTGATGACGGCGACCGATCTGCACACCCGGATGATCATGGGGAACCAAGGCGCAGGTAATGCCCACTTCAACCTCGCCACCGAGCAATCGCTCGGGATCAAACAAACGAAACGCCAACCCCAAAATCGTACAGACAGGCGCTAAGGTAATATAACGCTTTTTCCATGTTACCTTCATACCCAATACGTCTTGCCCTTTCCATTTGCCTTGGCACACAAGCCCATAATCGGGAATAGAGCAGGCATCGGAGCCTGCCCACGGACTGGTGAGCGCAAAAGCCGGAATTTCTTGCCCTTTGGCCAAACGTGGCAAATAATAATCTTTTTGGGCGTCTGTACCGTATTGCAGTAACAATTCAGCCGGTCCCAGCGAATTGGGAACCATCACAATAACCGCCAATGTGGAAGAGCGGGTTGCCAGTGTGGTAATGACTTCTGAATGGGCGTAAGCCGAAAAGTCCAGCCCTCCATAGTGTTTTGGAATGATCATGCCAAAGAAGCCTTTGTCTTTAAGATATTGCCAGCATTCGGGAGAAAGATCATAATCCTCTGCCGTAATTTTCCAGTCGTTGGCTAATGTACAGGCTTGTACGACTTCGTGCTCAATAAACTGCTTTTCTTCCGAGCTCAAACGCGGTGCCGCCAGATCAAACCAATACGACCAATTGGGTTTGCCCGCAAAGAGCGTACCTTCCCACCACACGCTGCCCGCTTCAATGGCCGTACGTTCTGTTTTGGAGATGGGCGGTAAGATTTTTTGATACAAACGAAACAGACGAGCACTCACCACGCGCCGGCGAAAGGATTTTAATGGGGGAAGGTATAAACTGGCGAATGCCAAAAGAATGACAAGATAGAGAATGATTAAGGTTTTAATCAAAAACATAATGAGCTCAAACATGGTCGACTCCTGATGGGTTTTCTAAAAATATTTTTTAGATCTTGTGCTGATGCAAAATGCCATTCATCAACATAGTAATTCAACATTTTATCAAAGAAGAGGCCGAAAATATTAATCCATCAATATTTGTCTCGCTATATGGGGTTCTGTTCCGCGATTCTCTTCGTGTCTTTTGTGATGGAGCCGCACGTCTCTGAGGTTTTTTGATCCTCTGTGCCAATCTGCGCCATCTGCGTCATCTGCGGATAAACATATCTTTCTTATCCACTCTTTTGAGTACTTTTTGTGTTTTCCGCGATGCTCTTCCGCGTTTTTTGTGATTCCCGTACTCTCGTGCTTTCTATTCCGTCATTTAAAAATAAGAAAATAAAAGTTACTGTCCGCCGCGCACCAACCACACACGATAGGCGTTGTAACGGCTGGCGCCGTTGCCATGGCCATTGCTGAAATAGACAATCCACGCGAAGGGACTATAACTCGCATGGGGCGAAGACGACCAAAACCATCTTCCTTCAGTATTCGGAAAATAGGCCGTATTGATTGTCGGGCTGTCAAAATCATCGCGATCTCTATTTTTACCACGACAACCATTATCCAAATCATAAGCGCAGTTGCTGCAATAGACCAAACTGGATAACTCATACAGTGTCGGTACCCGCCAATCGCTATGCCCACACAACGCCTCGCGATTCGTGCCATCCACCAATGCATTCCAGTCTTTATAACGATCACCTTTACCATTCCAACGCGATTCTTCACGCTTATTATTCCCAAGATACTTACCCAACGCAATCTTGCTCACTCCTTTGCCACCCCAACGATATGTCTTATCCTTATCGTGCAACCCCCCGTTGGTTTTGACTTCCCACATCAAGCCAGTTTGGGTATCTGCTACACACGACCATTGCCGTGCATTGTCTGCCAGTCTATTGCAATTCGCCGCAATTTTTTGATAACGCCCTTCAGATTTTACGATCTCTATATCTCCGATCTCTATAATATCTCCGCCTGCCATTCCTTGTGCCAGCCCTGGTATTTTTTCTTTTCTCTTTGCCTGCACACGCGCCAACGCGGCTTTTTCTTCTCCCTCAGCTTTTTTCGCATCCGCAACGGCTTTCTCTAACGCGGCCTTTTCTTTCTCCAGACTTTTTAGGGCTTCTCTCGCCACATCAAGCTGCTCCAATATCGTTTTTTGGCACTATGCATTTTCGAGTGGATTATGAGATAATAACAGATTTTATGAATAGCAATAAACTCTTTAGTCTTGCCTTAGGTTTGCAAGAGCCTTGGGAAATTACCTCAGTTGAGTTCTCTTCTGAAGATGAGAATTTGCAGCTTCATCTTACCGTTGGCTTTCCAGCAGGGTCTACTTTTCCCGATGCCTATGGTAACCCTTGCTCTGTCTATGATAAGCTTCCTCGTCAATGGCAGCATTTGAATTTCTTTCAGCACCAATCTTTTTTGCACTGCGATGTTCCTCGCATTTTGACCCAAGAGGGTAAAGTGACCACGGTCGTTGTTCCATGGGCGCGCTCGGGCACTGGCTTTACTCTTATGTTTGAAGCTTTTTCCCTTGCCTTAATTGAGCGTGAAATGCCGGTGAATAAGGTGGCCACTCTTTTGAAAGTTCACCCTAAGCGTATATGGACGATATTTAATCATTGGGTTGGTAAAGCGCTGAAAGAAAATGATCTTTCACAAGTTACCCACTTGGGGATTGACGAAACATCGTCGAAGAAAGGACACCGCTATCTAACAATAGGGGTTGACATACAAAAGTCTAGAGTCATTTATGCAGGCGTTGGTAAAGACAGCAAAGCTGTTGAAACACTCAAGAAAGGTATTAAAGCGCATGGAGGTAAAGCAGCGCAAATACAAGAAGTCAGTATGGATTTATCTCCTGCATTTATATTTGGTGTAAAAAAGTCATTTCCAAAAGCCTCGATCACATTTGATAAGTTTCACGTTGTGAAGTTGCTCAATGAAGCCTTGGATACAGTCCGCAAGATAGAGCGGCGAGAACATATATTTCTCAAGGGACATAAATATACATTTTTACGGAATCCAGAAGATTTGAAACCAAAGCAAACAGAAGAGTTGCGAGAGATGATCAAGCTATATCCAATGCTTGGGGAAGCGTATCGTCTCAAGGAATGCTTCAAGGATCTGTGGACGATGCCTGATAGTAGAAGCGAAGAGGAGTTTTTACGACAATGGGTAGGTGAGGTAGAAGCCTCAAAGATACCGGCGATGCTTAGGTTCGGCAATACGCTGAGAGCGCACTGGAGTGGGATAGTGAGATACCTTGAGACGAGGATAACAAACGGGATACTGGAAGGGATTAACAGCAAGATTCAGCTCGCCAAACGTAGAGCGGAGGCTACAGAAACATAAATAACTTTATCAACATGATTTACTTTCTATGCGGGAAGCTAAAATTCCCTCACCCACTCAAAAGTGTATAGCACCAAAAAAGAGATAATACTAACTATTCTTATTAAATCTATCTATAGGGGAACACTCTCCATTTCTGCACTGAAATTCTTTGCAGCATATGTGCCAAGAGTTTGGTATTCACTGAAGCCAGAACCTTCAAAAGAATCAATTAAGTCTATTATTCTTTGATACCAAACACATTCGGTTTCTTTTTCTAAATTTTCTTTAAATTCTCTAAACCATCTTACTCGATATGGAAGACATTGAGCTATGAAGGAGGTTTTTGCTATCTTATTTTCGTCAATAAGTTTTTTTATTAAATCAAAATAAGGGGTGTGATACTCTTTCCCTTGATAGAAGCGTAGACCTCCATTTTCTTCAAACAAAATTTCTCATAGTGGTATTGTATCTGCACCCCATATCAAATTTACGTCGTTATCTGACCCATCATTTAACTCAGCCATTTTTATGAATTGCTGAAAGTACCAACCATACCTATTCCCAAGAGTTTTTTTTGACAAAACATCTGCTATGTGTGAGTATTTTTCTTCAGAAATAACAGTAAATCCAGTCAAGTCGAGTGACACAAAATAGTCAAAGTCCATATCTGGAAGCAGTACCACATAATTTTTCGATTTTATAAATCTAGCAATGTAGCGTGTTGCAATTTCGAAAGTTAATGAATCTTTTCTAGTGCAAACGCAGATAACTTTATTGAGCACGAGGTTTACGCCCCTCAGCCAAAGAACCTTTCAGCATCCCAGCAGTAAAGCCAAACTCTTTGCACAGGCGCTTTACTTCTTTCAGTGCGTTAGCTAGTTTGATTGCATTCTTACCTTTAGCAAACTCTAACGGCTTGCTTCCGTAGCGTATTACTAGGTTAATCTTTCCATCTACGCTAGCAGTCCACCAACGCTTAACACGTTTAGCAACTTCGACTTTACGTTGGTTACCATGTTCATCAGTAACCCACTTATGCTGCGTAGGTGTGTAGTCTTTGTTTGCAGCAAGTTGGACTTGTTCATCTATCTTTGCAATCAGCTTGCGACGACGAACTGCGATAGGGTTGTTGTTTTGAAGTGGATTAAAAGCAACAAAATTCAGTGTATCAAGTACAGTCATAACAGCCTCCTTATTGGCTTAAAGCATTGTGCTTTCACTCTTCGAAGGCTGTCATCCGAAGATTAGCATTCTGTGTTTAGCGCACATTCTGTGTCTATATTCTTTAACTCAAACCATTTTCAAAAATTCTTTAGCAAAGAGTAAAGGACATAGAGATTGTCACCCAATGGGGTTGACACGATTGCATTGTGTAGAGACCAACAGCATCTGGGGACACCAAATGATAGCCCAATTAAACCAACTTCTTTGCGAGTTAATGGAGACTTCAAATACAGCCAATCAACTAAACGATATAAGCGTCCTTGGCTAATATTAAACTCCCTGAATAAAGAAACCCATATTAAAGAGCTAGTTGAGATATAAAAAATCCACCGACCCAAGTCCCAGCCAAGTAAAAATAATGGTGAAACAAAAAAGAGCTGTACCAAGAAAATCGCAACAAAACGGCGTCCATCATGCCCATTCATTGCCCAATTGCCGAGCTGTATATATACAAAAATTGTTACAAGCCAAGCAGCTGGTACGTAGATAATTCGATTTTCAAAATCATCTAACAACCCTAAAGACAAGCTTAGGCCTTGCCATGTTGTCCAACCAATTGCATTAATCGCTGCTGGATGTTCATTCAAACAGCAAAATTTAGGGTAATTCTCTTCAAAAAACGAATTCCAAAAAACAGCAATCAAATTAGCCGTTTCCGCATTACCCCTATAAGCTAAAACAAAAATTGCCGCGAGCAAAGCAGGGAAATACGACAGCATAATGCGATACCACGAGACATTTTTGGAGCGAAGTATGTCTGTCAAAAGCACAAGGGGAATGCCGTAAAAAAGGATGCTCTCATGATTCAGCAACGCTACCACTAATAAAGTGTTTGCAGCTAAGTATTTCCACACACCATCGAATTTCTTTAGTGTCAATAAAGCTAACGCAAGCAAAAGAATTCCAACAACATCTTTGCGCACAAGAAAATCACTGTATACAGGTATCCCCAGAAAAATTGGAGAAAAAACAAGATAATTTGGAATAATGCCTTTAGCTAAACGTATCATCAAGATTGCTAATGCAAACCATACAAGAAGACTTATGAAAATAATAATAATTGTTGGCGATAAGTTGAGGTGCTGCGAGAGTAGCTTAACAAGCTCACCTCCAATACCCCTTCGTACGAAACCACCATCATAGGAAATAAGCCATTCAGTTATTTGCCATGAATTAACATTCTGGAAAACTCGGTATAAGTGGATAGTTAACGGACCACAGAGTGCTAAGTTAACGGACCACAGAGTGCTAAGTTAACGGACCACAGAGTGCTAAGATATAAATCACTCCAATCCAGAACTCATTGGAGGCATCTATTTTTTGTCTAATGTACGACACCATCACACTAGATAGTGTAGTCACGAGATATTAGCCCACAGCATAATACACCGCATCCGGATAATTGCGGGAAAAGAACGTGCATCTTTAGCGTATCGAGTAGCAATACCGCGCCATCTTTTCAGATGTAAGAATGCATTTTCTGCCAAATGCCTCATCTTATACAGATACTTGTCATACCCGTACTGCCGGCGACGATTCCTCTTTGGAGGTATAACCGAAATCATATTCTGCTGAGTTATTTTTTCTCTGATTGCATCAGTGTCATATCCCCGGTCTGCCAAAAGATACCCGGTATTTATACTATCAATAGAGTTTGCATGCCTGAGTACAATCTGCTGTTGTACCTTCTGTAATAATAGCCTTGACCGGCATGCCGTGCGCATAATCCAGAAAACTGCGTTGATAAAAAGGCGGTTATTCTTTGCCTGAGCACCCCAACTCCCTTTTCTGCCGGGTAAGTGCGGCTCTAATTTTTTCCAAAGGTGATCTGATATATCGTGTCTGCGGTGTGCGCTCATGTTCTTCTCCTTTAATTATCGATGAAATAAACAGCATATCAAAATCATTCACTTGTGACTACACTACCTACAACCCTTGCTGTACAGTACCATACAGTAGAGGTATGATACAATATCGTTATTTATCTTTGGAGAGATTATGGCACAAATATTGCACAAGCGCGCAACAACCACTCAAGTAACGCGCGCTAAGATCATTGCATCACAAGATTCAGTACCTCACCTTATGGCTCAATTTAGCGTTTCTCGCAACACCATTCGTCAATGGAAAGCGCGCAAGGATGTTCATGATAAACCTATGGGGAATGGGCGCGCTAACTCTGTCATCACTCCTGAATAACAACACATTATTTGTGAAGCCAGGCGCCAAACATGGCTTCCTCTTCAAGCAAGTCATCGCTTTCTTTCCATATAGGATTCATCGTATACTGACAGATAATGGACAACAATTTACGTATCGTGGAATGTTTAAATGACGCCGTCCAAAACACAAACGTCATCCGTTTACGCAAGAGTGCTTGGATAATGGGATCAAACATAAGCTAACAGCGTTTTATACGCCACAAACCAATGGACAAGTAGAACGAATGAACCGTAAGATAAAGCAGGCGACGCTGAAACGATTTCAGTATCACAGTATTGAGCAACTTGAATATTCCCTGTTACAATTCTTAAATGATTATAATTATCGAAAACCATTAAATGCTTTAAAACGAATACCCCCTTATCAATATATCATTAATCGTTGGAGGAAGAATCCAAAACTCTTTCATAAGAACCCATACCACCACTGTATGGGACTAAACACAACAGCAGTTTCAATGGGTCATGGCTAAAAGGTTCTCTACTCCTTCTTCTCCAATGGTTTTGCAAAAACGGGAAAGTTGAGATTTATCGCATGGTTTAGAAATCTGAAAATATTCTACTGCGCTGAGAAACTGAAAATAAACATCTTGTGACCATCGCTCAATCACTTCATCATCGGAAAAGGAAGAAGGAGAAGGCATAAACATGCTTGAGATAAAGCAAGGCGATTAAGGTCTGCAAGGGAACTCGAGTTCTATCTGCATTCTTGGGATTGCTTTCACGAATAAAAGTGGATTTGCCAAAGAGAGTGTCTGTGAAAGAGAGTGTCTATGACAGCGGTTTTTTGGCAAGAAGGCTTACGAGCAACAAGTGGCGCGATGCTGGCATGAAGTTTGACCCAGTCAATACGATAAAAAAGAACAACAAGCGGGTGACGAAGATCGATAAAATCCTGAAGGCGAGAAAAGAAAGATTGTTGCACAGCAGAACTCCGAAAACTCCCAGAAAATAATATAAATGATATTATTTTCTGGGGGTTTATGCAAGTGAAAAACTGACTAAAAGCCTTGACAGACAATAAATGTTGTTAATTTACAACACCGACTATTTATGCCCGTCTGGATATCCAACCATTGGTTACGGTCATGTTGTTAAGGTGATGAGAATTTCTCGGAGGGCATTGATGAAGCACAGGCTGAGGAGCTTCTGCGCCAAGATGTAGGCATTGCTGAACGCGCTGTTCTGCGCTTAATCAATGTGCCGCTGATAGATGGCCAGTTCGATGCGCTGGTGTCATTCACCTACAATCTTGGCGGTGGCGCATTCCAGCGTTCAACACTGCGCCGTAAAATCAATCGCGAAGAACACGCCGAAGTGCCAGAGCAGTTCATGCGCTGGGTTTGGGCTGGTGGACGTAAGCTCAAAGGTCTTGTTCGGCGACGGGCTGCTGAAGTAAAGCTATACGAATATCAATACCCTATCATTGTTTCCCAGTAAGAAATTTTTTAATTACTTTGATGCTCATTTTATTGTGCATAAAATGAAATGTTGTGCCAGCATCTATCGCCTGAGGTGTGGATACAATGTTTTCTAAATAATCTGTCGATCTTAAAGTATCCCTTAAAACTACAGCGCGAACCCACGGATCGATAAAACTATAGAGTAGGCGGTAAGTCATATTTTCATCCAAATTAGTTGCAGCAGGCAGTTTAATCTGTGGCAAAAACGCGGCATTAATAATATTGCCGGTATCAATGCCTGCATCCACACAGAAACATGTAGCCGAAGGATGATCTGAAAGCATGACTGACCACAACAAGCAATCTGCACCGCGAATATCTGGTAAATGCCCAGGATGAACATGAAGGAATTGAGTGTTTTTTATGCCAAAGAAAGCCTTAGGAATAATCCCGCCACCCGTAAACAAATAGGTTGATGTGTTTTGTTGGCTTATGAATTCAAAAAGTTCCGAGTCTTTCAAAGAATTGATTGGAAAACTGACGATATGGTCGCAATAGTGGTCTAAAGGTCTTAGATTAATGGTTCTTAAAAGGGCATTTTGCTCAATTTTTAATGTTTCACTAAGCTCTTCAAACACCTCCATGCATAATTTGTTATGGGTGCGAAAAAGATATTTTGGCCAATGATGTATTTTTCGTGCTTGTACCGTTGCCGAATATTTATTCCGTAAAAACAAAGGCAAAAATCTTCCGAGCGGTTTTTGGGTTACTAGGTCGCGTTTGGCGATTAGATGGATAATCCTTCGGGGTTTGTATCGAAGAGAATACAGCATTTCAAGATAGGCTCTTGCAATCGGACCTTCATAAAATAGAATATCGATAGGCAGAATTCTAAAACCCTTCCAGTCAATCTGAGGAGCCACTGTCACAGTGCATGGGAGCATGGTCTCGTTGTGCAGACTCTTAACAGGAAGCTGTTCGAAAAGTTCATCTTGCAAACGCTCTAATTGTGCACGCTCAGTATTTAAAAAGTCAGGCAACTGAATGTTATCAAATGCCTTCCAGCATACATTGATATATTTAGCCCGATTAATTGCTGAGGCACCCTGATCAATAGAGAGCAAAACACGTAAGTACAGTAGTCCAGCAAAAGCCTGCAAACCTTTTTGAGTCAATAGCTCTTCACACGATTTACGTCCATCCTTGTCGTAAAATGCAAAAAGCTTGCGCGAGATATCATATTTCTTACTAAAAAAATCAATTTCATTGTTGGTATGATTGCTGAAAGTGTCTCCAGCAACAAGAACACCCAAGCGATAAATTGTGGAGTCCTGAGAAGTAGATGCGGCTTCACTGTCTTCACTGTCTACAACAGAATGAACAAGATGATTTATTTTGGCTTTCAAAGCGTGAATGGAAGTCATACGCGAATAAACCTTTGTTGAATGAGCTGCCATATGTTAGCGAAGGTCCAATATAAAACCATGGCTGAGGGGAAGAGATAAAACAGCAACAGAAATCCAAAAGCCATAAAATATAAATTGAGTTTCTGCTTGCGAAGTTCTTTTGCGCTAACAATCTTATTTTGATGAAGTAATGCAGCAAAAACGGTTAAAAGTGTCATTAAAATCGGCAATAGGTTAATACTACTTCCCAACAATGGAACATGCATGCCAAATAAGATAATCGTAACACCCCAGCCCAAACTGTGCAGTGAATGAAGCTACAATAAAACGATCTCTATACCAATACAAAGCAGTCTAAATGGCTCCCTAACTTCATCTTCAGTAATGGCATTGATATTATTTCTATCGACCTCAAGCATTTTCACATCGGCATGCGCTAAATCAGGAAAAAACATAGCTGAAAAGAGTAGCAGAAAAATATAAATATGCTTTTGTATCATTGAGCAGCGACCTCACCTTGTGACAACTTCATATCAATAAAGCCAAAGCCAAGTTCACGTGTTTCTGCATTCACACCTACGGATTTCGGCGTAGTCGGTTTGTCTACTTCAAACCGAATGGTGTAGCTATTATCCTCCGTATCCGGCAGCGCAAAAGTAAATTGTTTTGGCTGCGCTTCACCCGCAGATATTTTGATATCGCCAACTGATTCATCATTAATAAAAACACTGGCCGTTTGCTCTGGGTTCTTAGGGGTTACAAAAGCTTTTAGATTCAAGGTTACAGATTTAGCTTTGCAAGCTGGTTTAGTTTGAAATTCAATCTCAGCTTGACTTCCGTCAGACCAGCGCCCCCAAGGTTCTTGTTGGCTCAAACTATCAATGTAGTATTGGTTGCTATCTGCATGAGAAAAAGCAAGAGTTGCATCGCAAGCAAATGGAACAAGCGTTTTAAGTAACTTCCAATTTTTCGAGTCGTTCCGAGGCCCAGTAATTTGATATTTTATTATTGGTGGAACTCTGGGTTTAGACCAATCATGATACTCTAGAGACCAATGATAATGATTAAATATGCGATTTCTCTTCTTTGGTGTGTTATCACTTAACAAGTCAATACCAGGATATGATATGTTAGGCATGTCGAAAGCTGCTGCAATTGTTTTAGGAATATCAGAAAGTTGCGCAGGAGCGTTAGAGATTTGAAAGGGACTGTTACTTTCTAGTGGTTTGATCAAAAGTGTAGGCGAAGCTTCACTGTAAGGCATGGTAGTATTGAAAGAATCGGGTTTATATATTAAAGATCCATGATCTGCTGTGATAATGATCATGGTATTATCGAAAACACCTTCTTTTTTAAGATTATTAATAATCTTTACTACCTTACTCATTGCACATTTACCTTCTGCACTTTTGTTTTTCAGCGTGGGAGAGACAGCTCCAATCGCTTCACAACTTGAACCCAATACTGTTGGTAAATGAGTGACAGAGGAATGGTGAAATTTCAAAGTAGGTGAGCCATCAGTAACAATCAGTTCTCTGTTTGCGAGGTAATTTAAATTTTTAAATGAAGCCCCTATGTTCCCTAGTCCATCATATGGAGTTGTGTTCTCCAGATGAATCAGCCACCTCAGATGAATCAGCCACTTCAGATAAATCAGCCACTTCGCGTTGTTATATATGTTGAATTTTATAAAATCAGGTGCAGCACGAAATATTGAGTAATTAATTAAGTCATTATACACACTTATGTATTCTGGATCTAAATTATTAAAAGTAACTAGGGATTTATCAGGAAACAGAGTTTCGGTCATGGATGAGGACTGGGTGAAAGATACCTGAAAACCTTGATCTGATAATCTATTCGCAAAAGATTGATTGGAAACCTTATTGTAAAATTCTTTTATATCCACGTCATTCCCATATATTTCTCCGGAGAAGATTGCAGGCATTGCAGCGATTGTTGTTGGGAAGTTTCCGACTGCGTCTTTAAACCAGATAACACCATCTAGATCATTTTTCATTTCATCATCTAAGACTTCCGAGAAATAATCAGATTGATATTCGTCTAAGAGTATAACCAGCAGGTTGGGGTTCGTTTTGGAGTAAGTAAAAAAATCATCTTCATCGGTTTGAGATATTGTATTCTCAGAAAGTTTTGACGATATATTGATTATGCCCGTCAACAAGGAAATGAAGCAAATTGATGCAAGTGTATAAGTAACAATTTGAGGCCTGTTTCTGAAATATAATGCAAGTACAAGGATACCTAAAAACGCTCCGACCTGTATCCAACTTAAAGGGCTAAAAGGGTCGATTTGCAAATTGCCACGCCCATCAAATACGCCATATACCCCAGTAAGAAATGTTGAATTAAGCCAAGTAGACACGGACAATGCTATTACAATAGGAAATGCTAACTTCCGAAAATGACTTTTAAAAACCAGGGAAATTACAGCATATGAAATCACTAAACACAAAAATGCGAATGCAGCATAAGAAAAACTATTCCATAGAATGGAGCTGCCAGGGGTCAGTGTGAATTCTTCGGAATTTGATGCGACAATGTCAAAAGGAGTTGCAATAAATATAACCCAGACAATAAGAAAAAAACTCAGTGCGATTTGAAAAATCTCTTTAGAACTAAAAAATTTTTTGATATCAGCTAAATATTTAGTCACGAACATATACTCTCCTTAAAAACGCATCAAAAATTTTGTTGCAACGACCCGCATTGAAAACATGCTGATCTGTTAGTTTGTGTAAATCACTTTTTCTTTTTTGCTCGCAATACTCAACCAATTCCCTAACAGGTGATGCCCCATCCCAAATGATACCTATTTCCTCGCGAATTGAGACTTCAAGGGGTTCAATTTTGATATCCTGATCGTGAATGGAAGTCATACGCGAATAAACCTTTGTTGAATGAGCTGCCATATGTTAGCGAAGGTCCAATACAAAACCATGGCTGAGGGGAAGGGATAAAACAGCAACAGAAATCCAAAAGCCATAAAATATAAATTGAGTTTCTGCTTGCGAAGTTCTTTTGCACTAACAATCTTATTTTGATGAAGTAACGCTGCAAAAACAGTTAATAGTATCATTAAAATTGGCAATAGGTTGATGCTGTTTCCTAATAATGGGATGTGCACTCCAAAGTCGAAAACTGCATCAGGATAAGCAAGGTCGCTTATCCACATAAAGGAGTGCCCTGCAATCTTGTCAGATTCGCCCAAAACATTAAAAATTGCGATCAAGAAAGGGACAGGTGCCAGAGTCAGCAACAAAGGCTTTAAATTATAAAACGGAGTGACACCTTCTGCTTTATGAGCCGCCATAAATTTATTATGGGCTTCCTCTCCTGAGAAATTCGCCTTGATTGTCTCTAATTCAGGCGCAAGACGGGCTTGAATATGTGACACATTTCTCTGTGAGCGCGTTAAAAGCACATTTGCTGGCAAAATAAAAACTTTAAATAACAGAGATAGTAAGATAATGGTGATACCCCAGCCTAGACTGTGCAGCGAATGCAGCCACAACAAAATTTCTTCTATCCCGACACAAAGCAATCTAAACGGCTCCCACAAGTGGGCGTATTTAAGTCTTTGCAGCGGTTGCGGCAGTTGAGCTAAGTCAGATTTAAACAAAATTTGCGCCTGAAATTTCTGCCTATTACCACCTTCTTTCAAAATCAGTTTTTCATCAGTAAACGATATTTCGACGTTGATATTGCTGACGATCAAAATTTTGTAATGTCCGACAATGGCTAAAGATTGGCTGGGAGTTAATGCGTAAAAGTTCTCATCATCCAGCCTTTCAACGCCGTTTTTATTAATAATATAGGCAGTCACCCCATTATAAAATGAGGCCAATCCAGAATAAGAAAACGGTTCTCTAACTTTATCTTCAATAACGTTATTGAAATAATTACTATCGACCTCAAGCGTTTTTATATCGGCTCGTGCGAATTGAGGTAAAGCCAGCGCTGTGAAGAGTATGAGAAAAATATAAATATGCTTTTGTATCATTGAGCGGTGACCTCATCTGGCAATAACCTCATGTCGATAAAGCCAAAGCCGAGCTCACGTGTGTCGGCATTCACACCCACAGATTTCGGCGTAGTTGGTTTATCTATCTCAAAACGAATGGTGTACTTATGATCTTGGGTATCAGGTAACGCAAATGTAAATTGCTTTGGCTGGGCTTCGCCCGCAGATATTTTGATATCGCCAACTGATTCATCATTTATAAAAACGCTGGCCGTTTGCTCGGGGTTTTTAGGGGTTGCAAAGGCTTTTAGATTGAAGGTAACAGATTTAGCATTGCAATCTGGTTCAGTTTGAAATTCAATCTCAGCTTGACCTCCGTCAGACCAACGACCCCAAGCTTCTTGCTGGCTCAAGCTATCAATGTAGTATTGGTTGCTAGCCATATCAGAAAAAGCAAGAGTTGCGTTGCATGTCAATGGAATAAGTGTCTTATACACCTTCCAACTTTTCGGATCGTTTAGAGGCCCTGTAATTTGATATTTTGTTATCGGCGGAACTCTGGGTTTAGACCAATCATGATACTCTAGAGACCAATGATAATGATTAAATATGCGATTTCTGTCCTTTGGTGTGTTATCACTTAACAAGTCAATACCAGGATATGATATGTTAGGCATGTCGAAAGCTGCTGCAATTGTTTTAGGAATATCAGAAAGTTGCGCAGGAGCGTTAGAGATTTGAAAGGGACTGTTACTTTCTAGTGGTTTGATCAAAAGTGTAGGCGAAGCTTCACTGTAAGGCATGGTAGTATTGAAAGAATCGGGTTTATATATTAAAGACCCATGATCTGCTGTGATAATGATCATGGTATTATCGAAAACACCTTCTTTTTTAAGATTATTAATAATCTTTACTACCTTACTCATTGCACATTTACCTTCTGCACTTTTGTTTTTCAGCGTGGGAGAGACAGGTCCAATCGCTTCACAACTTGAACCCAATACTGTTGGTAAATGAGTGACAAAGGAATGGTGAAATTTCAAAGTAGGTGAGCCATCAGTAACAATCAGTTCTCTGTTTGCGAGGTAATTTAAATTTTTAAATGAAGCCCCTATGTTCCCTAGTCCATCATATGGAGTTGTGTTCTCCAGATGAATCAGCCACTTCCCGTTGTTATGTATGTTGAATTTTATAAAATCAGGTGCAGCACGAAATATTGAGTAATTAATTAAGTCATTATACACACTTATGTATTCTGGATCTAAATTATTAAAAGTAACTAGGGATTTATCAGGAAACAGAGTTTCGGTCATGGATGAGGACTGGGTGAAAGATACCTGAAAACCTTGATCTGATAATCTATTCGCAAAAGATTGATTGGAAACCTTATTGTAAAATTCTTTTATATCCACGTCATTCCCATATATTTCTCCGGAGAAGATTGCAGGCATTGCAGCGATTGTTGTTGGGAAGTTTCCGACTGCGTCTTTAAACCAGATAACACCATCTAGATCATTTTTCATTTCATCATCTAAGACTTCCGAGAAATAATCAGATTGATATTCGTCTAAGAGTATAACCAGCAGGTTGGGGTTCGTTTTGGAGTAAGTAAAAAAATCATCTTCATCGGTTTGAGATATTGTATTCTCAGAAAGTTTTGACGATATATTGATTATGCCCGTCAACAAGGAAATGAAGCAAATTGATGCAAGTGTATAAGTAACAATTTGAGGCCTGTTTCTGAAATATAATGCAAGTACAAGGATACCTAAAAACGCTCCGACCTGTATCCAACTTAAAGGGCTAAAAGGGTCGATTTGCAAATTGCCACGCCCATCAAATACGCCATATACCCCAGTAAGAAATGTTGAATTAAGCCAAGTAGACACGGACAATGCTATTACAATAGGAAATGCTAACTTCCGAAAATGACTTTTAAAAACCAGGGAAATTACAGCATATGAAATCACTAAACACAAAAATGCGAATGCAGCATAAGAAAAACTATTCCATAGAATGGAGCTGCCAGGGGTTAGTGTGAATTCTTCGGAATTTGATGCGACAATGTCAAAAGGAGTTGCAATAAATATAACCCAGACAATAAGAAAAAAACTCAGTACGATTTGAAAAATCTCTTTAGAACTAAAAAATTCTTTGATATCAGCTAAATATTTAGTCACGAACATATACTCTCCTTAAAAACGCATCAAAAATTTTGTTACAACGACCCGCATTGAAAACATGCTGATCTGTTAGTTTGTGTAAATCACTTTTTCTTTTTTGCTCGCAATGCTCAACCAATTCCCTAACAGGTGATACCCCATCCCAGATAACACCTATCTGCTCGCGAATTGAGATTTCAAGGGGTTCAATTTCAATATCCTGGTAATTTGGGTTGTTCACTTTTTTCGGAACGTCGCAGAAAATAACAGGCTTATTCAAAGCGAAGGCATACTCAAGTGCCGCACCGGACCAGTCACTGACCATGATATCTGACTGATGCAAGCTCTCTTGCCCAGCGACACTGCCTTCAAAGGTAAAGCGCCGTTGGTCTTTATGTTGATTTCTA
Organism: Pictodentalium vernedei; assembly: GCA_031216915.1. Taxonomy (NCBI): domain Eukaryota; kingdom Metazoa; phylum Mollusca; class Scaphopoda; order Dentaliida; family Dentaliidae; genus Pictodentalium; species Pictodentalium vernedei. Next base: position 371,042 of record JAUFNR010000022.1, on the reverse strand, counting down.
ATCTCATCGACTTTCGCCTGAGCAAATTTGATGGTTTGAGGATGCGGGCGTAGCACCACTTCATGCCCAAGATTCAAAAACTGCTCAACCAGAGTTTTGCCAAGCCCTGATTCAATAACGCCTTCTGGACTCCATGAAGGGGCAATGAGAATCTTTTTATGTATTTTCTTTTCGATAGGCTCAGATTTTTGATAATTTTTCGCTATCTCAATCAAACTATCAAGTCGAGAATAACCCAGTTCAACAATATTTTTAGGCGGTAGGTTATATTTTGCCTCAATGGCTCTGATTTCTTTTGCATGATGGGGGCCGGCAGCACATATGGTGTCGTAATGATCAAAAGCGCCGTGTCGGTATATCATGTGTAGGCTGACGAGTGAATGTTGCACATAGACATAATGCACATTGTGGCGTGAGCGCTTGACCTGAAAATTATGTAGATCAGGCATGGTCATCACCATAATACTGGTATCTATATTTTGAAAAAAATAATCTCGAACAAACCCCATGCCGACAAAAAACGTGTTTAACTTTGGGTGCTCGACCATAAGACCAGGATCATCAAGAGAAGAGCTGATATAACACACAGATTTATTCGTTTGTTCTAAAGCGCTATGTAACAAGCCCTCAAGGTGTGGCCAGTAGCTTTTACCCTCGCTGTAAAAGGTAATTTCGCGTTGCTCTCTAGCCAAATTATTAAACCCAATGGCACCAGATATTGCTTTTAAACCTTGTGAGATCCTATTCATGAGCTCTCCACAAAGCATTAAGCCTTCCTTCCGCTGAGAGTCGCTCGTAAAGCTGCAAATCTTCAACAGTATCCACTTCAAGCCACCCGTGACGAACATGGGCAGGCATAACCACCCATCCAGCATCAATTAATAGCTGCAAAAAGCTTGTCATATACATTTGCTCAAAAGCACGGCCATCATACTGAAGGGCACGATCTAGTTGATTATAGAACGAGATAAAATCAGCTATTTTTTGAGATGGAATTTTGATTAAACCGGTATATTGGCCATTAATGTCATCTAAAGAGGTCGGTTTTTTCCCCAATTCAACAATTTGACCGTGTTTACCGTATTTAAGCGTTTCTGCATCGTTTAATGGATTTTCATTGCGGACAGACCAGAGATCAAGCCACCCATCATCTACCATGACGGCAATGTCACCATCAGTGGCTAAAACAGATTCAAGATTTTTTTGTTCATAAACAATATCACCATAAGAGATAAGCACATCCCCTTTCGCCTGCTCCAGAAATGAACGAGCGGCAAACAGGCTTTCGACCATGTTTGTGCTGGCGAAAAATTCATTATGAAACATCGGATAGCCGAGGGTGGCGAACTTATCAGCCTTGTACCCAGTTGCGATTGCAATATCCTCAACCCCACACGCTTTTAAGGTGTCTATTTGATGCGAGACAAGAGGCTTGCCCAACAAAGGAACAAGCCCTTTCGGGCAGTCGTATGTAAAAGGGCGTAAACGTGTTCCCTCGCCAGCTGCGAGTATTAAGCAATGAGTCATAATCCAAAATGCCCTTTAATAAGTTCGCAATCACGTTGTAATGGCGGATTCTCACGTTCTGGATGCCACATAATGCCGAGGACCTTATCTTTCGGATGGTAAAAGGCTTCAATGTTATCCTCGGCATCATGAGCAAGAGGGATGAGTTCTTTTCCCAGTTTTTTACGTGGAACAGCACAATCGTGAAAACTGTTAACCTCTGAAGGAAACTGGAATGCATTTGACAAATCTTCTGCCACCAAACGGTGTCTAGTTCCTGCGTGCCCTTTGATTTTAGTCAGCTGTCCATTGTAGTAGGTGTTAATGACTTGCAGGCCTCGGCACACGCCTAAAATAGGCTTTCCTGTTGACAATGCTGCTTTCAATAAAGCCTTCTCGTAAGCATCCCGTTCTGGGCTAAGGCTTGCTGGTTCATCTGTTGGATCCGCGTACTCAACCAGAGTATTTCCACCGCTCAAGATAAGGCCATCCAGTTCAAGCGTTTTCCAGATATCGTCTGCAGAGCTAGCGGGTACCAGCGAGAGGGGCACGGGCAAGATGCCTATAGAGATCAAAAACTTCGCCCAATTTATATCGAGGCAATCCATCATCTCGTTATAACGAGGATGCTTCATGACTCTTTGAGTGATCCCAACACGCTTTTTAAACATACTCAAAGCGCCCTTTCTGACAGTCAAGCATGAGTCGCCCCTCATGAAGCCCTTCATAATGCTTGTCACCAATTCCAATAGCGGCAGGGATTCCAAGTTCAGCACAGCGAATAGCCATATGCGAATTTGCACCACCGTATTGTGTGATTAAACCTGCAATGTCATGGGAGAAAATCCAGTCAAAACCCGGATCAGCATTAGGAATGGCGATAATCTTGCCCGAAATAGTCTTGCTTTGATCTGATTTGATAAACACAAGATCTGCAACGATGCTTAGTCTGGTTATGAAATTGGCTTCGGATTTTTCCTGTTCAAACCACAAAAAATCTTCTTCGCGTGAAATAAAACTAGGCAGTTTGGCCAGTTGTTGCTCTGAAAAATCTGCTTTTCGCAACTTAACAAGTTTCGGGAGTAGCCTCTCGTTTAACTGACCTGTTCGCATCGCCCTAACGTCATCAAACGTGAGGAAGGCAACATCTTCACGAGTTAACTCCAGCGTCTCCATGCCATAATTAATCATAAGATCCAATGCGACGCTTAAATTGCGGGTAAAGTCAAATTTTACGCTTTCACGTGCTTGGATGGCCTTACCCATGTATTCAATGAAGTCGTCCAGTTCGAGCTCAACAGGGAGCTGTTCCAGAATTTCTTGTAATCCCTGAAGCTCTTCTGGCGTAAAAGCAAAGCCATGCTCACACTCATCCTTTGCTAAGTAGGGTTGTTTGCTGCGGACAAAATAAAAGGCAAGGTTTTCCCAATAGGCTGATTGATTTACATCATAAGTCCCGGGCCTTAGGTGGCCAAATTGTTTAATAAGATCATCAGTAGATACATTATGATCAGCAAGGGCCGATTGAAATTCACTGGCGACTGTTGGAACGGATGCTTGGAACTCAAGCATGCGATCTTGGGTTAAGCAGCCTGTTTTGACGAGACTTTTTAACAGTGTCACTGCGACAAAACCTGCGCGAGCGGCATGTGAAAATGCCAATGTGCCAAATTTCCGGCAGTCCTCGATAAGCTGGTAGATTTTATCGACAGGTTTAAGGTCAACTTTGGTCAGCCGCTCAAATCGCTCTGTTAGTGCATTTATAGAAGAAGTATCTTCATCCAATCGCGTAAGAGCATTCGCTGTTAGCTTCTTAAGAGCTTGCTCAAGCTCCATAATATCAAGATCTGATACATTTCGATCTTTAAATCTTTGTTTGGCATCTTCTCTAAATGTCGGAACCCAAATTGTAAAAACAACATCCAATTCCAATTTATCATGAAGGTGGGGATTTTCCATCAGTATATCTAAATAAGCATCGACCAAACGCGAAGCGCTATCTTCCTTTAAATCCGCTGGAATGAATGAGTTTATGGATGCGCGACAGTCAACATAAGGCTGGGCACAAAAGTTATGTACCAGTGGAGCAGGGGTTATATCTCTATAGCCAAACTCCGAACGCTGTTTGGCCCAGGTCTCTTCAGTGATAATATGATTGTATAGGTTGACTGCAAGGGCATTGGGTCTGGTTCCAATAATTTCAGCTGGATTCCAGTCGGTCATCCTGGAGAAAACAGTATATTTACCCAAAATCTGTGGAGGCTTTTCCTGCCAGGATTTGAATTGCTGTTTAGCATTTTGCAAATGCAAATAAAAATTTTTCTCATCTAATTGATAGTACGTATGGCTTACAGCAATCGGACGAATTTGGAATGTGAAACATTGACCACTATTGTCGATGGCAAATTCAATATCTAGCTTGTTATATCCCAGTAACTGCTCAAGCTCCTGGGCGGCGTCAATGACTTTCACCAATCGTGGATCAATGCTTAGGATACTGTTAATTTCATGACGAAATACGGTTATTGTTCTTAGGTCACTGGTTTGCCCTGATGTAATTGAGTCCGTTCGACCAGAAACATCATCGTAATTGATTATATAGTAAGGTGCACCGGTGATCAGGTCGCATGTAAATAATACCCCCGACATGGTCACATCGGTGATAAAAGGCTGTATCAGAACCTGTGCATCTGGAGGACGCTCTCCATAGGATGAAAATACATTATCAATTGCGTTACGCACTGCTTTGGAGTCATTGCAGTCAACATTCAGTATGCTTTCGAAAACACCGGCGTTTGCCGTCTCCCAACCATCTTCTTCACCGGAGCTGGAGCGAATAATTAAGCGCTGTCCTGCAAACTTGGATTGTAGTTCTTTGATCGCATGCTTAGGGGTTTTTGTCCAATCAGACCAGGTATGGGTTATTTGGTCGCAGACTTTGCTTCTTTTTAATTTAGGTTGAACACGACGTAGTGTTTCAGCCTTACTGCCGAGAATAAAATGAACAAGATCGCTTTGCTCATTCATCTCTGCCCAATCACCAGCCACATCATATGTTACAATTTCAAAATCTGCCTCTTTGATATCTTTCAATAAATCAATGAAACCACTTTTAGATTGGTAACTGTCTCTATGTTGTGAAATCCATTCCATTACTCTGGGCGAAAATTTGACAAGCCCTGTATATTCAACTTCCCCATGTGGCTCAATATTCAAAGTTTCAGCAAGCTCAATATCTTCTTGTGATCGCTCAGAAAAACGCTGCTTCCATACACTGTCTATTGCAACTGTGACATCGCCTTTTATACCAGTAAACTCTGCCAAGGTTTCGGGGTGAAACACGGTATCTCCATACATGACCAAGGTATGCATAGAGTAGTCGTGCACTACGCTGAGAAAGGAATGCAATGCGCCGCCGTTTTCCCAGTCAAAAACAGGTCGAAAAATATGGTAAGGGTGATTGGTTATTATTCTTTGATAATTATAGCCAACGGCAATATTGACTTCACTGTTAGGTAGCGCAGTCTCAAAAGCATGCATTTGCCAATCAAGAATGCTCTTGCCATTACCTAATGACCATAAACTGCAAGGTTTATCCGAGTACTTGTTATAACCAGCAGCTAGAAGAATTACATTCACTTTATCTGTTTATAATAACTCTTATTTTTTGTCGTCATTACTATTAGAGTGATCTTTACTACTCTCGTTGCTGGTTTTTTTACCTTTCGAAAAGCCAAAAAAACTCTTTATTTTGTACCAAAAAGTTTTTACCAGTACGCCAATAGCTACAAAAAAACCGATGATTACACTCATGATCGCACTTCCAGAGCCTGGATCAATATAGGCAAACGCAGGCTGCGTCCCGAGCGCGAATAACATAAAGGTCAGAAACATTGTTATTTTCATTTACTTTCTCCTTTGTTTTGGGATTTAATGCAGTTTTCTATTTCAGCTTTAGATGTCGTGTCCCGTAAGATCATCAACTGACGCTTTCGAACTTTCGAACTTTCGAAACAATTTAGGGCATCTGTCATACCATTTTTTCATCGCCTGAATCGGTGGTTCGTGTCCCAGCGCTTTTTGCGCTATTTCATGATTATAAAGCATCACATCATTTTTGATCGTTTCTTCTAAGATTTTTGAACTGTCAAACCACGTTGTCTTTAGTACATCAGCGATTCGACCCTTATTAAATCTCTTAATCTCTCCACCATACCATTGGTTTGGGGTTTGCGTGGAGAAATCAATCTATGTTCAATATTCTCCTGAACACACACTTTATCAAATGGATGATGATGATTTGTTGGTTTGCGCTCTCCCGTAGCACAAAAACGATCTGTAAACGCCTTACCATTATCTGTTAAAAGTTTAATAATAGGAGCCTTTTCAATCAAACGCTTCAGAGAAGCCGTTGTACTACTGGCGCTTTTATTGGATAAGATTTCTACATAGACCACGTACACACACAGGCGTTGCCCGATCGATGCCGACAAACAAATATTTTCGTCGCTTCTCATCAGGCATCACAGGCAAATACTTGATGTCAACATGGACAAAACCGGCTCATCGTCTTTAAAGGATTTGTATTGAGTGCTACCTGCTTTTTCTTCTTGAGTGCGTATGGCCTGCATGGTGAAAGATTGGGAACCTTGTGTCGGCTTAGACAGCGGGCTAATCCTGAACATAAAACGGGTTGGTTGAGAACTCATGGATCACAGCCAACAAATCGTCAAGCAGTAACATCAGGAAATATTTGTATCTCGCAAATAGCGAGAACAATGAGCTCTTGGGCAGTTGTCATATTGGCGTGAAAATGATGCGGCTGGTGTAATGAGTCGGCAACGGTGCGTCGTTTTCGCCATTTTGAGACGGTATGGCGGTGTAGACCATATTTTTGAGCCAATTGAGCGTTTTTGATATGTTTTTGAGCGTTCTGTATTTCCTGACGAATAGCGGGAGTAAAACGGGCATTTTTATGAAGTTGAATGTGAACCTGGATATTGCATAGTGGAGATCATGTTGAAATGGGTTATGAGAAAATGATAAATTCACGAGATGGTTTCCAGTCGCCCTACGGGCTCCTTTCAACCATCTCGTGAATGAAGCACTTAAGAACTTGCCTTGCTCTGAACAAAGGATAACTCCTTTTAGAGATATCATTATAGGGCACGGTACATCCAATAATAAAGAAGCTTGTGTGGTTAGGGGTACGTTTCGCCCGCCGCCTGTTTTAGACGTATGTAGTCTTACATAGTCGCTTTCTACGGAACCTCTGATTGAATCGTTTTTAAGTTGTTGTAAAAATTAAATACTTTGAGAACGAATAAGTCAGAATAGATGGAAAGATAAGACTTTAGCTGTATTATAAGGTACTGTATGATTTTACAATACTTTAGGAGTTTTTATACAACAACTTGATTTTGCTTCTTTGGTTTATCTCCATAAAAAAACACGCAAGAAATTATTTCTTGCTCAAATGGAAAAAGTCTTTCCTTTTGAGTGTATTGAACGCTTGCTCAAGCCGCTGTATCACCGTGAAGGAAAGCATGGAGGGCAACCTAAAGCACTGTATTAAATATGTTTTACTTGGATAGTATCATAATCAAAAACGAGAACATCTTGCCTGAAAAAGTTGATGAAAGCTTTTTAGACACAGCAAAAAAGAAAACCAAGAAGATCGTAAAAGAGCGTGATAGCGAGATTTTGAGCATTAAAATCTCGCCTACAGAGATGAAAACTATACTGGAAAAGAAGGAGAGGAAAGCGGGTAAAATGGCTACTTTGGGAACCTACATAAAGGACTACATTAGAACTAAAACAGATTTATTTGCTAAGTCAGAAGCCGATGAGTAATGAAATTGAGATTAAACAAGTTAGCTTCCAACTTGAACTGTTTGCTATAAAAAATTTGACTTTTTGCACATTGTAATATATAATGCAATGTGTATTTTAATATGTAAAATCTGAATATGGAAAACGCAAATATGTCACGCCTTCTAACACATCGTATTGCAACAATGACTGAAATGAGAGAGCCTCACAAGGTTTTAGAAAATGCTGGGAAAAATCCTGTTGCGATTATGCGTAATAGCAAATGTGTAGGGTACTTTGTACCTGCTGAGGTTGTTGATGATATTGAGATCAGCTTCGTTGGTAAATCACTTCTTAATTCCTTGATATCTGAAACAAAGGGAGTTGACAGGGAGGTTTTAGATTACCTTAAAGATAAATAATACTATGAGTTTTGAGCTTTTCTCGCTTGAGAATATTGTCCATATTCATGATGAGGTTATAGATGAGAACGAAATTCAAGGATTAGCTAAAGACAAATCTTTGGATGGTGCTTTGTCTCGCATACTTTATCGAATAAAATATAGTCTTATTTGTGATGTATATGACCTTGCAGCGACTTATTGCGTTGTCATTGCAAGAGGCCATATTTTTAACGATGCAAATAAGAGAACAGCTTATAAAACAATGCTTTTGTGCTTAAGGGTGCATGGTTTTGAGGTTGCTTTTAGCGTTTCAGAAATTGGTGAAATCATACTTGATGTTGCACAAGGAAAGATTGATGAGATTGAGCTTTCTGATTGGCTTAGAAAAAATGTAGGGAATACATAATCCTCAAAAACATCACATACCCACGCTAATTGTTTAGTCCCATACAGTGGTGGTATGGGTTCTTATGAAAGAGTTTTGGGTTCTCCTTCCAACGATTAATGATATATTGATAAGGGGATATTCGTTTTAAAGCATTTACTGGTTTTCTACAATGATAATCATTTAAGAATTGTAACAGGGAATATTCAAGTTGCTCAATACTGTGATACTGAAGTCGTTTCAGCGTCGCCTGCTTTATCGTACGGTTCATTCGCTCTACTTGTCCATTGGTTTGTAGCGTATAAAACGCTGTTAGCTTATGTTTGATCCCGTTATCCAAGCACTCTTGCGTAAACGGATGACGTTTGTGTTTTGGACGACATCATTTAGACATTCCACGATATGTAAATGGTTGTCCATTATCTGTCAGTATACGATGAATCCTATATGGAAAGAAAGCGATGACTTGCTTGAGAAAGGTAAGGGAAGATTCATTCGTTTTTCGCTCAAACACGCTAGCATAGCACATTTTAGACGTGCGGTCGATAGCGACACATACAAGTTCCACTTACGGCGTTCCAAATAAAACTCGGTGATATCAATATGAATAAAACCAATATCGAAAACCAATATCGTATAGCGCAAAAGGTTTGGATGTTTTTTTGGCTTGATAATCTTGAGGGACGCGAGAAAGATTGTAGTATCGTAAGCAACGATGCAAGTTAGAGCGAGAGAGCTTGGGAATGATGGGTTTGAGAAGATCAAAGAGATCATCAAGAGGAAGCCATGTTTGGCGCCTGGCTTCACAGATAATGTGTTGTTCTTCAGGAGTGATGATGGAGTTAGCGCGCCCATTCCCCATAGGTATTCCCCATAGGTATTCCCCATAGGTATTCCCCATAGGATTCCCCATAGGTTTATCATGAACATCCTTGCGCGCTTTCCATTGACGAATGGTGTTGCGAGAAGCGCCAAATTGAGCCATAAGGTGAGGTACTGAATCTTGTGATGCAATGATCTTAGCGCGCGTTACTTGAGTGGTTGTTGCGCGCTTGTGCAATATTTGTGGCATAATGTCTCCAAAGATAAATAACGATATTGTATCGTACCCCTCTGTATGGTACTGTACAATTGAAGTATTTGGCTTAAGTTTGGCTTAAAAGAGGCATCATTTCACATAGGAAGATTATGATAGAGATAAATATAAAAGACGGGATAAAACATTTAAAAGAACCACGGATTTTCTGGGCTTTTATTGCGTTTCTTATTGTTGGTCTTGTGATAGCAGGTTTAAAATACTACTCCATACACCAGGCAGAAAAAAATACAACACACATAACCTCGAGAAAACAAGAGACGTTAGGACCTCAATCACCGGCAATTACTGTGATTACAGAAAAAAAACTGGGAAAAGACCACCCTTCAGTTGCGACTACACTCAACAATTTAGCCAATTTGTATAGAACTCAAGGCGCGTACGAAAAAGCAGAACCCTTGTATCTTCGCTCTTTAGAAATTAAAGAAAAAAAACTGGGAAAAGACCACCCTTCAGTTGCGGCTACACTCAACAATTTAGCAGAACTGTATAGAACTCAAGGCGCGTACGAAAAAGCAGAACCCTTGTATCTTCGCTCTTTAGAAATTAAAGAAAAAAAACTGGGAAAAGACCACCCTTCAGTTGCGACTACACTCAACAATTTAGCCTTGTTATATAAAGCTCAAGGCGCGTACGAAAAAGAAGAACCCTTGTATCTTCGCTCTTTAGAAATTACAGAAAAAAAACTGGGAAAAGACCACCCTTCAGTTGCGACTACACTCAACAATTTAGCCAATTTGTATAGAACTCAAGGCGCGTACGAAAAAGCAGAACCCTTGTATCTTCGCTCTTTAGAAATTACAGAAAAAAAACTGGGAAAAGACCACCCTTCAGTTGCGACTACACTCAACAATTTAGCCTTGTTATATAAAGCTCAAGGCGCGTACGAAAAAGAAGAACCCTTGTATCTTCGCTCTTTAGAAATTACAGAAAAAAAACTGGGAAAAGACCACCCTTCAGTTGCGACTACACTCAACAATTTAGCAGAACTGTATAGAACTCAAGGCGCGTACGAAAAAGCAGAACCCTTGTATCTTCGCGATTTAGAAATTACAGAAAAAAAACTGGGAAAAGACCACCCTTCAGTTGCGACTACACTCAACAATTTAGCAGGATTATATGAAGATCAAGGCGCGTACGAAAAAGCAGAACCCTTGTATCTTCGCTCTTTAGAAATTAAAGAAAAAAAACTGGGAAAAGACCACCCTTCAGTTGCGACTACACTCAACAATTTAGCCAATTTGTATAGAACTCAAGGCGCGTACGAAAAAGCAGAACCCTTGTATCTTCGCTCTTTAGAAATTACAGAAAAAAAACTGGGAAAAGACCACCCTTCAGTTGCGACTACACTCAACAATTTAGCCAATTTGTATAGAACTCAAGGCGCGTACGAAAAAGCAGAACCCTTGTATCTTCGCTCTTTAGAAATTACAGAAAAAAAACTGGGAAAAGACCACCCTTCAGTTGCGGCTACACTCAACAATTTAGCAGGATTATATAAAGCTCAAGGCGCGTACGAAAAAGCAGAACCCTTGTATCTTCGCTCTTTAGAAATTACAGAAAAAAAACTGGGAAAAGACCACCCTTCAGTTGCGGCTACACTCAACAATTTAGCAGGATTATATAAAGCTCAAGGCGCGTACGAAAAAGCAGAACCCTTGTATCTTCGCTCTTTAGAAATTACAGAAAAAAAACTGGGAAAAGACCACCCTTCAGTTGCGACTACACTCAACAATTTAGCAGGATTATATAAAGCTCAAGGCGCGTACGAAAAAGCAGAACCCTTGTATCTTCGCGATTTAGAAATGAAAGAAAAAAAACTGGGAAAAGACCACCCTTCAGTTGCGACTACACTCAACAATTTAGCAGGATTATATAAAGCTCAAGGCGCGTACGAAAAAGCAGAACCCTTGTATCTTCGCTCTTTAGAAATTAAAGAAAAAAAACTGGGAAAAGACCACCCTTCAGTTGCGACTACACTCAACAATTTAGCAGAACTGTATAGAACTCAAGGCGCGTACGAAAAAGCAGAACCCTTGTATCTGAGAGCTTTGGCAATTTTAAAGAGAGCTTTCCCCAATGGACATCCGAATATTGATGTGATTGAAAACAATCATGCTCGCCTCAAACACAACATGAATCAGTGAGAGTGCTTTAAAACGTCATGAGTGCTACAAGTTATAGAAGGAAAGGTTCCTAAAGATTTTAATGATATGCAAGTTCTTAAGCTAATAGTGCTCGTGCCCACTTAGCGGTTGGTTATTTAGATAGGAGAAATGCGATGGACAATACATCCACATTATCGACACCCGTAATGGCTAGTGATCAGCAGAAAAATGATCCTGTTGTGCAGGAAAAGGGAGCTGAGAACACACCCGATATTCAACCTCAACCTTCGGAAAAACAATTTAAAAGCAGGATACAAGGTCTCAAAAATCAAGGCATGAGTTCATGCTAAAAATATGGTACAATAGGTTTATCATTGATAAAGTATATTTAGTGATTTTTGCTGTTAGCGCAGTGCATATAGACAGGAGTAGTCATGGCGGAAAATTCCGTAGTGACTTTTTTGGAAGAAATACACCGTAAGCGCTTTGATGATCCGGAGTTGACGCGTGTTCAGGAAGAAGCGATTCAAGCAGTAAGATCTGATCCAGAAAAGTTTTTTGCCCAATACGATGCATTGCCTCGATCTTTTGGAGGCAGATACGTATGTACGGATCTCTTTAAGGAACCTCTGATCCAATCGTTTTTAAGTTGTTGTAAAAAATTAAACACTTTGACAACGAATAAGTCAGAATAGATGGAAAGATAAGACTTTAGCTGTATTATAAGGTACTGTATGATTTTACAATACTTTAGGAGTTTTTATGCAACAACTTGATTTTGCTTCTTTGGCTTATATCAATAAAAAGAAAAAAACACGTAAGGAATTATTTCTTGCTCAAATGGAAAAAGTCTTTCCTTTTGAGTGTATTGAACGCTTGCTCAAGCCGCTGTATCACCGTGAAGGAAAGCATGCTGGGCAGCCTAAAGCACTGACTTCGATGTTACGGGTGTATTTGTTGCAACAGTAGTATGCTTTGTCGGATCCTGCGCTGGAAGATGCGCTCTATTAAATAGAGTCAATGCGTCGTTTTGCTTGCCTGTCCATGGATGATATACCGGATGAAACCACGGTATTAAATTTTCGTTATTTCCTAGAAAAACATAATCTGACAAGCAAAGTGATGAATGCGATTACAGATCATCTAGAGAAAAAAGGAGTGGTGTTGAAAGGAGGAACGATGGTATAGCGAGACAAATTTAAAATGTCACTAGGCGTGAGCGACGAAGTGTATATCCCATACATGAGGAGCGAAACAACACAGTGACGTTTTATCATTTTTCGGCTATATATGCCAGCATCATCCATGCGCCAAGTTCAACAAAGAATAAGGAGAAAAAAAGAAGAAATTCGATACTACCAAATTTTTATTGGATTGGATCAGAGGTTTCATAAAGAGATTAATCAATCAACGCATAAAAAGAGCAAGACAAGCAAACCGATCCATAGATAACGAATGTTTATCGTTCGTTTTTGGGGAGCGTTTGCAACTTATTAATCACTGTTTGAATTTTCTGATAATTGTTTTGATACTCTATAGATTGGGGAGAGGTTTTTAGCAATTGCTTCAAAAGTGCTTCGGCTTCTTTAGACTACCCAAAGAACTGATCTCGCTGTCGGTCTTAAAGTTTCTGCAAGCGCCTTCATAACTTATCCAACGGCGAAACCACGTCCTGCCTGTCTTGTTTGAGCACATGGGTATAAATCATCGTCGTTTGCAAATCACTATGTCCAAGCAATGCTTGGACAGTACGAATATCGGTACCCGTTTGTAACAAATGCGTGGCAAACGAATGTCTAAAAGTATGAGCAGAAATCTTTTTATCCATACTTCGGCATCGCTGAGCCGCTGATTTAATCGCCTTATTCACTGCCGATTGATCAATATGATGTCTACGCTTAATACCGCTAAGATACAGAAATATAATTGGATACCTCCAATATGAAAACTTAATCACTGAACACGATCAAGTTTCATCATGATTGCTCAAGCAGCTATGCTTGGGTTCTCCTTTAGATTATTTCCAGTTGAGGTAAATCCAACACGGACTCAAATATTCATCATATTTATGGTAGGTATCATAGGTCTTTTCCTAAGTTACATTTGGAAAATTATGATTAAATCATCAATATATTGGCTCAACAGGTGGATTGGTATTCTAAAAGTTATTGAACCAGCTGCTTACGAAGACATACATGTTTTCAGAGGAATTGATAAGATTACTGAAGAGGGTGCAAAAGTTCACTCCCTAAGAAAAGTGGCGGATTATGTTCGTGTGGTATTTATTATTGTTTGGTGCCTTTTTCTTGTATACGCATTGACTTTTACGGTCATAAGTTTGTGCAACAATGTATAATAAGGCACTCCAGCGGACTGCCTAAAGGCAGCCGCTGGGCAGCCGCTGAGTTTGGTCGTTATGTTCCAAAACCACTGAACGAAACCGATGTGTAGGATAAGGCATGAATTACAAAATGCTCGATAACAACAGCAAAGAAGAAGTGGCAAGTCTTTTTACGTCTGTATTCTCCTCATCTGAAGGAGAGAAAGAAGGTGCTCTGATTGGCAACCTTGCTTCGGGACTATCTTCAAAAACCGATAATCAAGAAATAATTTGCATTGGCGCATATGAAGAACAGGCAATTATTGGGGCAATTTTCTTTACTCGTCTTCGATTTAATGACTCCATCAAGGTTTACATGCTTGCTCCAGTTGCAGTTAACACCAAGCATCAGGGAAAAGGCGTCGGAAAGGCACTAATCAATTATGGGCTTAATGAGCTGAAAAATCGCTCTGTGGCTATGGCTATCACATATGGCGATCCATCCTTCTACTCAAAGATAGGATTTCAAGCTCTGTCAGAAAATCTCATCCAGGCTCCATTGAATCTTTCAATGCCAGAAGGTTGGCTTGGTCAGTCCTTAACGGGAGAACCCATTCAAACCATTAATGGTCAGCCAACATGCGTTGAGGAATTCAATGATCCTGATTATTGGTAATCACAAGAACATAACAATCACATGCACTCGGACAGCAAAAAGCACCGCTCGTTCCTCGCTCTACTTTTTGCTGCCGGTGATGTGAAGCGTTAGAGCCACAATAAAATGAGCTATCTACCACTATTCAAAATACCAAAACCCATGAAGATTACTGGAAGATCTTCGAGTATTACAAATGCATTTATAAACGCTATCATTCCTGTTGTCACACCAACAGAAGAGCAGGTGAAAGAGGCATTAACGATTCTTAACATGTTAGATGACTATCAATGCTCGTATTGTGGAGATACACCAACAGAGTGGGATCATTTGAGACCATTAGTAGTAAATAAGAAGCCCACAGGTTATATATCAGAAATTCATAACCTTGTACCTGCTTGTGGAAAATGCAACCAGTCAAAGGGCAACAAGGAATGGCGAAAATGGATTCTAAGCGATGCGTCGCTGTCCCCAAAGACAAAAGAAGTTTCAGATATTGACTCTCGTATTAAGAGGTTGGAAAAATATGAAGAATGGGGTTCACCAACAAACATGAACTTTGAGGCAATCGTAGGCAAAGAGGTCTGGAAAAAACATTGGCAAAATTGGGAGCAAGTCCAAAGTATAATGCGAGAGTCACAGCTAATCGCAAATGAAATTAATGTTAAAGTAGCACATGCGTACAAAAAGCTCTAACAAGCGCAATCAAGCCGGACACATTTCCGCGTTGCTTTTTTTGTGCTTTAATAGCACAAAAAAAGCAACACTCCAATGTGCCGCTTATTGCGGGCGTTATGTGCCTAAGTCACTTAAAGATAGAAATTGAAAAAGGTTATTATCATGACTGAAGATGAACTTAAGGATGAGTGGGCCAAGAGAGGATTCTCGTTTGGCTCTGGGACGGTGAAGGTTGGTGATGGTATTGCGGAAGCAGTTCATGATGATCAAGAAGAACTAATTGTAATAGCCAGCGGAAAGGGAAAACTTGAATTTACCATTGGAGATAAGTCTTTTATTATCGAGGATGGCAGTGAAATCTTAATTCCGGCTAAATCAGTACACAGTATTGATAACCTCGGAACTGAAGACACAAAAATTTACTTTGGGTACAGGTCGGTAAAATAGCCTCCAGTGCTTTCATTGGTTCAGCACATAACAAGCGCATAAGCGGGCGTTATGTTTGAAGAGAATGATATGGAATCAATGAGGATTTTAAAAGCTGTAGAAGGTTTCATACAGCTGATTGAGCAAGAGGGTTTCCCTGATGAAGCGCAACTTAAATTGGCACTTAATGAGCTTGCTTTTGCAAGCAATTTATGCACAGATTTTGAATTTGATGAAAGAGAATTACCTGACGCACCAGATCTCGATCAAATAAAAATACGAGACATGGTCTATTCTAAATTTCCAGATTATGGAATGTATAATTTACCTGAAAAAGTTGCAGACGATTTGTCTGAGACAGAATTAATGCTTGGCTGTGCCCATGACGATTTACAGGACATTTACAGAGATCTAAAAGAGGTAAAATGGACTTGGGAAAATAATAACGCCGAGGATGGAATGTGGCATTTTCATTGGGGCTATGACTATCATTGGGGAGCTCATTTAAGAAATCTTCAATGGTATCTATATAATTCAAGATACGAAGCTAGCAGATAAAAAACATAACAAGGCAAATTAACTCGGCTGCAAATTCCGCTGCGCTCCATTTGCAGCGTTAGATGCGACCGCTCTGCGGTCGCATCTAACGGCGTGGCAATAGTAGATTAACTTGTTATCCGCCTGCGGCGTCTAACAAACCAATCAACCCGACCTAGACATTTAAAATAGAGTATACTCTAAATAAATTTACTAGGCGGGTTATTGCCACGCCGTTAGGCGTCATAAGCACACATTCTGGAAACAAACGTGATTGATCAATCTGTTCACGAAAAGATACTCAGACGATTGCATGCCGCTGAGGCGGAACATGACGTCAAAATCCTGTACGCCTGTGAATCGGGGAGTCGAGCTTGGGGATTCGCGTCGAGTGATTCTGACTACGATGTCAGATTTATCTACGCCCGTCCTAAGGACTGATATTTGTCTTTCGATGTCGAAGCGAAACGGGATGTAATCGAGTATCCGATCGTTGACGAAATCGATTGCAGTGGTTGGGACCTGCGCAAAGCACTTTACCTACTCACAAGAACAAATGGCGCATTGTTGGAATGGCTCGTTAGCCCTATTCGATACATCGAAAGCGGACCTGTACGCGCGAGGCTCGCAGATTTAGCGCCTCGGACAGCGAATCAAATAGCTCTTTGCTATCACTATAGCCACATGGCACGACGAAACGCTCGAGAGTACCTATTGAAGGACACTGTACGCCTAAAAAAGTACTTTTATGTATTGAGGCCACTTCTAGCTATTCGGTTTATAGAAGAGAAAAAAGAACCTCCTCCAATTGAATTCGGTGAACTCGTGAAAGCGGTCGCTCCATCTGAAATCGTACCTGGGATCTCCCAATTGTTGGAGATCAAAAAGAACCTTCCTGAGTCTGGCCTTGGAGACCCGATACCAGAAATCAACGAATTCATTGAAACTGAAATCTCCAGACACGGCGAAGCGTTCTCTGGTCAGGGTCGCCCTGATTTAGAAGCGGCTGAAAAGGCTCGCGATGAACTTAATCTCATATTTAGAGAGAACTTAGATGACGCCTAACGATTGTATGGACTGGACGATTGACAGCCGTCCTCACTTCGCTTCCGCTCCGTTGCGGCCCTGTCAATCGCCAGTCATACAGTGGTGTTGGGCATCATACGTCATATAGAAAAACAGAGTTTTAAAAAAATATACCGAGGTATTAAAGGAACCTCTGATCTAATCCAATAAAAATTTGGCGGTATCGAATTTCTTCGTTTTTTCTCAATTTTTTGTCATTTTTTATCTAAAATGAGCGTAATATCCCCTTTTTATCTCTGTTTTTCTCTACTTTCCCATATTTTCGACGTAGCTCTCCTGCCAATAAACTTTTTCTCATCAAATACAAGTTTGTCAACCCTATCAGCATGAAGACTTGAGACGCATTTTTTACGATTCATCTTACTTTCTTATCACCAAACTGGATTTTCATCACTCTAAACACATGCTCCACTCGTGCTCTTATTGACAATCACTTCTTGTTTTTGTATTTTGTAGACCTCGCTGGCTTTTTCTTCGGCTGCGCTTTTATGTTTACTTCCCCCAATACATTTCTGCTTTTCACTCCTGCTTTTCTTGCAGCTCGTTTATATTCATTGTTGTGATAAGCCCGATCTCCAAACACTGCTTTATCGTCTTCTCTCAGCAACTTTGGCAGTTCTTTGATGTCCGCTACATTGGCTGGCGTTATCGAGGCAGTATGCACCACACCTGTGTTGACATCCGCTCCTACATGCACCTTCATCCCAAAATAATACTGATTTCCTTTTTTCGTTGAGTGCATTTCTGGGTCTCGTTTTTTCTCCTTATTCTTTGTCGAACTTGGCGCATGGATGATGGTGGTATCTATAGCCGAAAAATTATAAAACGTCACTGTGTTGTTTCGCTCCTCATGTATGGGATATACACTTCGTCGCTCACGCCTAGTGACATTTTAAATTTGTCTCGCTATACCATCGTTCCTCCTTTCAACACCACTCCTTTTTCTCTAGATGATCTGTAATCGCATTCATCACTCTGCTTGTTAGATTATGTTTTTCTAGGAAATGACGAAAATTTAATACCGTGGTTTCATCCGGTATCTCATCTATGGAAAGGCAAGCAAAACGACGCATTGACTCTATTTCATAGAGCGCATCTTCCACCGCAGGATCAGACAAAGCATACCACTGTTGCAACAAATACACCCGTAACATCGAAGCCAGTGCTTTAGGTTGCCATCCACGCTTTCCTTCACGGTGATACAGCGGCTTGAGCAAGCTTTCAATACACTCAAAAGGAAAGACTTTTTCCATTTGAGCAAGAAATAATTTCTTACGTGTTTTTTTTATGGAGATAAGCCAAATAAGCAAAATCAAGTTGTTGCATAAAAACTCCTAAAGCATAGTAAAATCATACAGTACCTTATAATGTCGCTAAAGTCTTATTTTTCCATCTATTTTGACTTATTCGTTGTCAAAGTGTTTAATGTTTACAACAACTTAAAAACGATTCAATCACAGCTTCCTTAATATTTGCCAGAGACAATTATAGGTGTCAGATATATGGTTCAAGTGGACCGAATGAAGGGGCTAGATTGGAGGTAGATCATCTTGTTCCAATATCCAAATGGGGAAAAACAGAAGAAAGTAATTTAAGAATCCTTTGCAAAGAATGCAATAGAGGAAAGGGTAAAATAAGTGCATAACAAGAAAATCCAGCGGACGGGGGACCGCCGCTGATTTTGACGTTAGCTGCAAATAGCTTGGAGAACTAAAATGTCTGATTTTTCAAAAGGTGTCGCCTACATCGAAGACAATCTGGTACCAATTTCAGAAGCGAAAATTTCGATCCTCGACTGGGGGTTTCTCCATTCTGACGCAACCTATGATGTAGTCCATGTTTGGGACGGTAAATTCTTTCGACTCGATGATCACCTGGAACGTTTCTTCACCGGAATGGATAGACTACGAATGTCTATTCCCTATACACGGGAAGAAGTTTGTCTGATATTAAATGATTGTGTAAAAGCCAGTGGATTACGAGAGGCATATGTAGAAATGATCACAACCCGTGGTTTGCCAAAACCGGGCTCCCGAGATCCAAGAACATGCACTAATCAGTTTTTTGCGTTTGCAATTCCATTTGTTTGGATTACAAAACCACAAGTTGGACTTCATTTGGTGGTGAGCAATAAGCAACGTATTCCGCCTGAATCAGTTGATCCCATCATCAAAAATTACCATTGGCTAGATTTAGTTATGGGGCAATTTGAAGCGTATGATCGTGGTGGAGAATCAGCTGCCGTGATTGACGCACAAGGAAATATAAAGGAGGGACCTGGATTTAATATTTTTGCGATAAAAGATTCAATCGTAAAAACTCCTGCTCGCGGAGTACTTGAAGGAATCACTCGCAAAACAGCGATAGAGTTAGCAACTGAAAATGGGTATAGCGTTATTCAAGACCATTTGACTCCTGAGTTTGCTCGTTGTGCGGATGAATTGTTTGCAACAAGCACAGCCGGTGGCATCATGCCAATTACAATAATCGACGGCCAAACGATAGGCAGTGGGGTAATGGGCCCAATTACACAAAGGCTCCAAGAAGCCTATTGGGCACGTCATGAAAATCCATTGTATACCTCGCTGATTGAGTACTAAAACTCAGAATCGATTTGAAATGCAAAAGCAGCTAACAAGCGCATGCACTCGGACGCCTTACTGCTCGCTCCGCTCGCAGCAGGCGCGCTGAGTTTGGCCGTTAGGGCTTAAACTCAAAATAGGAGGCGTATATGAAAAAACGGATTCATCTTTTTTACTTTTTATTGATTTTTTCTTCGCTGGTCGGTTGCTTTGGAGATTCGGGCGGTGGAAGCGGCGCTAACTCAAAGATTCCTGAAGGCTTGCCACAAAATCCGGGCGAGGCAGGCAAGACACGCTGGAGGGCATTGATTCCGACAATGATGGTGTAAGGAACGACATCCAACGCTACATCGCTATTGAATATCAGGATTCGGAGAAAATAAAGCAGGTTTTAACTGATAAAACAAAAGCAAGCAAGGATTTTTACTAAATGCAGATGATAAAAACAAGGTTTTAGATGCAGTCAAAAAGCAAAGCAAACAAAACGCATGTGCTTTTTGTATTGATCCAGAAGGAGCATACCACCACCGTATGGGACTAAACATCTTTTCATGTCTTCCCGTTAGCGTACAATGCTATCAAAGGCTAGGCATTCATTGTTTTTGATCTAATTTGCAATTTTTTAAAAACCAGATATAATACCATATATATACTTTTATTATGATTAAAGTTATGGAACCAGTATTTGATAAAAAAACATTTAACATCAACAGAGAGTACACCACTCTTATGAAGATCATCATTCCTAGCAGGAAACAAACAGACTTTGTCAACAGAGCCATCAAACACGAACTGGAGCGGGAACAAGAAAAACTAGAAAGACAGCAAATTTTGCAAAGTCTTGAAACACTGAGAAAAAAGAGACAATCCATGTCAAGGCCCACTACGAAAACTGAAGATGTAGTGAGAGAGCTTCGAGAAGGATCAATCAACAGGAAGCACCAAGCAGTCATTAACCGACCAAACGATGAATAGAAACTGTGTTCTTGATTCTTCCGTATATGCAAAGCTTCTTATTCCTGAAGAAGATTCAGGTCAAGTTGAAGCCCTTTTTGCCAAGATAGTCAGACAAGGAGGATATATCTTGGTGCCATCTATCTTTTTGTATGAAGTGATAGGCGTTTTTAGAAAGCATGGTTACGATCAAGCAACCATCAAAGACTTTATAGACAGCTACTACAACAAGCCATGTATCAAAGTATTTGATCTGAAAGCAGACATCATCAATCGAGCATTAGCAATGAGTGAGGTAGGCACGACGCAATCAGGTTTTCCAACATTTTATGACGCAAGCTATCACGCCCTCGCCATGCTGAACAACTGCGACTTCATCACTGCTGATAAAAGGCACTATGAGAAAACCAGACAGCTTGGGCATATCAAGCTACTGGCCGACGTAAACCTATAGGGAATGGGCGCGCTAACTCCGTTATAATGTAATCGTTAAAATTTAATCTGACATCCCCCTTTTGCTATATTCACAAGCCATGACATTGACATTAAATGGTAGCACACTCGACTGGTCGCCTGAACAACCGCCAACATTGATCACCTTTTTAGATCAACAACTTTTTTCGCCCCCGTATGCGGTAGCCGTGAACCGACGCTTTATCCCCAAACACCGCTACGCGGAGACCATCCTTTCATCCGGAGATGCCATAGAAGTATTAAGAGCCGTTACAGGAGGATGAAAGAGCGAAAAAGTGGAAGCGTTTTATATAAAATCTAGCTATAGCCTTTAGCCTTTTCGCGTCTTTCGCGGTTTATCTCTACGTGTTCGAGACTGTTTGATGATCTGTGAAAATCTGCGTCATCTGCGGATCATGCTTTTATCATTTTATGATGGACTTTGTATAAAACGTTTATTTTTTACCCGATGACCACAAAACTTCTGAAGAGTGTACAATCTTATTTTGTAAGCGCGCTGCCACAAAAAACCAATCGCTCAATCGGTTGAGGTATTGTCCAAGATACAAAACATAATCTGTGGAATCACGCTCTTGTGGGGAATGATCTGCTGATGCGCAAGATACGGCAAACGCTTGCCACCACCGCCGCTCTACACGGCGGCATACACTGCGCGCCAAATGCAGTTGCGCCGCAGCGCTATGTCCGCCGGGCAAGATAAATTCTTTTGTCGCGGGCAAATAGGCTAACCAGTTTTCAATATCTTGTTCTAGTTCATGAACACGAGAATCCTTAACCAAAAGACCACACACCACCAAACTGCCCCCCACATCAAATAAATCATTCTGTATCACTTGTAAGGCATGGATCATATCGTGTTGCAATTTAGGATGTTCATGGGGTACCACCGCGCAACACTCGGCCACTGCTACTCCTACCTGACAGTTCAATTCGTCTAATTCTCCAACAATTTCTATCTGAAGATCATTTTTGACGCAACGCTGCTGACGACCAAAATCGGTGCTCCCTTGATCTCCCGTACGCGTTACGATTTTAGATAAGCGATGTCCCATAAAATCTCCCAATATACTTCGATTCTGCACTTCAACGCTGCAAAAAAGTCACGCGTCTGAATCGGCCGAAGAACCCGTACACGCCTTTGCACAGTTGCGCTGTTTCTGACTGTTCTATAATACTTCCTTTTTAAGCGATTTTACAATGTTTGTCGCGCATATCGCCGAAAAATTATAAAATTTTACCGTGTTGTTTCGCGCCTTATTGATGTGGTATAAACTTCGTCACTCACGTCTTGTGATATTTTAAATTTATCTGGCTATATCGCTATTATTTTCGCCTTCTTATAAACACCCTCTCAATCTATCCCTCTCAACACTCATCATGACATCGTTGCCTTTCGACATTCAAGCCCGTAACGGCCTTGCGCGACGTGCGCGTTTGCGCTTGCCCCACGGTTCGGTTGAAACCCCTGTATTCATGCCTGTTGGTACGCATGGAAGCGTTAAAGGCATCATGCCTGACACATTAAAACAGGTCGGCACACAAATGATTCTTGGCAATACTTTTCATCTTTGGTTGCGCCCAGGTTGTGAAGTTCTTGAAACATTTGGTGGATTGCACCGATTGATCGGATGGGATAAACCCATACTCACCGACTCTGGCGGCTTTCAGCTCTTTAGTTTATCCAGTATGCGAAAAATAACCGAAGAGGCCGCTGTTTTTCGCTCACCCATTGATGGCCGTTTGCTGGTACTCAGCCCTGAGCGCTCCATGGAAATTCAAGCCGCGTTAAACTCGGATGTGGTGATGATGCTTGACGTTTTGGCCAATCCCAATGATCGCAAAATTGCCGAAGACGCCATGCAACAAAGCCTACGCTGGGCAGCGCGTTGCAGCCAACACCATGCTGCCCTCAAAACAGGCAACCACTTATTTGGCATTGTACAAGGGGGTATCTTTGAAGACTTGCGCACCTTTTCGGTTAAAGAAACCGTGAATATCGGTTTTGACGGTTATGCCATAGGTGGTGTCTCTGTTGGAGAAAGCAAAGATGAGATGATTCGCACCATACATCATACAACACCACAATTGCCTGATGATCGTCCTCGCTATTTAATGGGCGTGGGCATGCCTGAAGATTTGGTCAACGGCGTAAGATTGGGGGTTGATATGTTTGACTGTGTGCTGCCCACACGAAACGCCCGCAATGGATGTTTGTTTACACATTTTGGCGTCCTGAAAATACGCAACGCGCAATACCGAGACGATACTGCCCCCATCGATGAAAAATGTGCTTGTCCAACCTGTACACACTTTTCACGTGCCTACTTGCATCATTTATCGCGTTGTGGAGAAATGCTGGGCGCACAACTCAATACCATCCATAATCTCTATTACTTTGCAGAGCTCATGGCAGGACTGCGCTTAGCCATTGAACAACAAAAAATAGAGGATTTTGCGGCCACATTCTATGAAATGCGAGGCAGCAGTGATAAACTGATGACTTTTTCTTCTGTTTAATTTTTTTTAATATACACATTATGATTAATACTGCCTATGCTCAAGCCGCCAACGCGGCACCCGGCCCAAGTGGCATCACCAGCTTACTGCTATTGGGTGTAATGTTTGTGGTTTTTTATTTCTTGATCATCCGCCCCCAATCCAAACGGAATAAGGAACAAAAAGCCATGCTCGAAGCCCTTAAAAAAGGCGATGAAGTGATTACACAAGGTGGAATAGCCGGAAAAATCACCGATATTGGCGATAACTTTATTTTACTTGAGGTTGCGGAAAACATCCATCTCAAGGTTCAACGGGTTACCGTATCTACGCATCTGCCAAAAGGCTCGCTCAATAGTTTGTAAAGCTCTTGGCATTGCCATTGTTCGCTGTGTTAAACCCTTAGAAACAATCTAAGTCTGTATACTTTTAATTTTTTTGCCTATTTATGAACCGCTATCCGTTTTGGTTGAACCTGATTGTTATACTGACCATACTGATTGGCAGCTTCTACACCTTTCCAAACTTTCTCGGCAATGCTCCGGGCATTCAAATTTCACCCGCCAAACTCACCAGCAAAGTTGATTTGGCCTTAATGAAAAAAATTGAGCAAACACTGATCGAAGCGGCTTTACCAATAAATCATATTCTTCTTGAAAATGCCTCCATCCGTATTCGCTTTGCGGATAATGACACTCAATTCAAAGCCAAAGCCCTCATCGAAGAAACCATCAACCCAGGCGTCGAAAACGCTGCTGGACAAATGGTCTATCCCTATGTGATTGCACTCAACCTAATGCCCAATACGCCAAACTGGATGCGGGATCTTGCTGCCATTCCAATGTATCTGGGTTTGGACTTACGCGGGGGTGTGCATTTTTTGTTTGATGTGGACATGCAAGGAGCCGTAGAAAAACGTTTAGATGCCATTGGCATTACCGCACGTCTACGGTTGCGCGAACGGGGCATCAAGTTTGAAAGTGCCAATCGACGCGATAAAACCCTAGAAATCATCTTTGAAGACGCCAAAACAGCACAGCAACATTTAAAGACCGTTTCAACAATCGTACCAAACTTGACTTTTGAATATCAAGAGGTAGACAATCAATCCACCTTAGTCGGAAGATTGTCGGACACCACATTAAACGAAGCCAGTACATTGGCGCTTCAAAAAAATATTTCCACATTGCGTAATCGCGTCAATGAGCTGGGCGTCTCCGAACCCGTCATTCAACAACAAGGAAAAACACGCATTGTGGTGCAGCTGCCCGGTGTACAAGATGTCACTGAGGCCAAAGCCATTTTGGGACGCACTGCGACGTTAGAGTTGCGCATGGTCTCCAGCTTACGCAGCTCTAAATTTGCAAAATCATTTTTGGATACAGAAGGTAGAACCCTTTGGCTTTCAAAACAAGTTCAGCTCACGGGCGATAATTTAACCGATGCCTCATCTGGATTTTCCAGCCGAGAAAATGTGCCTGCCGTTCATTTGACGCTTGATAGCGCAGGCGCTAAAATTTTCCGCGATATTACCCGCCGCAACATTAACAAACAGATGGCGATTGTGTTATTTGAAAAAGGCATTGGCACCGTCGTTACTGCTCCCGTGATTCGCAGTGAAATCCCCAACGGTCAAGTCGAAATTACAGGATCGATGAATACCAAAGAGGCGCGAGATATCGCCCTGTTGCTTCGTTCAGGCTCTCTTGCCGCTCCAATGGAAATTATTGAAGAGCGCACTATTGGACCCAGCTTAGGAAAGGAAAATATCGAGCGTGGCTTTAATGCTACACTTTGGGGGTTTGTGGCCATTTTGGTGTTTATGGGCATGTATTATTTGTTATTCGGCTTGTTTTCTGGCACTGCGCTGTTTTGCAACCTGCTGTTTTTGATTGCGTTGCTATCGATGTTACAGGCTACGCTCACATTGCCCGGCATTGCCGCCATTGCCCTCACACTGGGGATGGCCATTGATGCCAACGTGCTGATTAATGAACGTATTCGTGAAGAAATTCGCGGCGGCACAACCCCATCCATGGCAATCCATGCTGGTTATGAGCGCGCCTTTGCCACCATTCTCGACTCCAACATTACTACCCTCATTGCCGCCTTCTCCTTGTTGCTGTTTGGCTCTGGGCCTGTACGCGGTTTTGCCATTGTCCATTCTTTAGGCATTCTTACTTCCATGTACTCATCCGTGGTGGTATCACGCGCTTTGGTCAATGCTTGGTATGGACGCAAAAAACGCATTGAGCGTTTATCCATTGGTAATACAAAATGGTGATCTTAACCAATATGGTACAATCACTCCCAAAATACCTCATACATTTTAAATATGGAATTCTTTAAAATTCGCCGCGATATCCCATTCATGCGCTATGCCATGGTGTTTAACATCATCTCGTTTGTGACATTTGCATTGGCCGTCTTTTTTTTAACCGTGCGCGGGCTGGCTTTCAGTATTGAATTTACCGGTGGAACCGATCTACAAATATCTTTTACAACTCCCCCAGACATCAATCTTGTCCGTGAATCGATTGAGTCATTAGGCTTTTCTGATGTCCCCGTACAGCAGTTTGGATCTGCCACAGAGTTATTAATTCACCTACCGAACCAAAAAGATCTTAAATCGGCCGATATGGTCAAACAAGTCGTTGAGAGCATCAAGCCCTTAGATAAAGATCTTATTGTTCGCCGCGTGGAGTTTGTTGGACCACAAGTTGGGCGAGAACTGGCCACCGATGGCCTCACCGCACTCATTGTGGTATGCATTGGTATTATTCTTTATCTGTCGTTGCGTTTTGAGCGCCGGCTTGCTATTGCGACCATCATTGCAAACTTACACGATGTGGTTATTATCTTAGGTTTTTTTTCGTTCTTTCAATGGGAGTTTTCTCTACCCGTACTCGCAGGTGTCCTCGCCATTTTGGGATATTCGGTCAATGAATCGGTTGTTATTTTTGACCGGGTACGCGAAAACTTCCGTACGATGCGCACCTCAACAGTAGCTGAGGTTATGGACAACTCCATCACAAAAAATATCTCACGTACCATTATTACACATGGCAGTACACAAATCATGGTAGTCACCATGTTAATCTTTGGGGGGCCTGCACTTCATAATTTTGCGCTTGCGCTGACCATTGGTATTTTGTTTGGTATTTATTCTTCCATTTTCGTATCTTGCCCGCTGGCCATGTATATGGGGATAAAACATCGTCACTTTATCAAGAAAACCATCGATAAAAATCAAAATCCTGATGGGGCTGTGGTATAGTTTTCATGAGAAAAGCAGTAAAATATCACCATAATCATCTTTCATCCTTTTTAGTACTTCAATGATCAAATAGGAAACTGAACAATGAATACACGTTTTTATGGTTCACTGGTTGCATTGATCACACCCATGACCGACGATCGGCAAATTGATTATGCCGCCCTTGAGCGTTTAATCACCTTTCATCTTGATGAAGGAACAGATGGACTGGTCATGGTTGGAACCACCGGCGAATCACCCACCATTAACGTGGAAGAGCATCGCCAAGTTATCGCGCATGCAGTTGGTATTGCCAATGGACGCATTCCTGTGATTGCTGGTACTGGCGCAAACAGTACCGAAGAAGCTGTTCAACTGACTCAATTTGCCGAATCCGTAGGTGCCGATGCCGTACTTTCAGTCGTTCCCTACTACAACAAACCCACTCAAGAAGGTTTGTATCAACATTTTTGCGAAGTGGCCAAAGCCACTCAACTTCCTGTTATTCTGTATAACGTTCCCAAACGTACCGTCGGTGATTTGAGCAACGATACTGTCCTTCGGCTCGCTGACATTCCCAATATCGTTGGTCTAAAAGATGCCACCGCCGATTTGGAACGTGCCTCTGACCTATTCAAGAATTGTCCAGAATCGTTTATGGTACTCTCTGGAGAAGACATCACGGCCTTACCCTTAATGTTGCTTGGCGCAAAAGGTGTAATTTCGGTAACGGCCAATGTTGCCCCACGCATGGTACACCATATGTGTGCCGCCGCATTAGCCCAACAATGGCAAAAAGCTCTTGATATTCATATGCAACTGATTCCACTCCATCAAAAACTCTTCCTCGAAAGCAATCCAATACCCGTAAAATGGGCATTGTCGTGTATGGGACTCATCAACAATACACTTCGACTGCCTTTGACCCCTCTATCCCCTTCCTTGTATGAAGATGTCTCAAAAGCCATGAAGGATGCCGGTATCGTCCTACCGTCCTAATCATTCTGTGCCTCCTATCTTTCGCTGTTAACCCAATCATATTGAATTTTTTTATGAAAGCTAGTTCATTCCAAAAATTCGCAAAATTAACGTATATCGTTATTCCAAGCATACTGGCTGCCCTAACGGCTTGTTCTTCCAACGCACCTTATCAAACCCTCGATTATCGTGGCACCGGAAAAGCTCGGGCCCTCGAAATACCCCCTGATTTAATTGCTTCCAAAAGAGTTACGGCTCCCCACAATACAGCTCAAAAACCTGTGCTGTTTAACGAACTTGAAAAACAGCGCGTTGCAAAAGAATTTATTGGGGTCGCCATTGCAACATCTGCCACAATTCACCACGATGGAGTTTTTCGCTATCTTGAAACAGAAGGATCACTCGAAAAAGTATGGAAACAATTTGAAGACTTCCTACACTCAAACGGCTTGCTGATTGCTCAAAAAAATGCCGCTTTGGGCATAATGAGCACTCAATGGCAAGAGAATCGGGCACGCATTGAATCAAACTGGCTCACCGATACCATCAGTTCGATACTTCCCAAGATGGTATCTTCCGGAGAAAAGGATAAGTTTCAAGCCATTATAGAGCCCCATCAAGGCAAAATCCGTGTATACATCGCCCACTATGGTATTGTTGAATCCAGTGCTGATAAAGGTGATACGTTCCGTTGGTTTTATCGCCCATCGGAACCTTTACTTGAATTGGAAATACTCAAACGCTTCGCGCTGTATTTGGGTATCAAAAACCCTACCGTCAAAAATACCGATCAAACACCTCAAAAAACACGCGCTTCACTCTCCGCAAACAATACCTTGATTATCGATGAGCCCTTGGATGGCGCTTGGGAACACTTGTTGCAAGCATTGCCGCGCCGAGGCTTTATACTGGAACGCCTCGACCGTATGCAACGTACGATATTTGTGAAGCAAATGGCAACCTTGGATTGGGCCCCAACTGAAACCGATCAAACTGCCGAAAATACCCTTGAACGCTATCGTGTTGACGTCCATGAGACAGAGAAGGAACAGACGACCACCATCGCAACATTCACAAGAATTTCACAACATCTTCGTAAAGATGAAGCCCACAAAACACTACGCGAGGCACTCACAAACGTGGTGGCGATGTTGAATCTTTAATGGCGTTTGACCCCTCTGCATCCTTTCCAATATACGCCATTAAGCTTCAGCGACAACCCTCATTATTTTGATAATGGATACTCAAGAAGACGACAATTAGGCAGAATATCCGCTATAAAATGATCAGGCATTCTTACGGGACACGACAATCTCTTAATTTCCATCTCTTAATTTCTCTACCATATATGGATTTGGAATTTGGAATTTGCGTTGCTGTGTCAGTAGGATGGCATACCACTGGACAACAAGAAACCTAAAAGCGCTTCCTGTTTTTTGTTATAAACAATTTACACGGTCAAGCTTTCTCATTTTGCCATACCAATACCCATTAACAGCCCATTCAGCATTTTAGCTTTTTCTCATCATCCTTTATAATTCATTCTCTCTTTTATTAATCTGATTCTTGCAACCCCACTACCACGCTGAATATTAAAAAAATCTTCCTTATGAGTACTCTCCATCAAAAAACGATATTGCCTTCTCCATCAAACCCAACACAAAAACCTTACCTCCACTCAATAACCTTTTGGGCGCTTTTGTTGTTAATGATTGTGACACGCTATCATCAGCAATATCTAAGCATTCCAGATGCCACTTTGGCCGTTTTTTTTGCCATAGGCTTTTATTTTCGCACGTATTGGACTGTGCCGATACTGCTTACGGTTGCCGCTGCTGTTGACATCATCGCCATTGTTTTAGGCGGCGTATCGGCCGCGTGTCTATCCATCGCTTATGTCATGCTTATTCCCGCCTATACCAGTGGATGGATAGGTGGGCGTCTTGCCTATCGTCTATCGTATTGCAACATCCCCATCATCGCAAAATTTTTTGCGCTTATCGTATGTACACTCTCCACAGCGTTGGTCTGTGAAATTTTTGCCAGCGGAAGTTTTTACTGGTGGTCCGGTGTTTTTAGCAATCCCACTTTCGAGGGATTAATGGGCCGATTGATCATGTATTTTCCAGCAACTTTGGCCTACTTTATCGGCTATATTATTCTATTCACCACAATACACACTGTCCACTCATTATCTCAAAAATCGGCATGGAAGATTTTTAAAAAACACGCATGAAATTCCCCATTCAAAACGTACTGCTTCCTATCCTAAGAATCATCATCAACACAACACTCGTGTTTTCTATCGCCCAGTCTGCTGCTCATGATAAGCTGCCAGAAGATTGGGACGCCCTGCCTTCGAGTCTTTTTAATGATACGGCACCAACACCACCGACATCTTCTCTCAATAGCCTTGTATCGCTGTACGAGCACGCCAAGAAGACATCTCCTCAATTGCGCGTTCAAAAAATGGCATTGGTCGAACAATTGGCCATAAAAGCACAAGCCAGCAGTCGTCTTTATCCCACCATAACCCTTAAGGGTAACACCAGCAATCGTGATTACGATTATCGCCCAACAGATTCATCACCCAACAATACGGGTTATTATTCTGAGCAAAAACTTGAACTGCGTATTCAGCAGTCTCTTTTTTCCTATGGGCTACACGATACCGTGGATGCCTATCACCTGAATACGCAGATTGCCCAAGAAAAACTTGAACAAGAAGAAACGCGCTTGATTATTAATATCGCCAAAGGCGTACTCAATACTGTGGCCGGATTCGACAATTGGCAACACAAACAAGCACAGTGGCAAACCTATAAAAAGCTCTTCCAATTAACAGAACGCCGTTTTGAATTGGGCGAAACCGCCAAAATGGACGTACAAGAAGTACAAGCCATGTTCAGTCATGCTTATAGCCAGCGTCTACAAGCCAAAAATCATTGGTCACTCACCCAGCTTGCATTGCGAGAGCTTACCAATCTTGAATCATTGCCCCATTGGCAATGGAAACAAGCCCCCATTACCTTGCCCAGCATACCGAATGAAAAAGCATTATACCGTGCTGCCAGCAATACCCATAAGACCTTACACATCCTGCAATGGAAAATTGCTGCACTGCGTAAGCTCAAGACTGCAAGCAAAAATGCTTATTATCCCAATGTCTCCGTATCGGCCGGTTATACTTCCAGTTTCTCGAAAGGCTTTCAATCCCCCCTTGCGACTCCAGCAAAAGATCGTTCTCGCCACAGTGATGTTTATGATATTGGTCTTTACTTTGAATGGGCTTTATTTTCAGGAGGAAAAACAGAAGCCAAGCAACAAGAATATCAGGCAAAACTTGAAAAAGCCCAAGCAGAGTTGGAGCAATGGCAACGCAATCTTAAAACCAATATTCGTCAATCCTTGCAACAAGTACGTTATACTCAAGCACAACAAACGGCAGCCTTATTGGCGATGGAAGCCTCTCAAGAAGCGCGTAAAGCCATGCATCAAGGGTATGCGCTAGGCATACGCAGTATTACCGAACTGCTCAACAGTGAACAACGCACCTTGGAAACACAGCAAAACTACAATACTGCACGGGTTTCTTTGTTGCACGCCTACCTGCAAGTATTGCAATTGGCGGGTACCTTATCACCCAAAGATTTGCTTTTTTTGGATCAATGGCTTGTTGTTAAACATGAACAGAGTCCAGAAGACCTCTAAAACAGAAAGCCGCTAATCAACCACAAGGATTTTTAATGAAAATACACGAATACCAAGCAAAAAATATTCTACACCAATATGGTATACCCGTTCCAAAAGGCCTATTTTGTTGCAACATTGATGAGGCCGTCAAGGTCGCTGAAACATTATCTCATGATCATGCTGTATGGGTAATCAAAGCCCAAATTCATGCCGGAGGGCGTGGTAAAGGCGGTGGTGTTAAAGTCGCCAAAAACTTGGAAGAAGTTGAACAATACGCCAAAGAAATCTTGGGCATGCAATTGATCACCCATCAAACCAGCGCAAAAGGGCAAACAGTTCGCCGATTGCTCATTGAAGAAGGCGCCAATATTCAAAAAGAATATTATGTTGCGGTACTGACTGATCGTGCCACACAAAAAATTGCGATGTTGGCCTCCAGTGAAGGCGGCATGGACATTGAAGCGGTTGCCCATGATACACCAGAAAAAATCATTACCATTCAAGTTGACCCATTAATCGGTATTCGCGATGAACAAGCCCAAACTTTAGCCGATGGTATCGGAATTCCTAAACCCTCTCAACCCCAAGCCATTGACATATTTCGTAAACTGTATCACTGTTATATGGAGACTGACGCCTCATTGGCAGAAATTAATCCATTGATTCTTGAGGATCATGGTCAACTCAAAGCCTTGGATGCCAAATTTAATTTTGACGCCAATGCCCTCTATCGACACCCTAACATACAAAGCTTACGCGATTTAGACGAAGAGGACACCAACGAAATTGCCGCGTCTCAATTCGATCTATCCTATATTTCATTGGAGGGAAACATTGCCTGTTTGGTGAATGGTGCTGGACTGGCAATGGCCACCATGGACACCATTAAACTGTTTGGTGCCGAACCCGCCAATTTTTTGGACGTTGGAGGCGGCGCCACCACCGAGAAAGTAACCGCCGCCTTTAAAATCATGCTCAACAACCCCAATGTAAAAGGCATTCTCGTCAATATTTTCGGCGGCATTATGCATTGCGATACTATTGCCAATGGTATTGTTTCTGCGGCTCATGAGGTCGCCCTCAATGTTCCTCTTGTGGTACGCATGAAAGGGACTAACGAGGTTTTGGGCAAGCGCATTTTAAAAGAATCTGCTCTACCGATTATAGCCGCCGATACGATGGCCGACGCCGCCGAAAAAATTGTTTCAGCCATACGTTAAAAAGCTCTTATCCCCTTTTTCAAAATACATACGACACTACCACAGATATTTTTTATAGGTTAGCTTATGTCCATATTAATTAATCAACACACAAAAGTGATCACGCAAGGTATTACCGGAAAAACAGGACAATTTCACACCCAAAAATGCCTAGAATACGCTAATGGTAAGGCCTGCTTTGTCGCTGGGGTCAACCCCAAAAAGGCTGGTGAATCTATTTTTGATATTCCAATATACGGTACAGTACAAGAAGCAAAAGCAGATACAGGTGCTACCGTGTCTGTCATTTATGTGCCACCCACAGCGGCTGCAGATGCTATTTGGGAAGCCGTTGAAGCCGAGTTGGACTTGGTGATTTGCATTACAGAAGGTATACCCGTACGTGATATGTTACTTCTGCGCAATAAAATGAAGGCCAAAAAAACCCATAATAACCAAAAAACACGACTTTTGGGCCCCAATTGTCCCGGTCTTATTACTCCCGATGAAATTAAAATCGGCATCATGCCCGGTCATATCCATCAAAAAGGTCGTATTGGGGTAGTCTCACGATCAGGTACATTAACTTATGAGGCGGTGGCACAACTGACCGAAATCGGCCTGGGTCAGTCTTCAGCAGTAGGTATTGGGGGAGATCCCATTAATGGGCTCAAGCATATCGACATTATGCAAATGTTTAACGAGGATACCAATACCGATGCGGTCATCATGATTGGAGAAATTGGCGGTCCTGATGAAGCCGACGCTGCACAATGGTGTAAGCAAAACATGAAAAAACCTGTTGTTGGATTTATCGCTGGCGTTACCGCTCCTCCAGGTAAACGGATGGGACACGCCGGCGCATTAATCTCGGGTGGCGCAGATACTGCCGACGCCAAGCTGGCGATTATGGAAGAATGTGGCTTTACCATCACACGTAACCCCTCTGAAATGGCGAAATGCTTAAAAGCTACTCTATAGATACTGTATACCTACTGCTTTGAAGAATTCTCTGAAAAACAATTGTTATGAGAGGCCGGAAACATTGTTTTCATAATGGCCTCTTCATATATGGCATAGACCAAATGTTTTTTTTCGGGGTAGTGTCGCAAAAATGCTTCCATCATCACACCAGAATTAACCTCAAGTACTTTTAAATCTTGATTTTCATCTTCGATGATATCCACTGAAAAAAATCGTATTCCCATTGCCCTTGAAGTTGCTTTTGCCAATTTTTCCAATGCGTTTACCAGCGCCACAAACGCATGACGCCTTTCCAGCAAAATGGGCTTTGCCCCATCTCCTAAGTTATGTTTCCACGTCAGGGGAAAATATTCTTGGTTGCTAAGAATATTGGGGAGTTTTAAAAGAGTGTGACGATCCATAGAGGCAAAAATTGTCTTTTGCTCATCTTGAGAAAAATTTTTTTGTATCAGTTGCAAAACAGAAGATGAACCATTGCCAAGCACAAAAGGGCGGGATTTTCTATAGATCAACTTGATATCATGATCCAAAACAATGACCCGATATTCATTAACAATAGAATAAAAAGGCGAAACACATATTGCGCACTCTTTTGAAAACAACGCATTAAAAACGGACTCCAGATCAGACTCTGATGCAGCCACCACAACCCCATTTCCAGATGTTCCGGATGCAGGTTTACACACGACTTTCTGATGATTATCATAAAAATAATCCACGACATCCTTCCAACCTTCATGGATGCCCACTTTTCTCTTAACGTTGGGAGGCAAAAATAGCCTATGTTCTACAGCCGGGATGTGTGAAGAAACAAGCCGTTGATAGCTGGCCTTCTTATCATTGGCCAACATATGCGATGTTGACGAATTTATTTCGAACTGATAGCCAAAAATACAGGTTGATCGATCCGCTTTTGATAGCCTTAAAATCCAGTCATAGGAAACACACTCTAAGTTAAAGTGGTGTTTTTTTGCGATTTCTTGAACAATACGAACGAGGTATCTTGAGTGATTTTCTGTCATGGGTTATTTAGAAAGACTGTCTCATTTTTCTACACTCATCAATCACCTACTTTCAAATACCCCCCATACCATGAAAAGCAACAAATAATCTGATAAGATACTATTAATGTTTTGAGCGAGGCATTTTTCGGGTATGGTTTTCGCGAATCGTTGGTTGGGGTAGTGCTAAAATTTCTTCCAGTGGATCACGTACACCTTCGCGGGCGATTGGCATCCTTTCTAACGCATGAAACAATATTTCATCAAACCAACGTATCAAAATAATCTTTAAACCTTTTTTAACGTTGTCTGGAATTTCAGCCAGATCTTTTTCGTTTTCTTGGGGAATCAATACTGTCTGAATACCGCCACGCAATGCGGCAAGAAGTTTTTCTTTCAATCCACCAATTTCGAGTATTTCACCGCGTAGGGTAATTTCACCCGTCATGGCCACATCAGAGCGTACTGGAATGTGCGTGAGAAGAGACACAATGGCAGTACACATCGCTACGCCAGCACTGGGCCCATCTTTTGGCGTAGCCCCTTCAGGCACATGGATATGAATATCGGTTTTTTGATGAAATTCAGGATTAATGCCCAGCTTATAGGCTTGACGACGTACAATCGATAACGCTGTTTTAATGGATTCTTGCATGACTTCCCCCAATTTTCCCGTAAATTGTGCTTGACCTTTTCCGGGTAAAGCCAACGCTTCAATCGTAAGTAAATCGCCCCCAACTTCCGTCCATGCCATACCCGTGCACACCCCTACACGATTTTCAGTCGCTTTAACACCATAGTGGTAGCGGCGTACACCCAAAAACTGCTCGAGATTGACCGCAGTTACTTTTTGGTTTTTGGTTTTCTTGGTCAACAAGATATCTTTAATCGTCACCCGAATGATTTTGGAGATTTCACGCTCTATGCCACGTACCCCCGCCTCACGCGTATAATAACGAATAATACCTTGGATCGCCTCATCGGTAATTTCCAACTCTTTCTCAAGCAAGCCATGATTCTTCATCTGTTTCGGAAGCAAATACTGTTTGGTAATGGCCAATTTTTCGTCCTCGGTATACCCCGATAAACGAATGATCTCCATACGATCGAGTAACGCCGGAGGAATATTGGTTGAATTGGCTGTGGCAATAAACATCACTTCCGATAGATCAAAATCAACTTCCAAGTAATAATCCACAAAGGTATGATTTTGCTCTGGATCCAACACCTCCAAAAGAGCGGACGCTGGATCTCCTCGAAAGTCCGCGCCAATTTTATCAACCTCATCAAGCAAAAACATCGGGTTTTTACTGTTTATTTTTGAAAGATTTTGTATAATCCGTCCAGGCATTGAGCCGATATAGGTTCGACGATGCCCGCGAATTTCAGCCTCGTCACGTACGCCACCCAACGACATACGTACAAAACGGCGGTTGGTCGCTCGTGCAATAGATTGACCAAGAGACGTTTTTCCAACTCCCGGCGGACCAATAAGACACATAATAGGGGCTTTCATCCGGTCCACCCGCTGCTGTACAGCAAGATACTCAAGAATACGCTCCTTAATTTTTTCAAGCCCATAATGGTCGGCTTCCAGTATTTTTTTGGCGGCCTCTAAATTTTTACTGATTTTGGTTTTTTTCTTCCAAGGCAGTTTGAGCATCGTATCAAGATAATTACGTATGACGGTAGCTTCAGCGGACATTGGAGGCATCAGCTTAAGCTTTTTGAGCTCGCTAAAAGCCTTTTTTTGAGCTTCTTTCGACAAACCTTGCTTTTTAATAAGCTTTTCCATCTCATCAATATCTGCCATCTCATCACCATCACCCAACTCACGTTGAATCGCTTTGGCTTGTTCATTTAAATAATATTCGCGCTGACTTTTCTCCATTTGCTTTTTAACCCGACCACGGATTTTCTTTTCAACTTGAAGAATGGACATTTCTGCATCAATCATTTTCATGATGCTTTCGGCACGCTCATGAATATTCAATTCTTCAAGGAGTGCTTGTCGTTGTTCCACCTTAATCGGCAAATGAATAGCAATAGAATCGGTCAGCTGTCCCAGCTTTTCAATATTCCCAAGATTCGCCAGTATTTCATTCGGGATTTTTTGATACAACTTAACATATTGTTCAAAAAGAGTATAGAGTGAACGTTGCAGGGCAGCTTGTTGGGTATCATCCTTTTCCAGTTCTAACAACGCCTCTGGAGTTGCTTCAAAATGACTCGTACAATCCAATATCTTCTTGAGGCGAACCCGATGATGACCTTCAACCAAGACCTTCACAGTGTTATCAGGCAAACGTAGCATTTGTAAGACAGTAGCTTCGCATCCAATCGAATATAAGTCTTTTGTAGAAGGCACATCTTCAGTCGCATTTTTTTGGGTCACCAAAAACACACGTGAACGATCGGTCATCGCCATTTCTAATGCCTTAATCGATTTTGGCCTTCCTACGAAAAGCGGCACAATCATATGCGGGAAAACAACCACATCACGTAGCGGCAATACAGGAAGTGCATTGGATTGATTTTTCTCGTCAGGGTGAGAAGAATCGTCTTTTTTAGATTGTTTGTTGGACATAAGAACCTTATTAAACAGGGTTATAACAAATATGGAAATACTCTAAAACAAAGAAGGGAACTTAGCGTAAACCAAAAATACTTGATCTGTGCTCTACACTTCCACAAAATTGATAAAAACAGCCGATCCTTGCATTCTATCCTTTTTAGCTCTCTTCTACGACGAAATAGGAATAATAGGCTCCCATAACGGATCAATTGTTGCGAAATTGTTTCTTACAAGAAGGTCAAAAAGGATACTGAACTGTCTTATCAAATAAGGCTATTGATGTTTATTTCAAGAAACGAGGCGTTGAACTCCAATCGATTAACTCCATATTCCCATATTCAAATATTTCTGCTGACGCTTCTGAATAATTTCATCCAACGATAACTTTTGTAGAGTGCGTAAAGCGTTATTGAGCTCCTGCTGAATGCGAGCTGCCATTTTTTTATAATCGCGATGGGCTCCCCCCAACGGCTCTTCTATAATAGTGTCAATGAGATTTAAATTCAACAAGCGTTCTGATGTGATACCCATTGTCTCTGCTGCCTCCTCCGCTTTTCCAGCATTTTTCCACAAAATAGAAGCACAGCCTTCAGGAGAAATCACCGAATAGATTGAATATTCTAACATCATCAATGCATCGCATACAGAAATCGCCAACGCGCCTCCCGAACCGCCTTCACCAATCACCACACTGATAATGGGAATGCGAAGTTTTGCCATTTCATACAGATTACGACCAATGGCCTCCGACTGATTACGCTCTTCGGCACCAATCCCCGGAAAAGCGCCCGGCGTATCCACAAATGTAATAAGCGGTAAAGAGAATTTTTCAGCAAGTTTCATCAGGCGCAAGGCCTTACGATAACCTTCGGGCTGTGGCATACCAAAATTACGAAATTGACGGCTTTTCGTATCACGGCCTTTTTGATGACCCAATATCACCACCGCCCTACCCTGTAAGCGCGCCATACCACCCACAATCGCCTGATCGTCTGCAAATGCTCGATCTCCATGCAACTCTACGAAATTGCTAAAAATCAATGGAAGATAATCCAAGGTATAAGGGCGCAAAGGGTGTCGCGCCACCTGCGCAATTTTCCAGGGCGTAAGTTTGGCATAAATATTGCGTGTAACCGTATCTACCTTCTTTTCCAAACGTGCAATGTCTGTAGAAATATCAACAGAGGGCACCAAGCGCAAGGCTTCGATTTTTTCGAGCAAGTCGTTAATCGGTTGTTCAAACTCAAGACATTGATTTAGCATATTGTTCACTATTCTGTTATTCTACGCAATAAGAGCATTCATTGTTGAGCATCGCATCCCATAAAAAATAAAGCGAGTGTCAAAACAATTTGGAATATTTTGTGATTATAAATCATCACTCATTTCTATCGTTTCTTCCAGTTTTTAAACCATCAAAGCGTATTGTCTTTAGCAGATCAGAAAGCCCATTAATAAATCCTATCAAACTCTCTACCATACCATCAGATTGTGATTTGCGTAAGGAAATCAAGCGATCTTCAATATGTTTCTAAATACATAGATTTTATGGCACTATGCATTTTCGAGTGGATTATGAGATAATAACAGATTTTATGAATAGCAATAAACTCTTTAGTCTTGCCTTAGGTTTGCAAGAGCCTTGGGAAATTACCTCAGTTGAGTTCTCTTCTGAAGATGAGAATTTGCAGCTTCATCTTACCGTTGGCTTTCCAGCAGGGTCTACTTTTCCCGATGCCTATGGTAACCCTTGCTCTGTCTATGATAAGCTTCCTCGTCAATGGCAGCATTTGAATTTCTTTCAGCACCAATCTTTTTTGCACTGCGATGTTCCTCGCATTTTGACCCAAGAGGGTAAAGTGACCACGGTCGTTGTTCCATGGGCGCGCTCGGGCACTGGCTTTACTCTTATGTTTGAAGCTTTTTCCCTTGCCTTAATTGAGCGTGAAATGCCGGTGAATAAGGTGGCCACTCTTTTGAAAGTTCACCCTAAGCGTATATGGACGATATTTAATCATTGGGTTGGTAAAGCGCTGAAAGAAGATGATCTTTCACAAGTTACCCACTTGGGGATTGACGAAACATCGTCGAAGAAAGGACACCGCTATCTAACAATAGGGGTTGACATACAAAAGTCTAGAGTCATTTATGCAGGCGTTGGTAAAGACAGCAAAGCTGTTGAAACACTCAAGAAAGGTATTAAAGCGCATGGAGGTAAAGCAGCGCAAATACAAGAAGTCAGTATGGATTTATCTCCTGCATTTATATCTGGTGTAAAAAAGTCATTTCCAAAAGCCTCGATCACATTTGATAAGTTTCACGTTGTGAAGTTGCTCAATGAAGCCTTGGATACAGTCCGCAAGATAGAGCGGCGAGAACATATATTTCTCAAGGGACATAAATATACATTTTTACGGAATCCAGAAGATTTGAAACCAAAGCAAACAGAAGACTTGCGAGAGATGATCAAGCTATATCCAATGCTTGGGGAAGCGTATCGTCTCAAGGAATGCTTCAAGGATCTGTGGACGATGCCTGATAGTAGAAGCGAAGAGGAGTTTTTACGACAATGGGTAGGTGAGGTAGAAGCCTCAAAGATACCGGCGATGCTTAGGTTCGGCAATACGCTGAGAGCGCACTGGAGTGGGATAGTGAGATACCTTGAGACGAGGATAACAAACGGGATACTGGAAGGGATTAACAGCAAGATTCAGCTCGCCAAACGTAGAGCACGAGGCTACAGAAACATAAATAACTTTATCAACATGATTTACTTTCTATGCGGGAAGCTAAAATTCTCTCACCCACTCAAAAGTGTATAGCACCAAAAAAATGATCATATGTGTGTTGCATATCATATAGCCGAAAAGTTATACAATGTCACTGTGTTGTTTCGCTCCTCATGGATGGGATATACACTTCGTCGCTCACGCCTTGTGACATTTTAAATTTGTCTGGCTATACAACATACGCCGATGCTGGGAAACCTCTCTCCTCCTTTGCGCATTGGTGATGATGCATGATCCATTCATGATTATAACGCAGAAAGAGTGGCTTGGTTTTATCGCTAAAAAAGTTCGATATGAATAGAATAAGCCCAAAAAGCACAGATGTTTATTTTTATTCTTCTTTCTTTTTCTTACCACAGGAGAGAAAAAAACAAAATACACGCGTGATAGCGTAACCCAAGCCATTTTTTTGGGAGTATATATATGGGCGTGGTTAAAGGAGAGTTGAGTGGAGGTTTTCTGATAAGCGCTTTAGCGGCAAACAATATTGGCGTTTCTCTTCTGTGTTTTCTAGTCTGTGGTTAAAAATGACTGTTCCACGCGCACCAACCGCACACGACCATCGAAGCGAAGGTAGTTGAAGCTGTCATAGCCATTGGCGAAATAAACAGCCCACGCGTAGCTCCAATCACCCAGCACGGGTGAAGACGACCAATACCGTTCTTCTCCAGTATTCGGGAAATAGGCCGTATTGATTGTCGGTCTGTCAAAATCATCGCGATCAAAATTTTTACCACGACAACCGTCACTCAAATCATAAGCGCCGTTGCTGCAATAGACCAAACTGGACAACTCATACAGTGTTGGTACCCGCCAATTGCTATGCCCACACAGCATCTCGCTATTCGTTCGATCCACCAATGGATTCCAGTCATCATACTCACCATCAGGTTTCAAACGAGATTCTTCACGCTTATTATTCCCAAGATACTTACCCAACGCAATCTTACTCACCCCTTTGCCACCCCAACGATATTCCTTATCCTTATCGTGTAAACCTCCATGGGTCTTAACTTCCCACATCAAGCCGGTTGCTTTATCACTCACACACGACCATTCTTGCGCCGTGTCTGCGAGTCTAATGCCATTCGCCGCGATTTTTTGATACCGACTCTGAGCTTCTGAGGGCAACTCTTCTTTTGCGCTGCCATCCCCCTGCTCGGTTTTTTTTCGTGTTTCACGGTATTCTTTGGCCAATGATTCTTCGGCATACGATGGACCACTCCATCCTGCATACAACCCAACGGCTAAAAAATACAGCAGATACTTTTTTAACATGTTGCCTCACCTCGTTTGATGGATTGTTTTACCGTGTTCAGAAAAATAGATAGAATCATTATACGCTAAAACTTTTTTGACATGCTCTATCCAATATGCAAACTGATATTTGGAAAATTTAAAAATATGGCCTATCATAAGGACAGTCAAAACCGTTGCAA
The DNA here is from genome assembly GCA_031216915.1 of Pictodentalium vernedei. Taxonomy (NCBI): domain Eukaryota; kingdom Metazoa; phylum Mollusca; class Scaphopoda; order Dentaliida; family Dentaliidae; genus Pictodentalium; species Pictodentalium vernedei. The sequence continues at coordinate 329,610 of JAUFNR010000022.1, read as the reverse complement.
AACATGATGCCACACATAAAAAATTCGATATAAAGGGTGATGCATATTTTCTATTGACAGATGCTACCTACTGCTTTTATGCTTCTTCTCTTGGACTTTCTATCCTGTGGTTAAAAAAATCACTGTCCCACACGCACCAACCGCACATGATTGTCGCTGGCACGATGGTAGACGTAGGCATTGCCATACTTAAAATCGACAGCCCAGGCGCCGTTTGCAAAATACCCCACAGATGAAGACGACCAATACGGTTTTTCTTGAGTATTTGGAAAATAGGTCGTATTAATCGTCGGTCTGTCATAATCATCGCGATCAACATTTTTAGGACGACACCCATTCTTCTGCCAATCATAAGCGCCGTTGCTACAATAGACCAAACTGGACAACTCATACAGCGTCGGTACCCGCCAATTGCTATGCCCACACAGCACCTCGCTATTTGTACCGTCCACCAATGCTTCCCAGTTTGGATAACGCTTGCCTCCACCATCCCATCGGGACTCTTTACGCTTGTTATTTCCAAGATACTTACTCAACGCAACCTTGCTCGCCCCTTTGCCACCCCAACGATATTCCTTATCCTTATTGTGTAAACCATCTTCGGTTTTGACTTCCCACATCAACCCGGTTTCTTCATCACTGACACACGACCATTGTTGTGCATTGTCTGCGAGTCTATTGCCATTCGCCGCGATTTTTTGATAGCGCCCTTGAGATTTTGTTGAAGCGCTGGTTTGTTGTGACTTTTGTCGTTTCTCAATATCCAGCAATGCTTTTTTCGCATTGGCATCGCCCTGCTCTGCCTTTTTCTGTATTTCACGGTATTCTTTGGTCAATGATTCGTCGGCATATGATGCACCATTCAATACGGCATACAACCCAACGGCTAAAAAATAAAGACCATATTTTTTTAACATGTCGATTCACCTCGTTTGATGGATTGTTTTACCGTGTTTTCCATACTTTTCGTGCTCCCGTGCTTTCTATTCTATGGTTTAAAAAATCACAGTCTGCCGCGCACCAAGCGAACACGATACTTAATGTGACTGTAGTCATTGCTGATATGGCCATGGATGAAAGAAATAAGGAACCCGCTCTCGCCATCATCATCATAGGATGAAGACGACCAATACCACTCCCACTCTTTTCCAGTATCCGGAAAATAGGCCGTATGAATCGTCGGTCTGTCATAATCATCGCGATCCCTCCTATTTTTACCACGACACCCATCACCCAAATCATAAACTCCGTTACTGCAATAGACCAAACTGGCCAACTCATACAACCTTGGTACTCGCCAATCGCTATGTCCACACAGCGCCTCGCTATTTGTACCGTCTACCAATACATCCCAGTCTGCGTAACGCTTACCTTTGCCACCCCAACGATATTCCTTATCCTTATTGTGTAAACCATCCTCGGTTTTGACTTCCCACATCAACCCGGTTTCTTCATCACTTACACACGACCATTGTTGTGCATTGTCTGCTAAAACTTTTCCATCCGCCGCAATCTTTCGATACCGACTTTGGGCTTCTGATTGCAAACCTTCTTTCGCATTGGCATTCCCCTGCTCGGCTTTTTTTCGTATTCCTGTGTATTCGTCGGCATATGATGCACCATTCAATACGGCATACACGGCATACAGCCCAACGACTAAAAAATAAAGACCATATTTTTTTATTTTTATCATGTTGATTCACCTCGTTTGATAGATTGTTCTAGCTGTAAAGTACCATACAGTAGGGGTATGATACAATATCGTTATTTATCTTTGGAGACATTATGGCACAAATATTGCACAAGCGCGCAACAACCACTCAAGTAACGCGCGCTAAGATCATTGCATCACAAGACTCAGTACCTCACCTTATGGCTCAATTTGGCGTTTCTCGCAACACCATTCGTCAATGGAAAGCGCACAAGGATGTTCATGATAAACCTATGGGGAATACCTATGGGGAATGGGCGTGCTAACTCCATCATCACTCCTGAAGAACAACACATTATCTGTGAAGCCAGGCGCCAAACATGGCTTCCTCTTCAAGCAAGTCATCGCTTTCTTTCCATATCGGATTCATCGTATACTGACAGATAATGGACAACAATTTACATATCGTGGAATGTCTAAATGATGTCGTCCAAAACACAAACGTCATCCGTTTACGCAAGAATGCTTGGATAATGGGATCAAACATAAGCTAACAGCGTTTTATACGCCACAAACCAATGGACAAGTAGAGCGAATGAGTCGTACGATAAAGCAGGCGACGCTGAAACGATTTCAGTATCACAGTATTGAGCAACTTGAATATTCCCTGTTACAGTTTTTAAATGATTATCATTGCAGAAAACCATTAAGTGCTTTAAAACGAATATCCCCTTATCAATATATCATTAATCGTTGGAAGGAGAACCCAAAACTCTTTTATAAGAACCCATACCATCACTGTGTGGGACTAAACATTTTTAGGGATATCATTATAGGACACGGTACAATTACTCATCACCACCTCCCGAGCTAATCTGCTTCTTATGCTGTTTCTCAAGCGCTTTGACTTGCTTATCAAAATCAGATTCAAACAATCGATCTTGCACAATGCGGTATTTTTCAAATTCACTTTCCGCGTGGGCTTTGGCAAGTTCAGAACTGACCTTACCCGCATCCTGCAAAATCTCCCGATCCCAGAGCTTCAGAAAACCGCCCAGCCGTTCTTCCCAATCGGCCATGGTCATTGGGATTTTGCGCATGGCCTGCATTTCAGCCATATCCAAATAGGCAGAAACAATCCGTTGCATCTGTGCCAGCTCATATTCAGACAAGTAATTTTTGGCAATTTCCACGTCGTATTTATAAATTTTACCCTCGGGAGCATCGTCCCAACTGGTTAGTCCCATATTGTCTTTTTGATGATCGGCTCGATCAACAATCACCTCGGCAGCGGTTTGGCCGTGAATCGCGTAGTGCATTTTGTTTTGAACGGCGGCAAAAAAGCGTTTGGTTGCAGTAGCGGTTGAATCATAATCCAGTGATGTGGCATAGATATCAGTTATTTTTTGGTAAAATTTGCGCTCGGATAGTCGGATTTCCCGAATTTTCTCAAGTTGGCGTTCAAAAAATTCATTATCCAGAACAGTGCCGCCTTTTTTCAGGCGTTCTTCGTCCATCGTCCAGCCCTGAATGGTGTAATCTTTCACGATTGTGTTGGCCCACTTGCGGAACTGAACCGCCCGTTCATTCTCAATTTTAAAGCCCACAGCAATGATAGCCTGTAGATTGTAATGTTTGGTATTGTAATTTTTGCCGTCTGAGGCAGTTATTAAGTACTGCTTAATAACTGAATCCTCTTCCAGTTCATTATCAGCAAATATGCGTTTCAGATGCTGGTTAATGGCAGAAATTGATACATCATATAGGGTTGCCATCATTTTTTGTGTCAGCCATATATTTTCATTCTCATAGCGCATTTCAACACTGGATTGTGCATCACCAACAGCAGCCACAAAGGTTAAGTACTCTGCCGCGGATGAGCGAATTGTCGGCACTTGATCTTTCTTTTTGCTCATGCTGCCACCTCCTTCAGAAGGTCAGCCATCTTGCCGCGTACTTCTGCCAACTCACCTTCAAGCAGTGTGTCGATTTCTTGCTGAACGGCATCAATATCGATTTCCGCTTCTTCTTCAAAGCTATCAACATAACGTGGAATGTTCAGGTTGAAGTCATTTTCTTTCAGTTCGTCATAGCTTGCCAAATGAGCATATTTTTCTTGTTTCTGACGCGCTTCATAGGCGTTTAGGATTTTCTCTATATGCTCATCCATCAGAGCGTTTTGCTTCTTGCCCGGCTGGTAATCTTGGCTGGCATCAATGAAAAGCACATCCTTGCGGTCTTCGTTAACACCACCTTTTTCGCGGGAGCGCTCGAAGATCAAAATAGCGACGGAGATGGATATACTCGGGAATAAGTTGCTCGGCAGGCCAATCACGACATCCAGCAGGTTATTATCTTTGATAAGTTTTTCGCGGATGCATCCCTCGGCATCATCACGGAACAGAACTCCATGAGTGTTTAGTCCCATACAATGGTGGTATGGGCTCTTATGAAAGAGTTTTGGGTTCTCCTTCCAACGATTCATGATATATGGATAAGAGGATATTCGCTTTAAAGCACTTAATGGTTTTCTGCAATGATAATCATTTAAGAATTGTAACAGGGAATATTCAAGTTGCTCAATACGGTGATACTGAAATCGTTTCAGCGTCGCCTGTGTCGTATCCTCTCTTTTGTGAAAACTCGCGTTATCCATAACAATGACACTGTGTGGAGAACATTTTGGTAGTAACACTTGGGTTTAACCAAGCATGAAGGATCTCTGAATCAATAGAGCTATCCCAAAAGTCAACCGTAATAAACTCATCGGAAGCCATTTCGCCCTTTCGTATGATAACGATCTGGATGAGCTTGTACATCTTTTTTCAGCTTTTGCATATCCATTTTTGTAGCGGATTTCTTTCGTTTCTTTTTGGGTTCTAATCTTTTACACCAGTGATGCAGAGTTCTTGCGGTCACTCCAAACCGTTTGCTGGTTTCTTGTAAGGTTAGTTTTTCAGCTTCTTTTGCTTTGAAGAGTTGTTGGTGATAGGACAGCGGATATGTCATCATGACCCCTTTGTGGATACAGAATAAAATAAGAAGTTTTATAATAGTTTAGCTATATAGAAACAACCCATTCACTCCATGATAGGGTTTCATAAGCTATCGTCCAAAAATTGCCTGTTTTATTATTTTTGTGGTGTATGTGGCATAAATGTGTAAAATACGCTTTTGGATATTGCGCTCACAGAGAGCGTGTCTCAACACTCCATTCATCGTGCATTTTTTTGAGTGATTGTATGATAAAAAATGCCCCGTCGATACAGAGGAACACCGGCTACCATTCACCATTTTAGCGCTTCTCCCAACCCTAAGGATGCCCATTTGTGAAAAACACCTCAACCCCCATTATTGAACTCATTCAGGAGCGCTTTGAAGGTTTGACCCGTGCTGAACGACAACTGGCCAACTCCTTAATGGATGATTACCCTGTCTCAGGTTTATCCAGTATTACCAGTATTGCGCACCACGCCCATGTCTCTACCACAACGGTAGCGCGCATGATTCAAAAAATAGGTTTTAACAGCTTTCCACAATTTCAAAAAGCCTTACGCAATGAAGTTAAAGCCCAAGCCTCCAACCCCATCGATAAGCATGAAAGTTGGTCAAAAAATGTACCTCAATCTCATGCCCTCAATACCTTTACCGATGTCGTCATACAAAATGTATATCAAACTCTCAATCAAATTGACCCTCACGTTTTCGATGCCACGTGCCAACTTTTTGCCAACCAAGCATTTAAGCTGAATATCGTTGGCGGGCGCATCACACGCTCACTTGCCGAGTATTTACATACACACATGCAGATGATTCGTCCCAATGTAACATTATTGCCTTCCAATGCAAACGCCTGGACGCATTATTTGCTTGATATGGGAAAAGATGACATTTTGATTATTTTTGATATTCGACGCTATGAAAATGATCTTCTTCGTTTGGCACGTATGGCCACAAACAAAAAAATGAGCGTGGTTTTGTTTACCGATCAATGGGGATCACCTGTATCTAAAGTAGCCACGTATCGCTTTAATTGCCGAATCGAAGTCCCTTCAGCTTGGGATTCTTCGGTGGCGAGCATGCTTTTATTGGAAACCATGATCTCGGTGGTACAAAACCAGCATTGGTCAAAAACCAAGCAACGTTTAAGCACGCTTGAAAAACTTTTTGATCAAACAACCTTGTTTAGAAAGTTTTAACAACACCATTTTCAAAACCCCAAAAAAAAATTGGAGTACTGTTCAACCGTTGGCGACACACTTTTAGCCATTTAGCCCCATTTAGCCCTTTTGTGTGCTTGAGATTTTGCGATAATGGAGTACTAATGGGGTAAAATGATAGCTGTCTAGAGAAAAAGTGAAAAATATCATTAATTTTTTTTAGATAAGCATTTTTGCATTTTTCTATTTTCTTAAGTGCCAAATTGAGTGCAACGCAAAAAAAATGTTTGATGATAACAGAAATTTTAAAAAAATTAACCGGAGACCGGAGACCGGAGACCGTACGCTCTGTGTTGCCCTCTGATCGCGGATATTCCGCATCCCCCTAGTTATTCTTATCTTCGTTTTCTTACCATTTGTTTGGTAGGTCTTTCTTCGTTTCTTTTTTTTGATACCCTTCCTTGAGTACTCTTGGAAGGGTTTTTTTTTGGTCTTTTTTTAGAAAGTGATGCTTTTATGAAAACACATTCTGTATGGCATTCAGCAGCCTTGCTTGCAAGCTCATTCGTGTTTATTGTGTTATTGACGGGTTGTGGGGGTGGTGGTGGATCCATTGGAAATACGCCCAACACATCTACCGCAGTACCCGCCATCAGCACACAGCCGAGTGCTCGTAGTGTTTCTGAAGGCACAACGGCAACATTTTCAGTGGAGGCAACAGGCGCCATCAGCTATCAATGGCAGAAAAATGGTGTTGATATTTCAGGGGCCAATGCTGCCACCTATACCACCGGCACATTGAGTAATGCGGATGATGGATCAAAATATCGAGTCATCATTACCAATGATAATGGAAGCGTTACAAGCAGCGAAGTACTTTTATCAGTGCTATCCCCCCCAACGATTACCACACAGCCATCTGATCATAATGTTGCTATAGGCACAACGGCAACATTTTCGGTGAAGGCAGAAGGTGCCATCAGCTATCAATGGCAGAAAGATGGTGTTGATATTTCAGGAGCCAATGCTGCCAGCTATACCACCGGCACATTGAGTGCGGCGGATGATGGATCAAAATATCAAGTCATCATTACCAATGACAATGGAAGCGTTACAAGCACAGAAGTACTTTTATCGGTGGCATCAGCAACAGCCCCCCCAACGATTACCGTACAGCCGTCTGATCAGAGTGTTGCGGTAGGCGCAACTGCCACGTTTTCCGTGGCGGTATCAGGTTTGGATGTACGCTATCAATGGCAGAAAAATGGTGTTGATATTTCAGGGGCCAATGCTGCCAGCTATACCACGGGCACATTGAGTATTGCGGATGATGGATCAAAATATCAGGTCATCATGACCAATGATAATGGAAGCGTTACAAGCAGCGAAGTGCTTTTATCGGTGCTACCACTCCCAACGATTACGACACAGCCATCTGCTCAGAGCGTCGCTGAAGGCACAACTGCCACGTTTTCCGTGATGGCATCAGGGGCAGATATAACCTATCAATGGCAGAAAAATGGTGTTGATATTTCAGGAGCAAACGCTGCCAGCTATACCACAGGCACATTGAGTACTGCGGATGATGGATCAAAATATCAAGTCATCATCACCAATAGTGTTGGAAGCATTACAAGCAGCGAAGTGCTTTTATCGGTGGTATCACCCCCAACGATTACGACACAGCCATCTGCTCAGAGCGTCGCTGAAGGCACAACTGCTACGTTTTCAGTGATGGCATCAGGAGCAGATATAACCTATCAATGGCAGAAAAATGGTGTTGATATTTCAGGGGCCAATGCTGCCAGCTATACCACGGGCACATTGAGCGCTGCGGATGATGGATCAAAATATCAAGTCATCATCACCAATAGTGCTGGAAGGATTACAAGCAGCGAAGTTATTTTATCGGTGGTATCACCCCCAACGATTACCACACAGCCATCTGCTCAGAGCGTCGCTGAAGGCACAACTGCCACGTTTTCCGTGGTGGCATCAGGGGCAGATATAACCTATCAATGGCAGAAAAATGGTGTTGATATTTCAGGGGCCAATGCTGCCAGCTATACCACCGGCACGTTGAGTACTGCAGATGATGGATCGAAATATCAAGTCATCATCACCAATAGTGTTGGAAGCATTACAAGCAACGAAGTGATTTTATTGGTGGCATCAGCAACCGCCCCCCCAACGATTACCACACAGCCATCTGATCAGAATGTTGCAGTAGGCGCCACTGCAACGTTTTCCGTGTTGGCATCAGGGGCGGATATAATCTATCAATGGCAGAAAAATGAGGTTGACATTTCAGGGGCCAATGCTGCCAGCTATACCACGGGCGCATTGGCTGCTGCGGATCTTGGTACAAAGTATCGGGTCATCATTACCAATACCCATGGAAGCGTTACAAGCGAAGAAGCGACGCTATTGATGATGAGTATGAGCGTGGTGCCTTCTGCCTCTGGTTATTCCTACCGACAGCATTACATGCCCGTGTATCTCCATCTGGCGGATGGGCTCTCTACGCCTATTGCGCCTATCAAAAGATACAAATTCGTTTTAAAAAAATCATCCGAGACTGCACCCACAATGAGCGAAGTAATCGCAGGGGCAGGCATTTACCGTTGGATCAACACCACAAAAAAACTGGTACACCTTGCATACGATATTGACTCAGAGATCAAAGCATATCTGGCCACTCAAAAAGACCAACACTCTGTGATGGCAGACCTAGACGCCAACACCCTTAAGTACTTTTTGGAGCCCAATACCGAATACACGCTGTATGCCACAGAAGTAGGCAGCGACAACGCCTCTCTTTCTTCGCACGTTGTAGAAATAAGCCGCTTCAGCACCTATCCAAAGGCTGCACCTCCTCCCACTGCATCTCTTAATTTTCCTGTCGCGCGTATTGATATACCCAGTTTTGGGGAAAATACAGGTACAAGAAACTACCCTTACTATGACCCTGCGGATGATGCTGTTGTATTGGCCTTTGCAGCGAATCATAACATAACTATAGGAGTATTCTCTATGAATGGAATTATACTGTTTGACACATTGGGCGATACCAAATTGTATGCTGAGGACAGTCAGACTCAATATGATATTGTTATGTTTAGGTATGGTACCGGATACACCTATTCGGGCACAGGTCCTGAAATATCTGGAGCCTCAGATCATACAAAGCTTCTTTTGGTACACGCTCCTCCGACTGATACCGATACTACCTTTTCGCACTTGAGTGCTAGTCTGACTGATGCATTGGATGGTACGGCATATTCTCTTAATTACGATTACAAAAAAGATAGCCAAAATAATTGAGAGTGGATAATGAAGCAAATATCGCCTTAGTCGCCATGATTAATCGTTGGAAGAAAGCCAAAGTTTTTTCATATAGCCGAAAAATTATAAAATGTCACTGTGTTGTTTCGCTCCTCATGTATGGAATATACACTTCGTCGCTTATGCCTTGTGACATTTTAAATTTAAGAACCCATACCAGCGCTGTATGGTACTGTACAAGTGTTTAGTCTCATACAGTGGTGATATAGTCCAGTATTGTATTTTTTCAGAGTGTTATCGCTCTTCATCACCCGCTCACGCTTCTCTTTTATCGTGCTGCGCAGTTAAGCGCAGTTAAGGTTTGTGCCAAGATTGACCTTTTTGCTAAACCTGCTTTTACACGCAGCGGCAGATCAAACATTCGTGAACGATATCAGGCTTTAGATAGGTCTCCATCATCGTTTTTTGCCTTTTTCACAACCGTTGGCGACACACTTTTAGCCGTTTGGCCCCATTTAGCCCTTTTGTGTGCTTGAGATTTTGCGATAATGGAGTACTAATGGGGTAAAATGATAACTGTCTAGAGAAAAAGTGAAAAATATCATTAATTTTTTTAGATAAGCATTTTTCTATTTTCTTAAGTGGCAGATTGAGTGCCAAATTGAGTACAACGCAAAAAAAAATGTTCGATGATAACAGAAATTTTAAAAAAATTAACCGGAGACCGGAGACCGGAGACCGTACGCTCTGTGTTGCTCTCTGATCGCGGATATTCCGCATCCCCCTTGTTATTCTTATCTTCGTTTTCTTACCATTTGTTTGGTAGGTCTTTCTTCGTTTCTTTTTTTTGATACCCTTCCTTGAGTACTCTTGGAAGGGTTTTTTTTTGGTCTTTTTTAAGAAAGTGATGCTTTTATGAAAACACATTCTGTATGGCATTCAGCAGCCTTGCTTGCAAGCTCATTCGTGTTTATTGTGTTATTGACGGGTTGTGGGGGTGGTGGTGGATCCATTGGAAATACGCCCAACACATCTACCGCAGTACCCAGCATCAGCACACAGCCGAGTGCTCGTAGTGTTTCTGAAGGCACAACGGCAACATTTTCAGTGGAGGCAACAGGCGCCATCAGCTATCAATGGCAGAAAAATGGTGTTGATATTTCAGGGGCCAATGCTGCCACCTATACCACCGGCATATTGAGTACTGCGGATGATGGATCAAAATATCGAGTCATCATTACCAATGATAATGGAAGCGTTACAAGCAGCGAAGTACTTTTATCAGTGCTATCCCCCCCAACGATTACCACACAGCCATCTGATCATAATGTTGCTATAGGCACAACGGCAACATTTTCGGTGAATGCAGAAGGTGCCATCAGCTATCAATGGCAGAAAGATGGTGTTGATATTTCAGGAGCCAATGCTGCCAGCTATACCACCGGCACATTGAGCGCTGCGGATGATGGATCAAAATATCAAGTCATCATTACCAATGACAATGGAAGCATTACAAGCAACGAAGTGATTTTATCGGTGGCATCAGCAACCGCCCCCCCAACGATTACCACACAGCCATCTGATCAGAATGTTGCGGTAGGCGCAACTGCCACGTTTTCCGTGGCGGTATCAGGTTTGGATGTACGCTATCAATGGCAGAAAAATGGTGTTGATATTTCAGGGGCCAATGCTGCCAGCTATACCACCGGCACATTGAGTATTGCGGATGATGGATCAAAATATCAAGTCATCATCACCAATAGTGCTGGAAGCATTACAAGCAGCGAAGTACTTTTATCGGTGGTATCACCCCCAACGATTACCACACAGCCGTCTGCTCAGAATGTTGCTGAAGGCACAACTGCCACGTTTTCCGTGATGGCATCAGGGGCAGATATAACCTATCAATGGCAGAAAAATGGTGTTGATATTTCAGGGGCCAATGCTGCCAGCTATACCACCGGCACGTTGAGTACTGCGGATGATGGATCGAAATATCAAGTCATCATCACCAATAGTGCTGGAAGCATTACAAGCAACGAAGTGATTTTATTGGTGGCATCAGCAACCGCCCCCCCAACGATTACCACACAGCCGTCTGATCAGAATGTTGCGGTAGGTGCCACTGCAACGTTTTCCGTGGTGGCATCAGGGGCGGATATAATCTATCAATGGCAGAAAAATGAGGTTGATATTTCAGGGGCCAATACTGCCAGCTATACCACGGGCGCATTGGCTGCTGCGGATCTTGGTACAAAGTATCGGGTCATCATTACCAATACCCATGGAAGCGTTACAAGCGAAGAAGCGACGCTATTGATGATGAGTATGACCGTGGTGCCTTCTGCCTCTGGTTTTTCCTACCGACAGCATTACATGCCCGTGTATCTCCATCTGGCGGATGGGCTCTCTACGCCTATTGCGCCTATCAAAAGATACAAATTCGTTTTAAAAAAATCATCCGAGACTGCACCCACAATGAGCGAAGTAATCGCAGGGGCAGGGATTTATCGTTGGATCAACACCACAAAAAAACTGGTACACCTTGCATATGATATTGACTCAGAGATCAAAGCATATCTGGCCACTCAAAAAGGCCAACATTCTGTGATGGCAGACCTAGACACCAACACCCTTAAGTACTTTTTGGAGCCCAATACCGAATACACGCTGTATGCCACAGAAGTGGGCAGCGACAACGCCTCTCTTTCTTCGCACGTTGTAGAAATAAGCCGCTTCAGCACCTATCCAAAGGCTGCACCTCCTCCCAGCGCGTCTCTTAATTTTCCTGCCGCGCGTACTATTATTACTCCTAATTTTATTATTACTCCTGGTTTTGGAGAACCAAATACAAGTGGAAATAACGAAGCTTACTATGACCCAGCGGATGATGCTGTTGTATTGGCCTTTGCAGCGAATCATAACATAACTATAGGAACATTCTCTATGAATGCAACAACTGTACTGTTTGACACATTGGGCGATACCAAATTGTATGCTGAGGACAGTCAGACTCAATATGATATTGTTATGTTTAGGTATGGTACCGGATACACCTATTCGGGCACAGGTCCTGAAATATCTGGAGCCTCAGATCATACAAAGCTTCTTTCGGTACACGCTCCTCCGACTGATACCGATACTACCTTTTCGCACTTGGGTGCTAGTCTGAATAATGCATTGGATGGTAAGGGATATTCTCTTAATTACGATTACAAAAAAGATAGCCAAAATAATTGAGAGTGGATAATGGAGCAAATATCACCTTAGTCGCCATGATTAATCGTTGGAAGAAAGCCAAAGTTTTTTCATATAGCCGAAAAATTATAAAATGTCACTGTGTTGTTTCGCTCCTCATGTATGGAATATACACTTCGTCGCTTATGCCTTGTGACATTTTAAATTTAAGAACCCATACCAGCGCTGTATGGTACTGTACAAGTGTTTAGTCTCATACAGTGGTGATATAGTCCAGTATTGTATTTTTTCAGAGTGTTATCGCTCTTCATCACCCGCTCACGCTTCTCTTTTATCGTGCTCGCAGTTAAGGTTTGTGCCAAGATTGACCTTTTTGCTAAACCTGCTTTTACACGCAGCGGCAGATCAAACATTCGTGAACGATATCAGGCTTTAGATAGGTCTCCATCATCGTTTTTTGCCTTTTTCACAACCGTTGGCGACACACTTTTAGCCGTTTGGCCCCATTTAGCCCTTTTGTGTGCTTGAGATTTTGCGATAATGGGGTAAAATGATAGCTGTCTAGAGAAAAAGTGAAAAATATCATTAATTTTTTTTAGATAAGCATTTTTGCATTTTTCTATTTTCTTAAGTGCCAAATTGAGTGCAACGCAAAAAAAAATGTTCGATGATAACAGAAATTTTAAAAAAATTAACCGGAGACCGGAGACCGGAGACAGTACGCTCTGTGTCGCCGCTCTGTGTCGCCCTCTGATCGCGGATATTCCGCATCCCCCTAGTTATTCTTATCTTCGTTTTCTTACCATTTGTTTGGTAGGTCTTTCTTCGTTTCTTTTTTTTGATACCCTTCCTTGAGTACTCTTGGAAGGGTTTTTTTTGGTCTTTTTTTAGAAAGTGATGCTTTTATGAAAACACATTCTGTATGGCATTCAGCAGCCTTGCTTGCAAGCTCATTCGTGTTTATTGTGTTATTGACGGGTTGTGGGGGTGGTGGTGGATCCATTGGAAATACGCCCAACACATCTACCGCAGTACCCACCATCAGCACACAGCCGAGTGCTCGTAGTGTTTCTGAAGGCACAACGGCAACATTTTCAGTGGAGGCAACAGGCGCCATCAGCTATCAATGGCAGAAAAATGGTGTTGATATTTCAGGGGCCAATGCTGCCACCTATACCACCGGCATATTGAGTACTGCGGATGATGGATCAAAATATCGAGTCATCATTACCAATGATAATGGAAGCGTTACAAGCAGCGAAGTACTTTTATCAGTGCTATCCCCCCCAACGATTACCACACAGCCATCTGATCATAATGTTGCTATAGGCACAACGGCAACATTTTCGGTGAAGGCAGAAGGTGCCATCAGCTATCAATGGCAGAAAGATGGTGTTGCTATTTCAGGAGCCAATGCTGCCAGCTATACCACCGGCACATTGAGCGCTGCGGATGATGGATCAAAATATCAAGTCATCATTACCAATGACAATGGAAGCGTTACAAGCACAGAAGTACTTTTATCGGTGGCATCAGCAACCGCCCCCCCAACGATTACCGTACAACCGTCTGATCAGAGTGTTGCGGTAGGCGCAACTGCCACGTTTTCCGTGGCGGTATCAGGTTTGGATGTACGCTATCAATGGCAGAAAAATGGTGTTGATATTTCAGGGGCCAATGCTGCCACCTATACCACCGGCACATTGAGCGCTGCGGATGATGGATCAAAATATCGAGTCATCATGACCAATGATAATGGAAGCATTACAAGCAGCGAAGTTATTTTATCGGTGGTATCACTCCCAACGATTACCACACAGCCGTCTGCTCAGAGCGTCGCTGAAGGCACAACTGCCACGTTTTCCGTGATGGCATCAGGGGCAGATATAACCTATCAATGGCAGAAAAATGGTGTTGATATTTCAGGGGCCAATGCTGCCAGCTATACCACCGGCACGTTGAGTACTGCGGATGATGGATCGAAATATCAAGTCATCATCACCAATAGTGCTGGAAGCATTACAAGCAGCGAAGTGATTTTATCGGTGGTATCACCCCCAACGATTACCACACAGCCGTCTGATCAGAATGTTGCGGTAGGTGCCACTGCAACGTTTTCCGTGATGGCATCAGGAGCAGATATAACCTATCAATGGCAGAAAAATGGTGTTGATATTTCAGGGGCCAATGCTGCCAGCTATACCACGGGCACATTGAGCGCTGCGGATGATGGATCAAAATATCAAGTCATCATCACCAATAGTGCTAGAAGCATTACAAGCAGCGAAGTACTTTTATCGGTGGTATCACCCCCAACGATTACCACACAGCCATCTGCTCAGAGCGTCGCTGAAGGCACAACTGCCACGTTTTCCGTGGTGGCATCAGGGGCAGATATAACCTATCAATGGCAGAAAAATGGTGTTGATATTTCAGGGGCCAATGCTGCCAGCTATACCACCGGCACGTTGAGTACTGCGGATGATGGATCGAAATATCAAGTCATCATCACCAATAGTGTTGGAAGCATTACAAGCAACGAAGTGATTTTATTGGTGGCATCAGCAACCGCCCCCCCAACGATTACCACACAGCCATCTGATCAGAATGTTGCAGTAGGCGCCACTGCAACGTTTTCCGTGTTGGCATCAGGGGCGGATATAATCTATCAATGGCAGAAAAATGAGGTTGATATTTCAGGGGCCAATGCTGCCACCTATACCACGGGCGCATTGGCTGCTGCGGATCTTGGTACAAAGTATCGGGTCATCATTACCAATACCCATGGAAGCGTTACAAGCGAAGAAGCGACGCTATTGATGATGAGTATGACGGTAGTGCCTTCTGCCTCTGGTTATTCCTACCGACAGCATTACATGCCCGTGTATCTCCATCTGGCGGATGGGCTCTCTACACCTATCAAAAGATACAAATTCGTTTTAAAAAAATCATCCGAGACTGCACCCACAATGAGCGAAGTAATCGCAGGGGCAGGGATTTATCGTTGGATCAACACCACAAAAAAACTGGTACACCTTGCATACGATATTGACTCAGAGATCAAAGCATATCTGGCCACTCAAAAAGACAAACACTCTGTGATGGCAAACCTAGACGCCAACACCCTTAAGTACTTTTTGGAGCCCAATACCGAATACACGCTGTATGCCACAGAAGTAGGCAGCGACAACGCCTCTCTTTCTTCGCACGTTGTAGAAATAAGCCGCTTCAGCACCTATCCAAAGGCTGCACCTCCTCCCAGCGCGTCTCTTAATTTTCCTGTCGCGCGTATTGATGTTCCTGGTTTTGGGGAAAGTACAGGTGGATATAACTATCCTTACTATGACCCTGCGGATGATGCTTTTGTATTGGCCTTTGCAGAGGATCATAACGTGACTTCAGGAAGCATCGCAATCCATGGCAGCGTTATATTGTTTGACGCGTTTTGGACTGGCTTTTTTGAGCCTACAACTCAGACTCAATATGATGTTGTTATGCTTAAGTATCTTACCGGATATAGCTATTCTGGAAGTAATCCTGAGATATCTGGAGCCTCAGATCATACAAAACTTCTTATCATACAACCACCTCCACTGACTGCTGGGTACACTTTAGGAATTACTGTGAATAACCCCGATTCTAGTAGAGCCGATGAGTTTGCTTATGCTTGCAAAAAAGACAGCCAATAATAGAGAGTGATAATGGAGTGCGGTTCTGATTCTCAAGTATACCCAATCTTTTATCCAAATAGTTCTGGAAAAGCTTGTCGTTGTTTCCAGTGGGTCAAATAATCCGTATCATTCGCCCCTTCCTTTAAAATGGCTTCAATCGCTTGTATGGCAGACTTTACAACGATTGGTGCCATTAAAAAACCATGTCGCGACAATCCATTAATATACAATGCCCCACACTGCTTAGTGCTACCTGCTTCATAACGAATCGCTGGCCGATGATCCGCTAATGTTGGTCGACATTGGCTCTGCATATGGACAATGCGGGCTTCGGCAAACGCAGGATGTACCGTATACAGCGCGGACAGTAATTCCATTGCCGCATGAACACTGACCGGCGACATATCTTCACTTTCAATCACCGTTGCCCCCACAACATACATATCATCGCGTTTGGGCACCACATACAATGGATAGCGAGGATGCAATAAACGCACTGGGCGGTGCAACTTAATGTCCGGCGCAGACACACGCATTAACTCACCCCGAACTCCTCGCAGGGCTTGTACGCACTGGGTTTTACCCGCAACAAGCATAGGCCACTCGTTTTTGGCACCCAATCCGCGACAATCCACAATTAATGCTGCTTTAAGATCGTGCCGCGCCGTTTCAAGCGAGAGAGGGCTTTCCCAAAAACACACTCCACCCAAATCTCTAAAAGCCTCTATTAATAAAGGAAGTAATGCTTGATTGTCTAGCTGCCCTTCATGGGGTAGATACACCGCTTGAGAAAAACATTGGCGATTGGCCAATTGTGGTTCCAGTTGTGCTATTTGAGCGTGATCGATTTCGCGATAAACGCTTGGATGATGAGCGTCCACATCATTCAACGGCAAAGCTGTATTTTGATTCAGCTTTTGCAAAAATCGTGTTTTTTCGGCACGATCTGTTGGGTGCCAAATGACCAACGTGCCTTCTTGTTGAAAGAATACAGGCGCCGGTAACGCCGAGAGAAGTGACGGCCATAATGCCATAGAAGCCCATCCAAGCCGACCAATATATGGTTCTGAAACAGCCGCTTCCGCAAATGGCGATAACATCGCAGCAGCCACAAATGAAGCCGAGCGCTGACAACGAGCACTTTGCGCCTCAAACAGTTGTACGCGATACCCACGTTGCGCAAGCTGCCACGCCATCAAGCGCCCACACACACCAGCTCCTAAAACAGCAATATCAAACGTCATGGCAAGCGTTACCAGTCTATCAATTTTTTTTCAAAATCACGCAATTGATCACGCGCAAGCCGCCATGAGGGATAATATTGTTCCACTTCATGCCAAAAACAGCGCGAATGATCCATATACCGCAAATGTGCCAACTCATGAACAATTACATAATCTATCAGCATCGGAAAAACACACCCCAGTTTCCAACTAAAACGTAAGCCTGTTCTTTGGTTACAGCTTCCCCAACGTGTTTCCGCCTTACTCATTTTCCAACGCGGCAAAGGTAAATGCATGTTAGAAGCCCAATGCGGAAGACGTTTTGCAATTTCACGTTTGGCCAAATCAGATACCGCTTGACACGCCACAAACATGACGTCATCTGTTGGACGCACCCATAACGTACAACGCAATACATCCAGTCCGGGTTTTTCCGTGCTTTGCTTTGAGAGTCTAGCAACCGTAAACACTTGTCCCATTACCCACAGTACATTCTCTGAAGGTTTTGCTTCAAGCTCAGCCAAACGTTTAAAAACCCAGCGTTTTTTTTCACGAATGAATGTAAAAATATGAGTGTCTGATATCGTTACTGGTGCTAAAACCCGCAAACCTTTACGATCCGAAACCAATGTTAAAGTTCGCCGCTTGGCAGAGCGTTGAATCTGAAACTCAATCCATTGACCATCTATGGCAATTCTTTCGGTCGGAGGCTTTGCCCACCCACCCAACAGCGGCAACTGACCTTGCTGTACTTGAGCAGTGCTCTTTTGAATAGGCATAAAAGTGGGGTTTTTGTTTTTTAGCATTTTATGAATCGTTTTGAGGCAAGCGTTCTAAAATCTTCATGGTACGTCGCATCCACGTTTGAGCACGTCTATTAACTGCTTCAACACTACGGTTTTCAGTCGCAATAGGACGCCCAATCACCACCGTAATACACCCTGAGTGCTTTATAAAAGTTCGCCGAGGCCAAAACAATCCTGCATTATGAGCCACTGGAACCACCGGTACACGCGACTGCTTGGCCACAAAAACCGCGCCTTGTTTAAAAGCCCCCATTTTACCAACGGGCATCCGTGTTCCTTCTGGAAACACCACCAAGGATAAACCACTCTGCAAACGTTCTTTACCTTGTCGGGTAAGGTATTTCATCGCTTTTAGGCGATCGGTACGATTAATGTTGACCGGATCGGTCAATCGCAATCCCCAACCAAACAATGGAATCCATAATAACTCACGTTTTAAGACCCACGTATGCACGGGCAGTATAGCGGCACTTGCAATGGTTTCCCAAGCCGATTGGTGCTTCATCAGATACACCGCCGATTGATCTGGAATATTATGCCTTCCAACAACCCGATAATGCAACCCAAGAATGGCGGGAGCCACTTTTTTGGTCATAAAACGGTTGAAGTGCGTAACCCAACGAATACGTTCAAAGCGCTTATCGGTGCGCCAAGCATACCAAAGCCAAGCCGTGAGACATATCCAGGCCAATGCAACAATCATCACCAAATAGTACAACAAACTACGAATAAACAACATAGGATATCTTCTCGATCAAAAACCTTAGAGGTATCTCTAATATCGGCATAACATCTCTAAAAACCCAGCCGAGCTTAAAAAGCGAATAACATAACCATCCACGATGTTAGAGATTCCTTAACATGTTCATCTACGATCCCTCATGCTTTAATATCGTATCTACTGCTGCGGCTAAATTGTCATAAACAGGGGTATGAGGAGGAAGATTTGGATCGCTTTGCGATTGATGCCCTTTGCCCGTTAACACAAGTGCAGGATGAGAAATACCCGCCGCAATACCGGCTTGTAGATCACGCAAAGAGTCCCCTATGGCAATCGCCTGAGACGCTACGACATTAAATCGGCGAAGTGCCTCAAGAAATAGTCCCTCTTTAGGTTTTCGACATGCGCAATGATCTGCATCCGCATGAGGACAATAAAAAATAGCATCCAAACGCCCCCCTTCATTTTCGATAGCATCCACCATTTTTTTATGAATCTGCTGCAAGGTTCGCGTATCAAAAAGCCCCCGCGCAATACCCGATTGATTGGTGGCCACCACCACTGCATATCCACTGCGATTAAGATGCGCAATGGCTTCGAGGCTTCCTTCAATCGGCTTCCACTCTTGTGGCGATTTGATATAAGCATCACTATCGTCATTAATCACACCATCGCGATCGAGTATAGCCAGTTTCATATTTGCACACTTTCCCTAAAATACACACTAAAGTTGACTTAAAGCAGCAACCCGATTAATCTGTTTGTCGATTTGCGCCAATAATGCGCAACGATTTTGCTTTAACGCTTTATTTTCACTCATCACCATCACCTGTTCAAAAAACAACGTCAACGGTTTTTCAAGCAAAAGCGCCACTTGTAACGCTTGAGCATAATCTTGTTGGGCAATGGCTTCTTCAATTCTGGCACCTTGCTGGCGCGTTTCGAGCGCAAGTATTTTTTCACAATCTTCTTGCAAATATTGATCATCCACGCGATACGACATCGTTGGCTCTTCCCACTGCTTTAAAATATTACGAATACGCTTGCTCATGGCAATCAATGCTGTTGCCTGAGATTGTTGCATAAACGATTGTATGGCAACCAACCGCACAAGAATATGATCAAAACGTGTTGGGAGCGTACTGCTCCCTATACCCTCTAACGCATTTTGTGTTGTTGAATTTAGAACGGAAGATTTTTGAACCAATGGATTGGCCATCATCACCGACTCAACCTGCCGAGCCGGATATCCCAACTCACGCAAATAATAACGCAAACGTTCTATGATAAAACCATGCATATCTTCACTACGATCTTGCCAAGCAGTATCGGCAAAAATCGTTGGGAACGACGCGTAAAGCAAAGCTAAGTCAAACGATAGGGGTTTTTCAAGCATCATGCGAATAACCCCCAATGCTGCACGACGCAAACCATAAGGGTCTTTGTCACCTGTGGGAGGCGCATTAACCCCAAACAATCCCGCGATCATTTCTAATTTATCGGCCAAAGCAATCACACATCCCAATAGAGACGATGGCAGCGCATCCCCCGCAAAAGTGGGCGCATAATGATCTCGAATCGCTTGAGCCACCTGTTGATTTTCGCCATCGGCCAGTGCATAATAATACCCCGCCTTGCCTTGTAGCTCTGGAAACTCTCCAACCAGCTCGGATACCAAGTCGACTTTACACAGCTGCGCGGCTCTACAAACATGCTTTACCTCTATTTGATCTTTCTCTTCTGAGATTGTTTGATGGAGTGCCTCCACAATGATCCGCGCAATGGCCTCCAATCGATTCACCCGATCACTCAAACGGCTGCCTTGCTTGTTGTTTTTAGGTGCTAGAGCCTGTAAATAGGTCACATGCGCCAAAGCCTCAACACGGCTTGCCAACGAATGTTTTTGATCGTTTTGATAGAAAAAGCGCGCATCAGTCAAACGCGCCCGCAACACCCGCTCATTGCCCAAGCGAATGATCTTAGTCACTTCATCACGAGGAGACATGTTGGCAACCAGTAAAAAATAAGGTTTTAATTGACCATCGGCACCCAACACTGGAAAATATTTTTGATGTTGGGTCATTGATACCATCAACACTTCTTGAGGTACGTCAAGAAATACTGGGTCAAACTGTCCAACCAAAACCGCGGGATGTTCGGTTAAAGCCGTCACTTCATCCAGCAGTGCATCACTTCCATGCCAAGTATCGCCGCGTTTTCCATGTTGCACAATCACCGCCTCCAACTGTTGTACAATCATCTGCCGGCGCGTCATAAACTGTGCAATCACGGCTCCTTGATCACATAATAAACGCTCGTAGTCATCAGCGCGTTTTATCGTAATCCCTTGACGTCCCAAAAAGCGGTGCCCATCGGTCAAGCGATCCGCCACGATATTCCAACGTTTATAGGCAAGTACACGTTCGCCATACAACAAAACGATACGGTGCACCGGACGGACAAAAGCTTCTTGTAAAGCTCCCCAACGCATATTTTTTGCAATCGGCAACGCTTTGATCGCGCTGTCAAGTAAGTTTGGCATGATCTGATCAATAGATTCGCCTTTTTTCAGCAGGTGTGCAACAAAGATATCTTGCTTACCATCATGAATACGCTCCAAGCGGTCCACCTCCACCCCACAAGCGCGCGCAAAGCCGAGCAAGGCCTTCGTGGGTTGTTGTTGTTCATCCAAAGCCACTTTTAGCGATGGGCCCTTTTTTTCAATTACTTCATTGGGCTGCATGGATAGAATATGAGATATTTTAACCGCCAAACGCCGGGGTGTCGCGTATTGAAGGCTTTCCGTATTTTTGGTCCATAACCGTGCGTTTCGGAGTCCTTGCTCCAAATGATCAGCCAACGCCTGCGATAGGGCTTTTAAACTTTTGGGCGGCAACTCTTCTGTCAGTAGCTCAACCAATAAGGTTGCCGATTTTGTCTCAATCGTCATCGCTGTCTTTTCTGCATGTGTCATGATACGCGCTCAATATCGCTGCACATGGGAAACCCTAAGGCTTCACGGCTTTGATAATAAGCCTTTGCCACCATACACGAAAGCGAACGTACACGACCTATATAAGCCGCACGCTCTGTCACTGAAATAGCTCCTCTGGCATCAAGTATATTGAACAAGTGAGAACACTTCATAACCTGTTCATAAGCTGGTAAGGGCAAGGCTGCTTCCACAAGTCGTTTGACTTGAGCCTCATGATCATTAAAATGGCTCCATAAATAATCAACATCCGCCCATTCAAAATTGTAGCGAGATTGCTCAACCTCATTTTGCCAATAGACCTCACGATATTTAACGGTGTCGTTCCATCGTAGATCATACACGTTGTCAACCTCTTGCAAATACATCGCAAGACGCTCCAAACCATAGGTTATTTCCCCCATCACAGGTTGACACGCTAAGCCGCCGGTTTCTTGAAAATAAGTAAACTGTGTTACTTCCATCCCATCCAACCACACTTCCCATCCCAAACCCCAAGCCCCTAAGGTGGGAGATTCCCAATTGTCCTCGACAAAACGAATATCGTGATGCGTCAGATTAATCCCCAACGCTAACAAAGAAGACAAGTATCGCTCTTGTATATCCAGTGGTGAAGGTTTCAAGACAACTTGATATTGATAATAATGCTGTAATCGATTCGGATTATCCCCATATCGACCATCTTTAGGGCGACGAGAAGGCTGTACATAAGCTGCCGCCCATGGCTCTGGACCAAGTGCCCGAAGGAAAGTCGCTGGATGAAACGTACCTGCACCAATTTCACCATCATAAGGTTGAAGCAATACGCAGCCTTGATTTGCCCAATAATCATGGAGGATCTCGATAATACGCTGGAAGGTTATCACGATGAAGATAAAAACTTGAGAAGGTTATCCATAAAAAATGACAAGTTTTTTTTATCCACTTACCAAAGAAAGATAGGGTAAGAAAATCGGGACAAGATGAAGACAGTACCGACAAAACGGGGGACTCGTAGAAACGTCTTGCAATGGAACCCACCACTCATTCAATCTAATGGGTGGTGGGTTTTTTCTTGTGCTACTCTCCAACAAATCCTGCAACAGAAACAGATTAGTTTGAAGACGCGCTATGTTCTGAAACGCTACAATCAGGCAGAATATTAGTCATAAAACTTTCTGGCATTCTTATGGCACCATCACTACAAATAATAACTCCTCGCGTTCTTTGGTTAAGTCGACTGTATGTTTTTTGAGTATGTTCAGCCCCGCCCTCTTTTGTATCTGGCGCTTCAGGCTCTTCACCATAAGAAATTTCACCCCACACACTTAAACTGCCGGCATCATCACGAGGGCCTTCTAATACTTCGGATTTTACTGACTCTGCTATCCTAGGAGTTCGCTTAAATTGATCAATAGAAATCGAGACAATACGCACCAATTTACGCTTTTCTCCTATCGTTTGCTCTGAAAACAAATTTTTGTCTATCAGCGTATCCGCCGCAGCATTTACCTCCGAAAAATCTGCCACATCATCCGGAATCAAACCTGTATCGGTTGTCGGTGTCGTCGGCGTTGGTTCTAACACCGTCACCAAACCTTTTACAAACTGTACATTGTAATTCGCAGGAAGATTTGTTAACTCTGGCATTCGTTTGTATTCTCCCGGCAATGTTGTATCCACACTTTCTATGCTTGGTGTTATTCCCAATGATTGGGCTGTATCTCCATTCACAAAGCCACTGTAACTAAACGTTGGGCTATATTCACCTCCATTGTCTAGAGTTGTTGCATCCAATGTAATGATCAAGGTCTTTTGGTGAATGGTGGCCGTGTTGGCATTAATATAATCAATCAAGTAATTGTTTGCGTCACCTGTTCCAAAGACTACATTACTCGCTACGATTGTTTTATTGGATGTCCCTGCTGCATTGCTGTCATACACCAAATCTACACTGCTGATACTGTCTGTAATCGCCGTCGTCGAAACCCAATCTCCCGTTGTATTAAATGATGTTGGAGCAGTACTCATTAAGCCCGTACTGCTATAAGCGCTCGCATTAATTACGGTCGTATTTCCATCATATGTCTTGCTCTGATCCAACGCCGTGATACTCAATGTCGCTGCCGTGATATTGTATTGATTCGTCGTTCCATCAAAAATAATGTTGTAGTTTGCATTCTCCAAACTTCCAACCGTAAAGTTATAGGAACCCACTCCTTCTCCACTCTCTCTACCCATATTTCCTGTAAATGTGTCTGAGGTTATAGCCAGCCCCGTGTTTGCTGATGTGTTCAGGGCCTCCAGCGTATAACCACCGCTCGCATTAAAGTTCGCCACACTGTCATTCGTTCCGTATGCTTTTGTACCCGATTGCACACTGATTGTAATGTTTCTGACCAATATGCTGCTCGCTGTACTATTGGTATACGTAATATTGTAGTTCGATGTACTTGTCCCTAGATTGGCATTACTCACGACGATCGTCTTGTTTGATGCCCCCGCACTATTGCTGTCATATACCAAATCCACACTGCTGATACTGTCTGCACTCACCGTCGTCGCAACCCAATCTCCCGTTGTATTAAATGATGTTGGAGCAGCACTCATTAAACCCGTACTGCTATAAGCACTCGCATTAATTACGGTCGTATTTCCATCATATGTCTTGCTCTGATCCAACGCCGTGATACTCAATGGCGCTACCGTGATATTGTATTTATTCGTACTATCAATAATAATGTTGTAGTTTGCATTCTCCAAACTTCCAACCGTAAAGTTATAGGAACCCACTCCTTCTCCAATATCTCTACCCATATTTCCTGTAAATGTGTCTGAGGTTATAGCCAGCCCCGTGTTTGCTGATGTGTTCAGGGCCTCCAGCGTATAACCGCTCGCATTAAAGTTCGCCACACTGTCATTCGTTCCGTATGCTTTCGTACCCGATTGCGCACTGATTGTGATGTTTCTGACCAATATGCTGCTCGCTGTACTATTGGTATACGTAATATTGTAGTTCGATGTACTTGTCCCTAGATTGGCATTACTCACGACGATCGTCTTGTTTGATGCCCCCGCACTATTGCTGTCATATACCAAATCCACACTGCTGATACTGTCTGCACTCACCGTTGCCGCAACCCAATCTCCTGTTGTATTGAACGATGTTGGAGGAGCACTCATTAAGCCCGTACTGCTATAAGCGCTCGCATTAATTACAGTCGTATTTCCATCATATGTCTTGCTCTGATCCAACGCCGTGATACTCAATGGCGCTACCGTGATATTGTATTTATTCGTACTATCAATAATAATGTTGTAGTTCGCATTCTCCAAACTTCCAGCCGTAAAGTTATAGGAAGCCACGTCTTCTCCATTCTCTCTACCCATATTTCCTGTAAATGTGTCTGAGGTTATAGCCAGCCCAGTATTTGCCGTTGTGTTCAGGGCCTCTAGCGTATAGTTTTGGAAATTCGCTACCTGATCATCCGTCCCGTACACTTTTTCGCTTGCATTCGAACTGATTGTGATATCTCTTTGATGGATCGTTGCTGTTGTGGCGTTTATATAATTAATCGTGTAATTGCTTGCGTCACCTGCTCCAAAGACTACACTACTCGCTACGATTGTTTTATTGGATGTCCCTGCACTATTGCTGTCATACACCAAACCTACACTGCTGATACTGTCTGCACTCACCGTCGTCGCAACCAAATCTCCTGTTGTATTAAATGATGTTGGAGGAGCACTCATTAAGCCCGTACTGCTATAAGCGCTCGTATTGCTTACGGTCGTATCTCCATCATATGTCTTGCTCTGATCCAACGCCGTGATATTCAATGTCGCTTCCGTGATACTGTATTGATTCGTCGTTCCATCAAAAATAATGTTGTAGTTCGCATTGCTCAAACTTCCATTCGTAAAGCTATAGGAACCCAATCCTTCTCCACTCTCTCTACCCATATTTCCTGTAAATGTGTCTGAGGTTATAGCCAGCCCCGTGTTTGCTGATGTGTTCAGGGCCTCCAGCGTATAACCGCTCGCATTAAAGTTCGCCACACTGTCATTCGTTCCGTATACTTTCGTACCCGATTGCGCACTGATTGTGATGTTTCTGACCAATATGCTGCTCGCTGTACTATTGGTATACGTAATATTGTAGTTCGATGTACTTGTCCCTAGATTGGCATTACTCACGACGATCGTCTTGTTTGATGCCCCCGCACTATTGCTGTCATATACCAAATCCACACTGCTGATACTATCTGCACTCACCGTTGCCGCAACCCAATCTCCTGTTGTATTGAACGATGTTGGAGGAGCACTCATTAAGCCCGTACTGCTATAAGCGCTCGCATTAATTACAGTCGTATTTCCATCATATGTCTTGCTCTGATCCAACGCCGTGATACTCAATGGCGCTACCGTGATATTGTATTTATTCGTACTATCAATAATAATGTTGTAGTTCGCATTCTCCAAACTTCCAGCCGTAAAGTTATAGGAAGCCACGTCTTCTCCATTCTCTCTACCCATATTTCCTGTAAATGTGTCTGAGGTTATAGCCAGCCCAGTATTTGCCGTCGTGTTCAGCGTCTCTGGCGTATAGTTTTGGAAATTCGCTACCTGATCATCCGTCCCGTACACTTTTTCGCTTGCATTCGGAGTGATTGTGATGTTTCTGACCGCAATATTGCCCGTCAATTCACTTGTTGCTGAGTCCACACTGACTGCGTGATCTGTAGCATTCGCATGAACCAATTTATAGTTAGAGGCAAAACCACTTGTTCCATTTGCAAGCGCTATATTGCTCACAGCAATACCAATGCCTGTACCCGCATGATGACTATCAAACGTAAACGTAAGATTGCTCGCTAATGTTAAATCCTCTCCAGCCACAACACCACTATTGGCAACACTGCCACTAAAGTAAGTTCCATTCGATGAAGTTGGCATTACCATTGCACTTCCAGGCCCTTCACTGGCATTTACCGGCACAGAAGTGATTAGCGTATTTTGAATTGCTGCTGCCGCATTGGTGTTTCCGTCGTAGGTTTTACTGCCTCCTCCCATCCACCATACCGTTACCTCACGCGGAGTGATATTCACACTCACATTTGGTACTAATGAGGCATTAATACTAAAACCATAGACCCCACTTGTAAAATTAGTATTCGTGATACTGGCTGTACTCGGCACCGCATAATCACCCGTATTATAAACTCCTACATTGGCACTGCTAAAGTTTGCTACAAGTGTATTAACATTTTGTCCAACATCTCCATTAATACCTATATTAACAGACATATTAATAGTGCTGATATTATTCATGCCATCATATGTTTTGCTGTAGTTGTTTTGATTGAGTGTTACCGTCGCTTCCATTTTTTTGCGCAAAAAGACATTGAATGTACTCGAGGAATTCGCAGGTGCAGTACCATAATTTGCATTGTAATGAAGAGCACCGGTAGTAGGCGATCCTGATATAAGGCCACGCATAGTATTCAATACTGAATCATTTGTTGCAGATAGACTATGTCCCCCAGTATACAGATTGATAATTTTTCCACTCGCTACACCCAAACGAACACCACTAAAAACAATAGAAAATTCACCGCTTCCATCTGTTGTGCCTGCTGCCTTATCTTTACCCGCCACAATGGTAATATTACCTGACGCAGCTGTAATATTTGCAAAGCTAGCAACGTTTTGGAGCCAAATATCGCCTTCTGATAAAACATTGATATCGCCAGCAATATTTGATGCAATGGATCCAACTAGCTGAAGCGGCCCCTTCAAAGAAACTATAGTAATATTACCATCCGCTCTTACTGCACGGTCCTGCGTAACAGCGCGTGATCTCTCAGTGTGACCTGTCAAGCTTAAATCTCCACCATGAACGTTCAAACTCTCATTGATCATTATCCCTCTACTACCTGGCTCAGATGTCACAGCATTCGTGCTTTTTCCTATGATATTGACTTGAGGCGCTGTGATATCAAGTGTACCATCATTTCGAAAGCCTGCACAATCACAAGGAGCACTGGTTACACCCGTCATATTTATGTGACCTGTTGTACCTGCATCTATAGTCAAGTTGCCTGTTCGAGTTATATGGATCGCTCTATCAGTTGATGCCGTAGCACAGAGCGTAACATTTCCACCGTGTGATTTTATGTTCACTGGTTGATCTATCAGCAGACTACTATCAATCGCCGTGAGACTAATGTCTTTCGCATTTCCAGATGATCCTGCGCTTATATTTGTACGCAGCAATATTCTGTTTGCACGTAATGTCACATTCCCAGTCACATTCATATGGTAACCGGGCTGCGTTTCCAGTATAAGGCCAGCGTTATAATTAACATTCAAAACTCCTCCACTACTCGTAATATTGGCATTCGTTGTAATACGAGCAGCCGCTATTAGGGTAAAAGTCGCATTCCCTGAGCTCGTAATGTCTGCACCTGCTTGTTGAGTAATATTTCCAGAAGTTCCAGTCGTTAGAGTAACGTCAGTGCTAGTGTTTAAAGCACTACTGATATCAGTGTTGAGAACATTCCCAAGGCCTTCCCAAATTTGTGTAGGTGGAGCTGGGGTGGATGTTGCAGTTGTGCTACCAGAATCCACAATATTAATATCCCCCGGATCAAGCAACCATTCTCCTCCTTGACCATTTTCTGCATTGGCCTGCACGCGCCCACCCATCACTGAGAGTGTCTCTTTTGATGAGGTTTCTACAAAACCACCATCACCTCCATTGGCTCCTCCTTTGGCGTTGATCTCACCAAAAAAACCAGTGTATTTATCTGACCACAAGATGACCTTACCGCCTTTGCCGCTATCTGTGGCTGAGGCCTCTATTGAAGCGTCTTTTTGCATGACCACCGCTTGAGCATGCGGTATATCTCCAGTACCCAAATAATCTCCACCCATTAAGACCGTTCCTCCAGCGTATTTTCCACTCGCCTTAACTTGAGTCGTTCCCGATAGACCGATATTTTTACCCACCAGCGTAAACAAGCCTGCCTTGCCGCCATTGATATCACTGCGATCATTCGATACATCTATCGTAGCATTATGCAGTATTACATTACCACTGTCTTGGGCATTATTGCCATCGATCTTTATTGTTCCCGCTCTTGCACGTACTTCCCCCTCTATATTAATCACACTTTCATTTGCGATCTCCTTTCCGCGGGCTGTGAGATACACCGCACCATTATCCGCCGCAATCAAACCTTTGTTTTCGATTAACGCATCCAAAGTCGCTTGGGTAACCCCTACATTGATTTGACCCAGTGCATCTGTGGATAACTCAATGCTTTCTCCCGCGGCCAGTATCACCCGACCATTTGGCGTTGTGATGGTTCCTGTATTCTTTAGTTTTTTTGCCGCTAAAACAATCTCGCCATTGTCCGCGCGTAAATTTCCCTGATTGATAATCTCACTTGCACTGTCTCCCAATAAACGATACTGCCCATCATTCGTAAAATCTTCATCGGTGATGTTTTTGGTTGTCGCCAACAATCCACCCACGTTGATCTGCGCCGAGTTCCCAAACAAGATGCCGTTTTGATTGATTAAAAAGACTTTACCGTTTGCATTGAGCTTGCCGTATATTTCTGAACGGGAGTTCCCTATGACGCGGTTGAGTGCAATCGCCTGCGGACTGGGCTGTTGATAATTGACGGTATTACCGGCTCCAATATTGTACGACTGCCAATTGATGCCCATCTTTTGGCTTTGCTGCTGAATATTCATCGTAGCGCCGCTTTGCTGAATACTGCCACTCCCTACCCCAATTTGAGCGCCCGTAGGCAAGGTTGCGTACGTACTCACCGACCACAGCAACCAAAATGCAGTTACAACTGCCAAAGCCAAAGCTTTTTGAGGGGCAATACCATTTGATGCAGCGCGGATGTCTCCCATGCAGTTACTGCTATCAGTACGATTGACAACACATTCTGCAACGGGACGAAGAATATTTAAATTCTTGTCAAATATTAAACGATAGCAACTATTGTTCATAACGACCCTTTATCAATAAACGGTTTAGAAAAAAATATCAAAGTAACTTTTTACTTAGCCACTGATATTTCACAACGTATTGCTTTTAATGTGATTTCTATTTCACTTGAATTTGTTTGTAAGTAAATTTTCATGATTATCCTACTTTCAATGAACTGCAGAAAAGAAGAAAAAACCTTATACTCTAGCATATATACTTATTATAACCTACTTTTACAATAATGCGTACTATCATTGTTTTTTTCATGAATTTGTCGATCTTTATAGAGGTGGATTTAAAGATGAATTAAAAATTCCTATCCCCTATTTTAATAATATTTTTTCGCGAAAGGTATAAACTGATTCGCAAAAGGCATAAAATAATTGTCTAAAAAAGCGATGTTGTAAATTAGCAACAGGGGTTGCTTTTCAAGGATTTTAATCCGTTTTGCTGCATCAATACTTAGAAAAAATATCATTTATACTATTTTCTAAGTATTTTTGGGGTTCCCTAAACAACAATCTTTATTCTTCACCTTCAGGATTTTATCGATCTTCGTCATCCAATCATTAATCAACCTTCATACCAAACATTGCGCTACTTGTCGCTCATAAGTCTTCCTTGCCAAAAAACCTTGAACGGGGGAATTGTCTTTTTGGTAAATCTACTTTTATTCATGAAAGCAATCCTGAGAATGTCGGAAAAATTCGAACTCACCGGCAAACCTTAATCATCTTACTTCATCAACTGTATTACGATCTTTTCAATGATGAAGTAATTTGCGCAGAGATCACAAGACGTTTATTGTCACTTTCTCAGCAGAATGGAATGTTCAGCAATCCCGACTCAACAACGCCCCACAACACTAAAAACACTAAGCCGATTGATTACTTTGAAGATATTTTATATTCCCTCGGACGACAATCAGGCAGAATATTCGCTATAAAATCACCTGGCATTCTTATGGCGCCATCTCTACAAATAATAACCCCTTGTGTTTTTTGGCTAACTCGACTATATGGCTGTTGGGTATTTTTAGTTTCTCCCTCTTTTATATCGACTGTTTCACGTGCTGTTTTATCAGAAGAAGAGCTCTTCTGTGATTGCAATGCAATGCTCTGTTGTGTATTGCTCTTCTGCACAACTGCCCCCTCACCATAAACAATACCGGCATAGTTCAGAGTGTCAGCATCATCACGCGTACCCTCTGATACTTCGGATTCTACTGGTTCTGCAATCATGGGGGTCCGCTTAAACTGATCAATAGAAATCGTGATAATTCGCACCAACTTTCGCTTCTCTTCTATCGTTTGTTCTGTAAACAGGTTTTTATCCACCAACGTATCCGCTGCTGCATTTACCTCTGAAAAATCCGCCACATCATCCGGAATCAAATCAGAGTCCACGTTGATCACTTTTACTGTCGATCCTACAAAATCGGCTAGATCATAATTCTCAAGAATACCTTTTAACTCCGGCCTTAATATATATTCTCCCTCTTTTGTTGTATCCAAGTGTCCACTCGTTGTTGGGTTTATTCCCAACGTGTCTGCGGATTCTCCCGGTACAAACCCGGTATAAGTAAATGTTGGGGTATATTTTTCACCTCCATTAATGGTGCTCGGGTTTAACTTGATGACCAACTTCCTCTTATGAACTGTACCTGTGGCTGTATTACGTACCTGCACATCATAATCTCCGTCTTGTGTTCCACGTGATGACTGCGTGCCATAATTGTCTACATTCGCCGTCAAAGATGATCCGCCTCCACCTTTCACATTCGTTGTATCAAACGACTGGGTCAATCCTGTCAAGCTATCCCCATCTAACACACCCGTATCTCCCGACTGGCTTGAAGCAACAGGGGTTGCGTTGCTGCTTGTGGTTCCATCATACGTTTTGTCATCACTGATTGCATCCACAAAAACAACGCGTTTATGGATGACTCCTCCTGTCGCATTGCTGCCCTGTACCAACTCATAATCACCCATATCACTGCCTGATGTCGCCGACAAGTTTCCATTCGTCACATTGGCACTCAATGTCAAATCTCCTCCCGCATGCGTGTCACTGAACTCTTGTGTTAATCCGTTCATGCTATCTCCCGCCAACAATCCCGTATTCGTGGTTGCATTTTGAATACTGACTGTTCCATCGCTTGCGCGTGTTCCATCGTAGGTTCTGCTGTCGCTCACCGCATTAACAACAACCTTACGTTTATGGATGACTCCTCCTGTCGCATTGCTGCCCTGTACCAACTCATAATCACCCATATCACTGCCTGATGTCGCCGACAAGTTTCCATTCGTCACATTGGCACTCAATGTCAAATCTCCTCCCGCATGCGTGTCACTGAACTCTTGTGTTAATCCGTTCATGCTATCTCCCGCCAACAATCCCGTATTCGTGGTTGCATTTTGAATACTGACTGTTCCATCGCTTGCGCGTGTTCCATCGTAGGTTTTGCTGTCAGTAGACGCATCAAGGAATATACGACGTTTGAAAATCTCTGAGGCTGTCGCATTGATATAGCTGATGTGGTAATTTCCTGTACTGGCTCCCACATTCGCTTGACTGACTACAATCGTTTTTCCACTACCCGAACGTGCTGAATCGTACGATAAATTGACACTCACCATTGAATCACTTATCGCTACATTTTGCTGCACGCCTGAGGCATTCAATGAACTCACCGTACGGTTCACTAAACCTGTACTGCTATAAGCACTCGTATTGCTTACGTTCGTATTTCCATCGTATGTCTTGCTCTGATTCAACGCTGTGATATTCAATGTCGCTGCCGTGATATTGTATTGATTTGTCGTTCCAATAAAAGTAATGTTGTAGTTCGCATTGTTCAAACTTCCAGATGTAAAGTTATAGGAACCCACTCCTTCTCCACTTTCTCGACCCATTCTTCCTGTAAATGTATCCCCAATAATTAAACCCGTGTTTGCTGTCGTGTTCACCGTCTCCAGCGTATAACCACTCGCGTTAAAATTCGCTACTTCATCATTCGCTCCATATATTTTTCCGCTTGCATTCGAGGTGATTGTGATATCCCGTTTTGTAATATTAAGAAAGCTAGAGGGTATAGTAACTGTACTTATTTTTGTTATTCCATACACGCCACCTGTAAAGTTGTTACTTGAAAATCGGGTCGGTAACGTATAGTTACTTATTGTGTGATTTCCTACATTTGCGTTACTGGCATTAACGCTTAGTGTATTACACCATACCGATACCAGGCCAGCCTCCATTCCACTTAGCGTTAGATTAGTAATACTATGATTTAATCCATCATATGTCTTTGTAATGTTCGTAGCACTCCCACTTGTATATTCAGCTGAAGCTCCTAAAAATATATTAAGTGGGCTGGATGCATTATTAGGCGTTAGTCCAGTAGACGCATTATAGTCTACCCCGTAATGAAGCTCCCCGTTTGTAGCATTACCTACCATTCCAAGTGTACCCGGCAAAAGGCCACTAAGCGTAGTCTGCCCCATATACAAATTAATAGTCTTAGCCGCTGTTATATTGGCAAAGACAGTAGTGTTAACAATCTTCTGCCTCTCCGCTATAATCGTTACATTGCCCGCTGTCGAGCGCACTGAATAACAAACCTCAAGATCAGCAGGTGTATAAGCACCCCAAGCCGAACTACTAGAAACACCTGATGCGCATACAAAAATATCACCTGTTGCAGTTATGTTTTTTTTAATCTCTATGTTGCCTAATGACGTTATATTAATTCCTCCCGTTCCGTTGGCAATAATGTCTCGATCAATATTCAATAACGGTCCCTGGTTCTCGATAGTTATATTTCCAGCGACTCGTATTGCGCCTCCCGTCATACTAATTCCTGGATGATAATCATTTATAGTAACATTAATTAATAAATCACCCTTAGTCATATTTATACCCCTCAATCTTACAGCATTACGCTGAGCATAACCAATCATATTGATCTGCGTAATATTTGCCGTAAGCTCATTGCTAAATCTGATCTCAGCTCTATGCACATTGGGATCAGCCATTATTCCCCTCATTGTTACCGTAGCATTATTTCCATTTATCTCAGAACCCAGTTTTTCGTATACAGCATATTCACTACCGCCACTTCTACCGGCTCTACCTGTTAAATTAAGGTTGGCATTCGACATATTAAAGTTGAAGCCTCCAGTCAATCCACCTTCGAAAGCGTCCCCATAAATATTAACTGTACCATTATTAATGTTATGTGTATCAGCATTAATATAGACTCCAGTCTTCCTCCCCGTACTCGAGGCAATTGAGTTACTCGTACCTGTAATATTGACATTCCCATAAGTTGTTAAAGAGCTATTGATTCTTACCGAACCCGTATCGGCAGTAAACGAAATAGTTGCTGTACTTGGTGAACGCCCCACAATATCGATAAAGCCATTATTTGCTGCATCTAAAGTTGTCTGCGCGTTCAATACGATTGTTTCTACGTTTGCATAAGAATTTGTTGCATCAATCAACAGCGTCCCATCCCGACTATTGATTATGAGTGGCGTCTGTTGCTTCCATGTAGCAATAGCTGAGTTTACGCTAGAGCCCACATTCATGGTTATATTACCTATTGCTGTAAAATTATGAGTCGTTCCAGAAAACTTTAGTGCTTCTTCATTTGTAGCGCTTGCACTCATAACGCCTCTCCCCGTACCAACGTTTATCAGCACTTCATCTGAATAGTGTATTTGCGCTACATTGGCCGTTAATTCTCCATGATTGGTTTTAATCGATCCATTGTTAATCGTTAAATTTCCACCCGCTATAAAACTAAGGTTTAATCTGTTAAACGTACTTCCAATATTACCGTTCAACGTAATATCCGCCCCTGCATTCATGGTAAGTGTTACATTCTCTCCTGATGTTTTGGCAATATCTGCTCCTGCTTGTTGGGTAATATTTCCTGAACCATTTGTGGTTAAAGTAACGTCCGTTCCATTATTTAAAGCACTACTGATATCGGTGTTGAGAACATTCCCAAGGCCTTCCCAAATTTGTGTAGGTGGAGCTGGGGTGGATGTTGCATTTGTGCTGAGAGGCGCTGCCACAATATTAATATCCCCCGGATCAAGCAACCATTCTCCTCTTTGACCATTTTCTGCATTGGCCTGCACGCGCCCCCCCATCACTGAGAGTGTCTCTTTTGATGAGGTTTCTACAAAACCACCATCACCTCCATTGGCTCCTCCTTTGGCGTTGATCTCACCAAAAAAACCAGTGTATTTGTCTGACCATAAGATGACTTTACCACCTTTGCCGGTATCTGTGGCTGAGGCCTCTATCGAAGCATCTTTTTGCATGACCACCGCTTGAGCATGCGGTATATCTCCAGTACCCAAATAATCTCCACCCATTAAGACCGTGCCTCCAGCGTATTTTCCACTCGCCTTAACTTGAGTCGTTCCCGATAGACCGATATTTTTACCCACCAGCGTAAACAAGCCTGCCTTGCCGCCATTGATATCACTGCGATCATTCGATACATCTATCACAGCATTATGCAGTATTACATTACCACTGTCTTGGGCATTATTGCCATCGATCTTTATTGTTCCCGCTCTTGCACGTACTTCCCCCTCTATATTAATCACGCTTTCATTTGCGATCTCCTTTCCGCGGGCTGTGAGATACACCGCACCATTATCCGCCGCAATCAAACCTTTGTTTTCGATTAACGCATCCAAAGTCGCTTGGGTAACCCCTACATTGATTTGACCCAGTGCATCTGTGGATAACTCAATGCTTTCTCCCGCGGCCAGTATCACCCGACCATTTGGCGTTGTGATGGTTCCTGTATTCTTTAGTTTTTTTGCCGCTAAAACAATCTCGCCATTGTCCGCGCGTAAATTTCCCTGATTGATAATCTCACTTGCACTGTCTCCCAATAAACGATACTGCCCATCATTCGTAAAATCTTCATCGGTGATGTTTTTGGTTGTCGCCAACAATCCACCCACGTTGATCTGCGCCGAGTTCCCAAACAAGATGCCGTTTTGATTGATTAAAAAGACTTTACCGTTTGCATTGAGGTTGCCGTATATTTCTGAACGGGAGTTCCCTATAACGCGGTTGAGTGCAATCGCCTGCGGACTGGGCTGTTGATAATTGACGGTATTACCGGCTCCAATGCTATACGACTGCCAGTTGATGCCCATCTTCTGGCTTTGCTGCTGAATATTCATCGTAGCGCCGCTTTGCTGAATACTGCCACTCCCTATTCCAATTTGACCACCTGTAGGCAAGGTTTGCGCAAAACTGCTCAACGACCACGGCAACAACAATCCTATCGAAGTCGCCCAAGCCAAAGCGCTATGCATTGTTGGGCAAGTCGATAAAGACCTTGTCTCACCCGCGCTGGAACCAACACCGCTACGATTGACAACCCATTCAGCCACGGGTTTAAGAACATGTAAATGCTTATCAAAAATCAAACGATAACGCTGTGCATTCATAAAAATACCTCTGGCTTAAGAGTGCTTTAAGAAAGGGCAAGAAAAAAACGAAGAAAATACTGCTAAAAATGGGTAAAGACAGAAAAAAAATGACCAGAGAGCGCTGAATTAGAGTGCAGAATGGGATTAATCCAGTTACCGGGTTTTAGGTTTCTGTTATATATTAAAAAAACATTTTTTGAATTGTTTCAGGTTGTTTTGCTTGATTAATAATCACCAAATATCGAATTATAAGCGATTTGAGAAAATTTACAACCTTTTTTATTATTTCCAATACAAACCATTAACTAAACACGCGCAGAAAAAAGTCGGTTATGACGTATTTTCTTTTTGGCAGTGTTAGCGTAAGTGTGGCCTTGTTGAATATAGTGCATCGCTATAAGACGATTTTTTATCTATAATGCGCTTCTTTTTAGCGAGGCATTTAAAATCTTCGAGAGTGCTCCAATAAAGATAGATAAAACGTGTACTTTAATTATTTTTGTCAGGAGGGCCTATGAGCAACAAGTGATACAGTGTTGGCATGGAGTTTAACCCAGTCAACACGATAAAAAAGATTGTTGCACAATAAAATTTCAAAAATGCATAGCACCAAAAATGCTCCGAAAGCAGTACTATAAATGATATTATTTTCTGATGTGTCACAGACGATTTAGATTTTCTCGAAGTTGTATGGTGACATCTGGTATTTCATTGTTTTAGATGGTGTTTGTAATATACTGAAGAAACAGGGTAGAGAAAATATCATCACGATGTGATTACATTAAAAATGACGGGAGTTTAATAGACGCCTTTCATCTGAAATATCATTCAGTGATAGATAGGAAAAATATTCATTGATTTAATCTTATAGAACGTACTTTCCATACGAGAAACAGACAAAAGATAGTTTCACTCCATAGATTTCAACAGATTTGAACGGTCTGTTTCTTCTCAACATGCTAGAATGCTCTTATTCATAGATCTTTTATCA
The DNA here is from genome assembly GCA_031216915.1 of Pictodentalium vernedei. NCBI lineage: Eukaryota > Metazoa > Mollusca > Scaphopoda > Dentaliida > Dentaliidae > Pictodentalium > Pictodentalium vernedei. The sequence continues at coordinate 292,452 of JAUFNR010000022.1, read as the reverse complement.
TGCGCGCAAAAGAAAATAGGCTCTCATTTGACCAGGAAGGATTTCTTTGTGTGTTTTTGTTTTGCACGGAACAGTTAATTTGTTGTACCATAAACGCTGAAAGCGTTGTAAAATCATCATATTGGCTCACCGCTCATAATAATGCTCCTGTTTTTTGTTGGTTTTGCATCGATATAAGTGGTTTTAAATATCAATAAAACCTGTAAAACTAAATCTTTAGGACTTTTTTTGAAAGGCTGTATTGCATGAAACCTTTTGTTGTTTTAGAAGAAGTTCGCTTTCGTCATTGTGATGCGGCAGGTATCATGTTTTATCCGCGTTATTTTGAAATGATCAATGATACGGTTGAGTCTTGGTTTGGCGATGTGTTGGGGATTCCTTTTTCAAAAATGCATGATCCGGAACATCATATGGGCGTTCCGACCAAAAGCATCCACTGTGAATTTTTGCATCCAAGTCGATTGGGTGATTGGCTCACCAAGGAATTGACGGTGTGTCAAATCGGCAGAACGTCATGTCGTACGAATATTCGTTTAATGGGGAAAGATGATCAGGTACCGCGTGTACATTGTGAGAGTACCATTGTGTGTATTGATTTATTAACCATGCGTCCTGCACCATGGGCTGATCGTATTAGAAACATAATGCATGATTATTTGCAAGACGACCCATCTTAAACGTGGATAGGATCATAAGGTCTCAAAAAACTGGATTGGGCAATACAATTTAAATCGTTTCAGTCATTTTTCGTATTGCTTTGGGTGGATACTTTCCCACAGGAATTCAAAAAAAAATTGAAGAAAAAAAATCGGCTTTGTCAAGAGGGCTGTAAAGAAGAAAAAAATGTATATTATGTTGATAATAAAACAATAAATATCCATTTCCACAAAACCCCAAAAGTCGATAAAGTGCTTTTTCTTCAATGAGTTTTGTTGAGATGTTCTTTTTTGTCCACAAAGTTATCCACAGTTTTTGAGATGTCGTAGACACCTATTGTGAGAGAGAGGTTTGAGCTTTTTCGTGTGCTTTTTCATTTTGCGCGATTCTTGATGAGGCCCAAGGCAATGCGGTTGTTGGCTATTTGAGAACTTTCTGAGGATCAAAAAGTGAGATCAACGCAATTAATCATTGGGCAATCGTGTTTTGAGGATGATGCACAAGCCATGACACAAGCGCTTGAATTGGCGCATGAAGCTGGAGAATGCAATGAAGTGCCTGTGGGTGCAATCGTTTTGCACGAAAAGATGCTAATTGGTTGGGGTAAGAATCAATCTGTTTGGCTTTCAGATCCAACAGCACATGCAGAAATACAAGCCCTGCGCATGGCAGGAAAACACCTGAACAATTATCGCCTCACCCAGTGTGAAATCTTTGTTACTTTAGAGCCTTGTGCTATGTGTTTTGGTGCTATGATGCACAGCCGCGTATCACGCGTGGTCTTTGCCGCGCATGATTACAAGACTGGGGTATGTTCTGGACTGATTAATTTGGCGAATACCCCGAAGTTGAATCACCATACCCATTTTGAATCTGGCCTTATGGCTGAACAAAGTGTGGCGTTATTACAGGCTTTCTTTGCCCGTAAACGCCAGTTGCGTGAAGATGGTTAGGCCATCTCTTCACGAAGGGGCTTTTTATGTGTGTTTGATTCATCGTTGATTTTTCGAGGCGCGTTTGCGTTCATGTTCCTGTAAAAAATGCTTGCGGATACGAATACTTTTAGGGGTAATTTCGACCAATTCGTCATCATTAATCAATTCAACCGCTTTTTCAAGGGTTAATACAATGGGAGGCACCAACGCAATAGCCTCGTCCTTGCCTGAGGCACGAATATTGGTCAGTTGTTTTTCTCGAATTGGATTGACGACCAAATCGTTTTCACGATTATTCAAGCCAATAACCATACCTTCATACAGACGATCTCCGGGTTGTACAAACAAGCGTCCGCGTTCTTGCAGTTTCCATAAAGCATAAGCTACGGCTTGTCCAAGCTCTGCCGAAATGAGGACTCCATTGCGTCGTCCTGGTATATCGCCTTTCACCGGTCCATAGTCATCAAAAACATGGCTCATAATACCACTTCCTCGTGTTAGGTTCAGAAACTCGCCTTGAAAACCGATGAGCCCCCGTGCTGGAATACGATACTCCAAACGGGTGCGCTGATTACCACTGAATTGTATATCTTGTATTTCACCACGGCGATAACCCAAAGCCTCCATGACTGCACCTTGGTATTCGTCCTCAATATCCAGCGTAAGCCACTCATAGGGCTCGTGTTTGATACCGTCAATCTCTTTGTTGATAACGCGAGGGCGGCTCACGGCAAGCTCAAAACCTTCACGGCGCATATTTTCCAATAGAATGGTTAAATGCAACTCACCTCGTCCAGATACCAAAAACACATCGGTATCTTGGGTTTCTTCTACCCGCAAAGCCATGTTGGTTAATAATTCTTTTTGTAAGCGATCCCACAATTGACGGCTGGTCACAAACTTTCCTTCGCTGCCTGTATAAGGGGAAGTATTAATTTGAAAGTTCATGGTTAATGTGGGTTCATCGATACGTAACATTGGTAATGCTTCAGGGGTTTCGGGGTCACACACCGTACAACCAATGGATAAATTCTCAATGCCTGAAATTAACACAATATCCCCCGCTACAGCACTGCTGCTCTCAATGCGTTGTAAGCCCCGAAAACCAAAAATTTGATTGATTCGGGCGGCTTTTGAGGATTGCTGCTCTGTGAGAACCACCACCGATTGACCGCTATGCAATGTACCGCGTTTGATACGACCGATGCCAATGCGACCAATATATGATGAATAATCTAAAGAAGAAATTTGCAATTGCAATGGTCCATCAATATGATCAGTTGATGGAGGGGGAACATGACGCAAGATCGTATCAAATAATGGCTGCATGTTTGAAAGCTCTGAATGGGGTTGGCTTAAATCGTAAGCGGCGTAGCCGTTAATGGCTGATGTATAGATGATGGGAAAATCCAATTGTTTTTCGCTGGCGCCTAATTTATCGAACAGATCAAACGTATGATCAATGACCCAATCGGGTCTTGCCATTTCCCGATCAATTTTGTTGATGACCACAATTGGGCAAAGGCCTTGTAAAAGCGCCTTTCGTGTTACAAAACGTGTTTGTGGCATGGGGCCATCTACGGCATCTACCAACAATAGACATCCATCCACCATTGAAAGCACGCGTTCAACTTCTCCACCAAAATCAGCATGACCGGGTGTGTCAATAATATTGATATGAACACCTTGATAATCAATGGCAGTGTTTTTGGCTAAGATGGTAATCCCACGCTCTTTTTCTAAATCATTTGAATCCATCACGCGCTCATCAATATGTTGGTGCGCTGCAAAGGTGCCAGATTGGTGCAGCAGCTTATCCAGCAAGGTGGTTTTACCATGATCAACATGAGCAATAATCGCGATGTTACGGATGGGGCGTGACATGATGGTGTTCCTAATATCAGGGAAAATATGAATACATTCCAAAAATTAAAAAGCCAAGATCATATCATGGAATCAGGATATCGCTAAAAGTTTATATCGGTTTGTGGGCTCAATTTGTGTTTAAGGTAAGCATTTCTTGTATGACTTTTTCAATGCGTTTTACCGAAATGGGCTGCGCGGTTTTGAGTGATTCGGCAAACAAGCTGATTCGTAGCTCATGTATCAGTTGTCCCAGTTCTTCAACTTGCATCTCCGTGAGATGATGACGCGCATACAAATGGTCAATATTTTTTTGCAGCGCTTTAATAGCGGTTGCGTTTTTTTGATCACGTGTGGGATTTTTCAGATATTTCTGGAGACGCAAGTCAATACCTTGCAAGTATCGCGGGTAATGTGGTATTGCAGCATAATATTGGGGACATTCTAAATGCTCAAAAACATGAGGACGAAATAATGCTTCTAGGGTTTCTTTGGCATCGCCCACAATGGGTGTGGTATTTTTTTCAATGATGGTTTTTGTGTGCTTGTAGCTTAATGCCAAATCTTGAAATTGTTTGATCCAAGCCTCAGTCATCTGCGACAATCTGTTTTTGAGCTGATGGATAAGCTGTTCATAATCGTGTGCGTTCTTGGGTAATGTTTCGTTCCTTATTTGTTGTGCGATGCAAACCCGGACGATGACGCGATGAAAATGGGCATTGTCAATAAACCAATTCTGTGGCAATCCCAGTTTGAGCAAACTGGGGGCGCGTCGGAAAAAGGCCTGAATCTGGGCAGCCAGGGGTATTTGTGCGAGTGCCAGCAAGCCTTGACGGTGAATGTCAATGCCTTGCTTTTCATCCGCAATCATTCGTGCAAAGATCTGATGATTTTCTTCAACCAAAATCAGGAAGCCTTCTATGGTTTTGCCGGCAATGGACATGGGTAGGCGTTGTGGCCATGTACCAATCGTCCAATCACGAATCGGTTTTGCATAGCCGGGGGCAGGCGTTGTGATTTGCGCAATTGCTGGAGAAACGTTTCGAAGTTGAAGGTTTTCGTTTTGAATGGTTTTGGACAACAAGCGTGCTTCAACACTTATTTGTGCCTGATAGGCCTTTAGTTTTTCTAAATTTCGGGTTGTCAGACATACTTTTTTTTGTTCATCGATGACTTGAATACGCATTTTTAAATGCTGCGGAATATCCTCTTCACGAAATTGATCTGTACCTATTTTTTGTTGTATGATGGTGGAGCAATATTGGGCCAATGCCTCGGTAAGGGGTAGCGGGCTTGCTGGTACTTGTTCAACAAATTGTACAGCTGCCTCACGCAGTGCAAAACGCCATCGTTTTGGTAAAGTTTTAACAAGGGCTTGAACTTTGTCCGTCAACATGCCGGGCACCAACCAGTCACACAAATACACCGGCAATAAAGACAACAAAGCCAAATCTATTGTCAGGGTGATGCCATCATCATCTTCACCCGGCGCAAAGGTATAACGAATCGGTAAACGCAATGACTCATAAACCCATGTTCCAGGATAATCCTCTTTTAAAGGGTGAACGCTTTTTAACCACGTCTTTTCGTCCATTTTGAATCGCTGCGTTTGATCAGGATGTTGGCGCCAATGGTGTAAAAGCTGGCGTGTGTTAATGATATTCGATGGAATCACAGACTGATAGAAGGCCAACAGTTGAGTATCATCCACCAAAGTGCCGGGACGGCGTAACGCTTCTTCTTTCTTCATCAGTGTCTCGATGACATTGTGGTTATGTTGGCATAATGATTGATAGGAGGACGGAAGCCGAATTTCTTCTTCAATCAACGCTCCGCGAATGAATATTTCGTGGGCCTGTTGTTGTTCAGCTTCTGTACGAGGATGGTGTGGAACACGTTGTTGAGCTTCAAGCATAAGCCCTTGTAACGAAATCTGGCGGGTTTCCATGACATTTTGTGAACGTTTATTCCAAAAAAACGCCAACGGGGTTATGCTTAATAAATGGGGAATGGCTTCAATGATCCATGAGGGTTCGATTTTGCCCAATTGTCGCGCCGTGGGTCGTGGTGCTGCCACAATCTCACCTGTTAATACCCACTTTGTACGATGGTGTGTCCAGCGTCGACTCGCGAAAAACTTAAGGCCACGCGGGCCTACATAAAAAGGCTCTGTATCATGACGGCGTCCAAGCAAAAATGGACGTGCAACGAGCATAGATTGATGAATCTGTTTCTCATGCAAGAGAGGGTTATCTATTGCAGCACTGTGGATCACACGACCTGCCTTGTGAAATAAATAAGACGATTGGCGTTGTAGCTGCAAATGAAGCTCTCGCCATTCTCGAATACGAATCCATGATAAAAAGTGGCTTTTACACCATTTTCGAAAGGCACTTTTGCTGATAGAGGCCTGTCGCGCTTTTTCAATGTATTGCCAGAGATTAATCAACGTTAGAAAGTCACTGTGTTCATGATGAAACATACGATGGGCTTGTTGTGCTTGAGTTTCGGCTCCCAATGGTAATTCGCGTACTTCACGAGTGGACAGGGCAGAGACAATGATTAAAATTTCTGATAGTACATGGCGCTTTTGAGCTTCAATCAGCATACGGGATAATGTATGATCAATTTGCAAGCGCGCCATTTGTTTACCAATAGGTGTCAATCTACCTGTATGATCAATGGCACTAAGATCTCGCAATTCTGACAAGCCACTGTGGATCATACGTGATGATGGAGGATCAATCCAAGGAAATGTATGTATGTCGCCCCAGCGTAGCAAAAGCAAGCGCAATATGACCAAAGCAAGAGACGAACGAAGAATTTCCGGTGTGGTCTGTGTAGGGCGTTCCTGCCATGATGTTTCAGAATACAGCCGTACACAAACACCCGCTCTTAGACGCCCACAACGCCCTGCACGTTGTTGCGCCGCATCTTGAGCAATGGGCTCAATATCCAAACGATTAATCTTTAAGCGAGGGCTATAGCGGACAACACGTGCCAATCCGCTATCGATTACATAGTGAATGCGCGGTACGGTTAATGAGGTTTCGGCAATGTTGGTGGCAAGAATAATACGCGGCCTATCTTCAGGTTGAAAAATGCGCCATTGCTCGCTTGCGGTTAATCTTGAGTACAAGGGCAATATTTCTGGATTCATCTTGCCTATAGCACCCGGGACTTGCATTAAAAAACCGGGTAAATAATCAAGCATTTCTCGAATTTCAGACTCTCCAGGCAAAAAAACCAAGGTGTCTCCAACCTCATATGTTTGCCATAACTCCCTGATGGCCTCGCCAATAGCACGCGGTAGTTTTTCTTCACGTGCTTCCTCGCGCCACGCTTTTCGTTGTTCTTGGCGTTCAGTCTCTTCGGTATTTTCCCCATCTTTTGTGCTTGCGTTCAAATCTTCAATAGGGCGATAAATGACAGAAACAGGATAGCTGCGCCCTTCAACTTTAATGATAGGCGCATCAAAAAAGAACTTGGAAAATTGTTTGACATTGAGCGTTGCTGAGGTAATGACCAGATTTAAATTATGGCGTTTCGGTAAGAGATTTTTTAAATAGCCAAGTAAAAAATCAATATTGAGATTTCGCTCGTGAGCTTCGTCAAGAATAATGGTACGGTATCGGCTTAAATGAGCGTCATGCATGCTTTCTGCAATTAATATGCCGTCTGTCATTAATTGAATCACCGTATCATCAAGCACTTTATGGTCAAAACGAATGCTGTAACCCACAAACGAAGAGGATACTTGATGACACGCCATCATCTCTTGTCCAATACGCTTGGCAAGGCTTACTGCTGCCATTCGTCGTGGTTGTGTATGGGCAATACGTGTTGGTTGTGGCTTTAAACGGTGGTTTTCTGCAACGTCAATAGGCAGATTTGTGGATGGGGCGTTTTGTGCTTGCCAACAGTATTGCGGTAACTGTGTACTTTTTCCTGAACCTGTTTCGCCACAGAGAATGAGCACTTGATGCTGCTGTAAGTGCGCAATAATCGTTTCACGGTAGTGGTGAATGGGAAGAGTAGAATCAAAATGTAGTGTCATTTGGACTAACAGTGTTGTTTGAGTGCTCTAAAAAATCATTCTTGAGAAATATTTTTGATATAATAATTTAATTCATGGATTTTTATAAGGAGGTGAAGATGCGGGATTTTTTAAAAAAGGACTATTTTAAACTGGGTACGTTTTCATCGAACTGTTCAAGCGGAATGACAGTGACCAAAGATGATAAACGATGGGACAATACTTGGGAAAATAATTTGCGTTTAGGCAAAATGTTGGATGAGGCAGGCATTGACTTTATGTTGCCGATTGCGCGTTGGATCGGTTATGGTGGTGCTACCAATTTTCACCATTCGGTACTCGAAACAATTACGTGGGCAACGGCTTTATTGGCTTCCACAAAAAAATTGACTGTATTTGCAACCGTGCATACTACGGCCAATCACCCAGTGGTGGTTGCAAAACAACTGGCCACTGCCGATCAAGTAGGTCATGGGCGGATAGGTCTTAATATTGTAGCAGGATGGAACCGTCCAGAATATGAAGCCTTAGGGCTCGTGTTGCCAGATGATCATGAGACCCGTTATGGTTATGCTCAAGAGTGGTTCGACGTTGTACAAAAACTGTGGACAAACTCTGAAATTTTTGATTGGAATGGAAAATATTTTAATCTAAAACAGGTTTTAAGTAAACCTCATCCAGTCGATGGACGTCCACCGATTTTGAATGCGGCAGGCTCTCCACAAGGGCGCGCGTTTGCTATGCATAATGCCGATTTTCTTTTCACACCCGCGATTGATTTACAGCGTTCCGTTGAGGAGGTCGCAGGACTTAAATCACAAGCGCAGGAAACAAAAGGCCGTGATGTGGGTGTACTAACGTTTGCCCATGTTTGTTGCCGCCCCACTGAACAAGAGGCCAAAGCGGATCTTCAACGTTATGCGCAAGACAATGCAGACTGGGACGCCGTTGATAATTTGATTCGATTGCAGTTTGCTGATGCACAGTCTTTTCCACACGATCTTTTGGCACTGATTCGTGATCGTATGGCTGCTGGACATGGGGGTTTCCCATTGACGGGTACACCCGAACAAGTGGCCGATGGTATTGAATCCATCGCAAAGGCGGGCTTTGCCGGAACCACTTTATCATTTCTTGACTACGCTGAGGAATTTCCTTATTTTCGTGATAATGTCTTGCCCTTATTGGTTGAAAAAGGTCTACGATCAGCAGTTTGATGAGTTTAACGACAGCCGTAAACTGGCGATATGCTTGCCAGAAGTTTCAGATTGCCCAACAATGTGAGTCTCAGTTAACTCAGGCATTGCATATTACCCGTCTTGCGCCTTCGTCTTTTGGTGTACAGCCTTGGCGGATGGTTTTGGTTGAAGATCATGCGTTGCGTGCCAAACTGCCTGAAGTGTGCTATGGTCAGTCTTCGGTTACGCAAGCGGGGCATCTGGTTGTCTTTGCCGTATTGGATCCACTTGAGCCTCAACACCTTGAGGTTCATGGTGCACAAACGGCAAAGCAGCGTGGCTGGTCTAAAGAAGAGCAAAGTGCATTTGTGCAAACTCTAGAAAAAGAGCTTTTACAACGACGTTCGCCGGAAGCTCAAAAAAGTTGGATGAGAGCACAGTGTTATTTGGGACTTGGTTTTTTTCTATCGGCGTGTGCGCAACTGCGTATTGACAGTTGCCCTATGGAGGGTTTTCAACCGGAAAAAGTCGATGCGTTGCTTGGACTGCCAAAGCGCGGGCTTGCTTCTACCGCAATGGTTGCGGTGGGTCTGCGGGCAGAAGATGATGAAACCCAAAACGCCCCCAAAGTACGGCGAGAAATGGATGAAATGCTTATTCGACTATAGTTTTTCGCTTCCTCGATAAAGGCTCTCAAATGACGAATGGTGGCGTGAACCACGAAAATTCCAAAGTCTTTTCTAAGCAACTTAGATGAAAGCATCTGGAGATGTCAATGTCGTGAGATCAATATCTTGAAAAGACAGTACGGTACAAGAACACGCATTCTCTTATCTTCCTGAAAATACTACACCATGGCAGGCTATGGCAAATATCTCCATGTTTTCAGGCTTTATTACCGATCCTTTGTTTTATGGATTGGCCATTCCGGCGATGTTGATATTTGGTATTTCCAAAGGAGGCTTTGCGGGCAATTTGGGGATTATGGCACTGCCAATGATGTCACTTGTCGTGCCCGTCGAACAAGCCTTAGCCATTATGTTGCCGGTCTTGTGTTTTATGGACTTATTTGGCTTACGTTTATATTGGAAATGCTACGATAAAACCAATCTAATACGTCTGTTACCATCGGCATTGCTTGGCATTGGTTTGGGTTGGTGGCTGTTTGACTTTGTTGAACCTCATTTTTTTACATTGGGCATCGGTATCATGGGCATGCTTTTTGTGGTGACGCACTATTTTCGATCAACACGCAGAATAGCCCCGTCGGTGGCATTTCAGCACAATACTTGGAAAGCCTCATTTTATGGTACTGCATTGGGGTTTACCAGTATGGTGGCGCATGCTGGCGGTGTGCCAACGCAAATGTATTTATTGCCTCAACAATTGCATAAACGGCTGTTTGTGGGTACAACGGTGTATTTGTTTATTATTGTTAATTACAGCAAACTGCTTCCTTTTTATTTTCTAGGCCAATTGAGTACAGCCAATGTTGCGACCTCATTGGTATTGTTGCCCATTGCCCCCATTGGCGTGTATTTAGGACGTTATTTGCAAGAAAAAACACAAGCTAAGCATTTCTACAGTTTTTGTTATTTCCTGCTTTTTTTGGCCAGCATCAAATTGTGTTACGATGCCTTAATACATTTTTCGAATCATGCGCCGTAAAGAACACACAGTACAGACTTTAGAAGACAGCTTATCTGAAGATACGCGTCAACTGCTTGATGCGTTTCAAGATCAGCTTTGGCTAGAAGAGGGTTTGGAGAAAAATACATTGGACAGCTATCGCAGCGATCTCAAGCAATGGGCTCACTGGCTCACGAAAACAAAGCAAATAGACTTGCTTGCTGCTGGCAAGGTGGCTCTTCATCAATATTTGGTAGATTTATCGAAAAAGAGCCGTCCCACAACCCAGCGGCGAGTGATTGCATCATTGCGTCGCTTTTATGCGTATTGTCAACAACACCAGCAGATTGGCGAAGATCCAACGCTTGGAATTATACTTCCGACAAACCCAAGACGGCTACCAAAATCCATCAGCGAATCTGATGTTGAAGCCCTGTTAGAGGCACCGGATATTCAGAATGCGCGTGGTTTGCGTGATCGCACGATGCTTGAAGTACTCTATGCGACAGGTTTACGGGTCAGTGAGTTGGTTAATCTTAGTCTTTTTGAAATATCGCTAGACGCCGGTGTCGTACAAATGGTGGGTAAAGGCAATAAAGAGCGATTGGTGCCATTGGGTGAAGTGGCGGCCTTATGGTTACGTCAGTATTTGGCTGAAGTGCGTCCTTCTTTGTTAAATACACGCCAACATAACGGATTATTTTTAACACGACGAGGACAAACAATGACACGGCAGGCGTTTTGGTTGTTGATCAAAAAATATGCACTTAAGGCTAATATTCCGGTAGAACGACTATCTCCCCATATATTACGTCATGCTTTTGCAACCCATTTACTCAATCATGGGGCTGACTTGCGTGTGGTTCAATTGTTGTTGGGGCATGCTGATATTTCAACCACACAGATCTATACGCATATTGCACGCGAACGATTAAAAGATTTACACCATCAACATCATCCACGGGGATAGCATTTTTTTCTTCTGCAACACACTGCTTTATCGTCTTCTCTCAGCAACTTTGGCAGTTCTTTGATGTCCGCTACATTGGCTGGCGTTGTCGAGCAAGTATGCTCCACACCTGTGTTTACGTCCGCTCCTACATGCACCTTCATCCCAAAATAACACCGATTGCTTTTTTCGTTAAGTGCATTTCTGGGTCTCATTTTTTATCCTTATTTGTTCAAAGTGTTTAATGTTTACAACAAATTTGAAACGATTCAATCAGAGGTTCCTTAACTACTGTTCTAATAATTTTTCTCACCTTATTCCTTCAATAAGAATTTCAGCATTAAACTCAGCACTAAACTTATGGCTTTGTGCACTATTTAAAAAGTTTTCAATGTTATTCAAAAAGTTTATATAAGTAGCTTCATCCATATTCTTCATAAATTGGTACAATGTTTCATAAGTTTTAAAATTTCTTTTGTCTATAAAACATTCTTTTGGAATGTGGTCAGTTATATTATCTGCACCCCAATAAACTGGGACACATCCCGCAAACATGGCGTCAAATATTTTTTCTGTTATATATCCTGAGACATTTTTTATATTTTCATAACAAATAGCAAATTTATAACCTTGCATAGATTCAAATTTATTGACCACTTCTCCTTTGCATGATGGATACTTTTCTCCAAAATATTTAAACATTATATTTTTTAAAAAAGTGAATCGGTTTAAAGGCTTAATACCTTTAAATCGGTATTGATTCCACCACACACCATAAAGGTCAAAATGATTAGAATGGTTATTTTCAAACCATCTTATGAGTCTTTTTCTTTCACTATAGAGTTCATTGGGATGGTCTGAATATTTTTTTTCTGCTATTAAACAACAAAGTTTAAACTTAGCATAACTTTTAGGAATTTCTTTTGGAAGTACAAAACAGTAATTAAATTTAAAATACTTTTCGTTATCTACAAGGTCATCATGCCATGTAAAAATTTTATTAAAATATTTATGTTTTTTTTTATTAAAACTATCAGGTCTGAAAAGTGGGCTCTCGGTCATTATCAGGTAAGATTTACATATGTCTTTTTTTAAAGGCATTTTTTTTGGTAAATCTATGTAAAAAACTATTTCTGAATCTTTTATACTGTGTATATCATCTGTCGCTATTTCATATCCATTTTTTCTAAACATATCCATAAAGCACATGATAATGTGCAAATGAATTATCTCTTATGAAGACATTGGTTTGGTTTTTGTCAAACAATACATTGTTCTGATAAAGTTTTTCAACGACCATAGATACTTTTTTCAATTTGCCTCCTTTTTTCTCTAAATGATCCGAACCGCATTCATCATTAAGAATCTGTTTCAAAAAATGCTTTGACTTTATCCATCCACGATTTTGATCGTGGGCTGTTCTTGTGCGCGTCATTCCCACCTGCTGTGAGAAACTCACCCAGCAATTCTTTTTGTCGTGCATTCAAATGTACAGGTGTTTCAACCACAACATGGCATAGCAAGTCTCCAAACTGGTTACCGCGTAAAGACTTGATCCCTTTTCCGCGTAGCCGAAATGTTTTACCCGTTTGCGTTTCGGCAGGAATTTTAATACGCGCGTGCCCATTCAATGTTGGCATTTCAACTTCGCCACCCAGTGCTGCTGTTACGAAATCCAATGGCATTTCACATTCTAAGTTTTGCTCATTGCGTTGAAAGATAGGATGGGCTTTTATCAGTGTCACGACATATAAGTCTCCGGGACCTCCGGTGCCTGTTTCTCCTTCGCCGGATAATCGTACACGCTGACCATGGTCAATCCCTGCTGGAATTTTTACTTCAAGTGTTTTACGGATTTCCTCAATACCCTGTCCACGACACGTTGTACAAGGATCTTTGATGATCTTGCCAGAACCGCGACAATGCGGACATGTTTGCTGTATTGAGAAAAAACCTTGCGACATTCGTACTTGACCTGAGCCTTGACACGTATCGCATGATACAGGGCTAGAGCCTTTTTTGGCACCACTTCCCACACAGGTTCGGCAACGTTGATGGCTGGGATAACGAATGGTTTTTTGCGTACCAAATGCAGCCTCTTCGAGTGTAATTTCAATTTGATATTGCAAGTCGCTACCACGTTGTGGACCACGTTGTCGTTGTCGCCCTCCAAAAATGCCTTCAAAAATATCACCAAACATATCACCGAACTCACCAGCGTTTTGAAAGCCTCCACCCGGTGCTCCTCCCATACCTTGCTCAAATGCAGCATGTCCCATTTGATCATAGGCAGCACGTTTTTGTGGATCCGATAAAATATCATGCGCTTCTTTAACTTCCTTGAATTTGGCTTCTGATTCAGGATTATCGGTATTGCGGTCTGGGTGGTACTTCATTGCCAAACGACGAAAAGCCTTTTTGATGTCTTGATCACTGGCGTTTTTGTTGATGCCTAGGGTTTGATAATAGTCTTGTTTACTCATAACATGTGATAAAAAATACTGTTAATATGATTCATTCTTTTGGAAAGAGGGCGCCTACGGATATAAGGTCTTTTTTACGGTTTTCTATAGATGAGCCCACAAAATGTCATAGAGGCAGTAATAGAGGGGCATGTGGCGTCTGCATGATTAATGGATTGACGAAAGGACCACCAACTTTTTCGTGATTATAAAGCATGACATAATGCTTGGAGGCTTCTTATCGCTTTTTTGAAGTATCAAATGGAGTTGTTTACATACAATCGTGTATCATGCGATTGGTTTGTGATGGTTGTGCGCTAGAAATACTGAGGCAAAAATCGTGACAAGGAATAAAACAAACACCAGCGAGAAGGGTTGCCAACCAAAATGATCAATTTGCTCGAAAGTAATGCGTAAGCCCAACAGCGCCACACCCAACGCAAGAGGGACTTGCGGTGAATATCCCTCATAATCGCTGTATATTATGCGGTGATTAATATGTGGGTTCATGAACATCAAAATTGGCCAAACTTTACATGGGATGCACAATCCCTGTATAAGTTCAGAAAGATATTGCACTTTTTATCAAGATGCAAAGTATGCAGTATCAACATATTGGATTTAGATTAAAAGGCCTTTATCATATAGCTTCTCTAAGTTTCAGGGAAGCAGATATGGACAACACCGCCGCTAAACGTAAACGTATTCTCGACTTTTGGGATAAGTATGGACTAAGCGCAACCATCGATGCCTTCGATGTTTCCAGAAGAACCCTATTCTCTTGGAAAGCAAACCTCTTTGCACAGGGCGGCAATATTGCCGCCCTGTGCAAAAAAACCACCAAACCTCATCGTCTACGACAACCTTCCTATTCACCCATCATTGTTCAAGAAATTACCCGTCTGCGTTCTTTACACCCCAATATAGGCAAAGAAAAACTCTTTGCTCTGCTTTTTCCATTTTGTCAATACAACACCATCAATCTGCCCTCTGTTTCCACTATTGGTCGAATCATTGCCCGAGCACCAAACAAAATGCGTGTCACCCCGCAACGCATTAATTCCCGAGGCAAGATTAGGCCATTCAAACGTAATATCGTTGCTCGAAAACCTAAACATCTCACGCTAAAAGTCAATGAGTGCTTGGCATTTGATACCATCGTCCGTCAACGTGACGGGATGAAAAAATATCTAATCACTGCGATAGATCCTGCCTCGCATATTGCCTTTTCCTTCGCACCTACTCGAGCCAACAGTCAAAGCGCCAAGGCGTTACATTGTGCGATTGTTTCTGAGTTTCCCTACCTGCAAGCAGCCAAAGTTCTTACCGACAACGGTAGCGAGTTTAAGGGGGCCTTTGCAGAGCATCTAAACAAAGAGGAGAGGGTGCATTGGCACACTTACCCGCGAACCCCAAAGATGAACGCGCATTGTGAGCGCTTCAACCGAACCATCCAGGAATCGTTTGTGGATGACCACGAGGATTTGCTGTTCTGTGACTTATCCCTGTTTAACAAGAAATTAACACAATGGCTAGTGTTCTACAACACACAACGACCTCACCTATCGACCAAGCCTCAAAAAAAGAAAGTCACCTCTAAAAATAACCTCCCCGTCTCTCCACTAACATACCTCCTTACCCATAACCCAGAGTGCAATATGTATTGGACCAATACAAAAAGTGTATAAGTTCAGAAAGATATTGCACTTTTTATCAAGATGCAAAGTATGCAGTATCAACATATTGGATTTAGATTAAAAGGCCTTTATCATATAGCTTCTCTAAGTTTCAGGGAAGCAGATATGGACAACACCGCCGCTAAACGTAAACGTATTCTCGACTTTTGGGATAAGTATGGACTAAGCGCAACCATCGATGCCTTCGATGTTTCCAGAAGAACCCTATTCTCTTGGAAAGCAAACCTCTTTGCACAGGGCGGCAATATTGCCGCCCTGTGCAAAAAAACCACCAAACCTCATCGTCTACGACAACCTTCCTATTCACCCATCATTGTTCAAGAAATTACCCGTCTGCGTTCTTTACACCCCAATATAGGCAAAGAAAAACTCTTTGCTCTGCTTCTTCCATTTTGTCAATACAACACCATCAATCTGCCCTCTGTTTCCACTATTGGTCGAATCATTGCCCGAGCACCAAACAAAATGCGTGTCACCCCGCAACGCATTAATTCCCGAGGCAAGATTAGGCCATTCAAACGTAATATCGTTGCTCGAAAACCTAAACATCTCACGCTAAAAGTCAATGAGTGCTTGGCATTTGATACCATCGTCCGTCAACGTGATGGGATGAAAAAATATCTAATCACTGCGATAGATCCTGCCTCGCATATTGCCTTTTCCTTCGCACCTACTCGAGCCAACAGTCAAAGCGCCAAGGCGTTACATTGTGCGATTGTTTCTGAGTTTCCCTACCTGCAAGCAGCCAAAGTTCTTACCGACAACGGTAGCGAGTTTAAGGGGGCCTTTGCAGAGCATCTAAACAAAGAGGAGAGGGTGCATTGGCACACTTACCCGCGAACCCCAAAGATGAACGCGCATTGTGAGCGCTTCAACCGAACCATCCAGGAATCGTTTGTGGATGACCACGAGGATTTGCTGTTCTGTGACTTATCCCTGTTTAACAAGAAATTAACACAATGGCTAGTGTTCTACAACACACAACGACCTCACCTATCGACCAAGCCTCAAAAAAAGAAAGTCACCTCTAAAAATAACCTCCCCGTCTCTCCACTAACATACCTCCTTACCCATAACCCAGAGTGCAATATGTATTGGACCAATACAAAAAGTTGATAAATCTCACAAAGTGTTTATAATTGAGTGTCGCGTTTGATGATTGTATCGATCAATATATATTATTATTGGTAAACATTCATTAAACATTGTAAAACATGTATAATTGGTGTATAATTGGTAATACATTGTCAAAAAATGGCTTAAAAAATGTTTAATGATAACAGAAATCTGAAGAAAATCACCGGTCACCGGTGCCTTTCGTATTGCGCTTTAGTTGCGGATAATCCGCATCTCCCCAACCGTTTCCATTTTGAGTTTCTTACCATTTCTTTGGTAGGATTATCTTCGTTTTTTTTACGCCCTTCCAGGATTAATCCTGGAAGGGCTTTTTTGCGTCTCAAGCACATAAAGACTTGAGTTTTTGTTTTTTATAGAGAGGTTTTGATGACAACATTCATTCCATTTAAACGATTGTCTCGCCGTGTTGAGATGTTTTTCGCTTTTTTATTGGTCTTGTTGGTCACTGGATGTGGAGGAGGAGGAGGTGGTGGAGGTGGAGGCGGCGTCGGTTCCATAGATTCGAGTCCGGGTACAACCACCACAGAGACGCCAAAAAGCATGACCGTCACAGCAGGCAATGAATCGTTGCAAGTGAGTTGGGCTGCCGTATCAGGGGCAACATACAAGATCTATTACGATACCAATAACCCACCAAATGGTTACCAATGTTGTTTTTTGGCAACATACAAGATCTATTACGGTACCAATAACCCTCCTACGACTGCGGCAGATTCAACGGAAAGTTTAACGACAAACAGCAAAACACTGACTGGACTGACCATTGGAGCAACCTACTACGTGGCAGTATCGAGTGTGGTGAATGGTGTGGAAAGTGCGCTTTCAGAAGTAGTGTCTGATAAACCACTTCCACCCACGCCATCCAATATTCAGCTGACAACAGGCAATAAATCGTTGCAAGTCAGATGGGATAGCGTATCAGATGCAACGGAGTACAAAATTTACTACAGTGATGCCAACAATCCTCCGACTGCGGCAGATTCAATAGAAAGCTCGATGACAGCCATCAAAACGCTTGATGGACTGACCAATGGCAGTACCTACTATGTGTCCGTATCGGCTGTAGTGAATGGTGTGGAAAGCCTGCTTTCCACCGTAGAGTCTGCTGTACCCATGAGTACAGCCCCATCCGCCCCAATCAATCTACAAGTAACGGCCGCAACGGAATCGTTGGAATTGACTTGGGATGCAGTATCAGTGGGAACATACAAGCTCTATTATGGTACCAATAACCCTCCGAATTCGGCAGATTCAACGGAAAGTTTAACGACAAACAGCAAAACACTGACTGGACTGACTGGTGGAACAACTTACTATGTAGCAGTATCGCGTGTGGTGAATGGTGTGGAAAGCGCGCTCACATTAAAGTCTGCGGTACCACTTCCATCCGCGCCATCCAATCTACAAGTAACGGCCGCAACGGAATCGTTGGAATTGAATTGGGATGCAGTATCAGGGGCAAGATACAAGCTCTATTACGGTACCAATAACCCTCCTACGAATTCGGCAGATTCAACGGAAAGTTTAACGACAAATAGCAAAACACTGACTGGACTGACTGGTGGAACAACTTACTATGTAGCAGTATCGCGTGTGGTGAATGGTGTGGAAAGCGCGCTCACATTAAAGTCTGCGGTACCACTTCCATCCGCGCCATCCAATCTACAAGTAACGGCCGCAACGGAATCGTTGGAATTGACTTGGGATGCAGTATCAGTGGGAACATACAAGCTCTATTACGCTACCAATAACCCTCCTACGAATTCGGCAGATTCAACGGAAAGTTTAACGACAAACAGCAAAACACTGACTGGACTGACTGGTGGAACAACTTACTATGTAGCAGTATCGCGTGTGGTAAATGGGGCCGAAAGCGCGCTTTCCACAGCAGTGTCCGATAAACCACTTCCATCCGCGCCATCCAATCTACAGGTAACACCAGCAGCGGAATCGTTGCAAGTGACTTGGGATGCCGTATCAGTGGGAACATACAAGCTCTATTATGGTACCAATAACCCTCCGACTGCGGCAGATTCAACGGGAAGTTTAACGACAAACAGCAAAACACTGACTGGACTGACTGGTGGAACAACTTACTATGTAGCAGTATCGCGTGTGGTGAATGGTGTGGAAAGTGCGCTTTCTTCAGCAGTATCTTCTGTGGTGCTCTCACCAACACCAACACCAACACCTACAAATCTGCAGGTGACAGCGAGTTATCAATCATTGCAAGTGAGTTGGGATGCGGTAGTCGGAGCAACGTTGTACAAGCTGTATTATGGTACGAGCATACCCGGAGCCACAGTGATAGAATCCATAGATATAAGTGCTCGGATTACAGCTTTGACCAACGGTACGCCTTATTATGTTGCCGTATCGGCGTTGGTGAACAACGTTGAGAGTTTACGATCAACTGAAGTCAGCGCGACGCCCAGCGATAATAATCTTAACGATAGCGGTATCACGTGGGGAGGGAATTATCCAACGGGTAATAATCGTACGGGAAATGATTGCGCTGGAGTCGATACCGGCAATAGTAATGCCCCTTTGGCAGAGCAAGACTGCCATCAAGGACGTGATGCCAAAGCAGCGGCGAGTACATTATCCAAAACAGGGGGAGGGCATGGAGGCTTTGACTTTACAAAGTTGGGCGCCACCGGTAACATCTTAACGATCCAAAATGCTATGTGGTCAGACAGCGGCAGCGAAAGCGCCGGCACAAAATGGTCATGTGTCAAAGATAACCATATGGGGCTGACATGGGAAGTCAAAACCGATGATGGGGGGGGTATTCATGATAAGGACAACACGTACAAATGGGGCGGACTCACGGCGCAGGGGCGTGATGCAGCGACGCGTTTTGGCACTTATTATGACGATTGGAATACGTTGGTGAATGGCACGAACAACGAGTCATTATGCGGCTTCAGCGATTGGCGGGTGCCTACACTTGAAGAACTGAGAGCGATCGTGAATTATTCGCGTGTTAGCCCATCGATTGATGTGGATTATTTTCCGAATACAGTCAGTAACTGGTATTGGTCGTCTTTGCCCAATGCATACCTCAGTAGCAGCGCGTGGATTGTCCATTTCAACAATGGCCTTGACTACGGCGACAACCGCCGTCTCAACAGCTATCGTGTGCGGTTGGTGCGCGGCGGACAGTAGCTTTATTTTTTATTTTTATGATTTGTAAAGGCGTTTGTAAAATAGAAGGTGTGTGATATGACAGCGATTAATCCCTATTTAAGGAAACCGTTTTCGATTTGGCGCGATGCAGAGCAACTGGTGATTAAGGTGGAACAGGCCGTGCGACAGTTTTCTCGCTACCATCGGTATACCTTAGGCACAGAATTGCGTCAATTGGCAATGCGAGGCTTACGCTATGTGAGTCGCGCGATTCATCAAAAAGAACGACGTATGTATTGGGTGGGGTGTTTACAGGTATCTATTGAACACCTGCTGTTGAATATTCAGATCGGTAAAAGCTTACAGGCTTTTGCCAGCTTTAGTGTTTTTGAGCATATTGCCAAGCTCGCCGTGTCTGTGGCAAAACAGGCACAGGCTTGGCATAAAAAGTTGCAAGGTGGCACAGCCAGAAGGGATCAATCATGAATCGGTTAATCATGGTGAAGTCTCGCGTGTTGAGTTTACTGTGCCCTCTATCCACCTGGCATGGGTCAGGTATTTGCGGTCAAACAGCCTACCTTTTTGTATATCACCGGCGGATGGCTGGGCGAGGGAGAAGTGATAGAGAAACCGTGACTGGCAATGGCCATGACAACAACAACAACCGTAACAACAACAATCGTGTGCGGTTGGTGCGCGGCGGAAAGTAACCATGGTGGTGTCCTTTAAACAGCTATATGATGCGTCTGTATCGTGTCGGCGTGGAAAATCCAAGGGGATTGAGTGCCAACGCTATGAGGCCAATTTGCTGTATCAGCTGATGGACACCCAAGCTGCCTTGCAAACCTATCGTTGGCATCATTCTGCTATGCGTGCTTTTATGGCAAACAATGGCAATAAGCCTCGTGAGATTCATGCTCCAGATTATGCGGATCGTGTGGTACACCATTGGCTGGTACCGCGCTTGCAGGCATGCATTGAACCCAAGCTCATTTATGATTGTGCGGCCAATATCAAAGGTAAGGGTACGCATTTTGCCGTGCGGCGTGTTCAAAAGATGTTTCGCCAAGTGATGGCAAGCACATCCGTGGGGCAAGCCTTTTATTTGCAATTGGATATTTATAACTTTTTCTATACGATCAATCGGAGCTTGTTGTGGAATATCATCAAGCGTCATCTACACACGGCGTATCGCAATGGGCGCATTGGTGCTCAAGAATTAGAAGATGATGTGTGGCTGGTAGGTGTGATTTTACAGCCGAGCCCGAGGGTTCATTTACAAGCTTACCGTCATCAAGCATTGCCAATGCATAAACAGTTGCAACATGCCAAAGCAGGGTGTGGTTTACCGATTGGTAATCTTGCCAGTCAATTTTTTTCGAATGTGTATTTGAATGAATTGGATCAATTTGTCAAACACCGCCTTAAATGTCGTCATTATGTGCGTTATGTGGATGATTGTATCTTGGTGAGTTCAAGTCGTCGGCAGCTGCAAGAGTGGCAAGAAGAGATTCGAGGATTTTTGGGCCAACGTCTGCAACTGTCATTAAAACAGGATGGGATATGTCGAACGGTTGCTTCAGGAGCCGACTTTTTAGGGTATATCGTTCGCCCACATTAATTTATTTTAGGAGAAAAACGATGAATCATTTCAAACGATATAGACAAATATTAATAGCATGTTTAAGTGTACTGGCAAGCCAATTATTCGCACAGCAGGTGATTATTCAACAGATCATACATGAGTGGCAGGATAGTCGATATACGATAGATACAACTAAAAATACCGTTACAGATACAGCAACGGGTTTGATGTGGAAACGCTGTTCAGAAGGACAAAGCAATGCTGGTTGTACCGGTACGGCAAGCGTAATGACATGGAAAACAGCATTAGAGACGGCGAAGGATAGCACATTTGCAGGTCATGACGATTGGCGTGTGCCGAATATCAAAGAGCTAAGCTCTATTGTTGCCAGAGATCGATACAATCCGAGTATTAATGCGACGGTTTTTCCGAATACAGCAACTTATTATTGGTCGTCTTCGCCCGATGCAAATAATAGTGGCCGCGCGTGGCTTGTCGATTTCAGCTATGGCCGTGTCAACACCTACGACGCCTACGCCCGTAACTTCAGCAATCGTGTGCGGTTGGTGCGCGGCGGACAGTAATTTTTATTCTTTATTTTTATGGCAGTGGAGAGTCGATCATGGAGAATACTGAGAATCTTCACGGTGTATTTCCCCTAAAAGGATGCCTCGCACTTTTAGCGGTTTTTGTGTTTAAAAGATAGCGCACAAACCATCATAAAACAATCTATCAAGCGAGGTGACTCGACATGTTAAAAAATATACTCTTTATTTTTTAGCCGTTGGGTTGTATGCAGTATTGAATGGTGTATCCTATGCCGAAGAATCATTGACCAAAGAATATACTGAAATACAGAAAAAAGTGTGATGCCCTATATCAAGGTATTCTTGGAGGTATACTGATAAGAGGCGAGGGTGTTCGTAAAAACGTGACGGAAGCTTTAAGATGGACAAAAAAATCAAGCGATCAGAATCATCCAATCGGTTTATTCAATCTTGCGGTGTTTTATCTACAAGCCCCTAACGGTGTCGTAGAGAAAGACGAATCGAAAGCGAGAGCACTGTTCAAAAAGTCATTGGCGGGCATGCTGAGTTTAGCGAAAAAAGGCAATGCAGTGGCGCAAAACAATCTTGCCCGGATGTATTTTAATGGAAAGGGAGGACTAAAGCAGAATGAAGAAGAAGCCCTGAAATGGTTGCGCAAGGCGGAAGAGCAGGGGCATGCTCATGCGCAAAACAATCTTGCAAGACCCTCTTAGAGACTCCATCCTTGTTGTGTTATCAAAAAATTGCGGCGAATGGCAATAAACTCGCAGACAATGCACAACAATGGTCGTGTGTGACGGATACAGAAACCGACTTGATGTGGGAAGTCAAAACCAACGGAGGTCTGCACGATAAGAATCAGGAATATCGTTGGGGTGGTAAAGGAGTGAGCAAAATTGCGTTGGGGGGTATCTTGGTAATAATAAGCGTGAAGAATCTCGTATCGTTGGAAGGAGAACCCAAAACTCTTTCATAAGAAGCATAAGAACAAATACCACCACTGTGTGGGACTAGAAATATTTGGGATTCTCTTTTATCGTGTTGATTGGGTCAAACTTCATGCCAACATTGCTCCACTTTTCGTTTGTAAGTCTCCCTTGTAAAAAACCATTGTGTGTAGCTCTCTTTGGCAAATCCACTTTTGTTCGTAAAATCTATCCTCATTTTTATGCTGTATTTCGATATAATAGCTCTCTTCAGATGCTGGTTTTTTTATACGCTTCTTTTTTGTGGTAAGAATCGGAGCATGCTGATCTGGTGAGCCCCTCTCTCAAACAAAAGACGGATGCTTTTTGTTCAGGATTTTATGTCTGAATAAAAACTTATCTTTATTTAAAAAACGCTGGTACACTTATGATATGAATCTAAGTTTAACCATCTTTAGGAGATCATGATGTTAGGAAGCAATTTACTTATTTCGGGCATTTTATTGTGGTCCATCGTGCATTTTACGCGATCATTAACCACCACATTTCGACAACGCATGATTCATCGAATAGGCGAGGGGGCTTATAAAGGTATTTTTTCGTTGTTGATTATTGCGTCTATTGTATTGATTGTGTTCGGATGGCGCTATAGTACAAGCACTACGATACTGTATACACTGCCGGGTGCTTTACGGCACTTGACCGCTTTGCTGATGCTGGTTGCTTTTATGCTGTTTTTTGCAGCTCGTCTACCTACAAATATTAAACGCTGGATCCGACACCCTCAATTAACAAGTGTGATGGTTTGGTCTGTCGCGCATTTGCTGGTGAATGGAGAGTTACGCTCACTCCTCTTATTTGGAGGAATCGGCTTGTGGGCATTGTTACAAATAATTCTGATTAATCGCAGAGTGGGGGCTTGGAAAAGACCTCCTCTCAAATCCATTACCGGAGATATCATGGTTGTCGTAATCGGTGTTGGTATCTATGCATTTTTTGCTTTTTATCTCCATCAAGTCTTGTTTGGAATGCGCCCCTTTTAGCCCTTATAGAGTGTGTATCTCGGTACCTATGTTGGTGTACTTGAGTGAAACATTTGTGGAAAACTCCAGTCTTCAATTGTCCAGCCTTGTTGTTGGGCATAGGATGTTAGCTTGGGGTCAGGCGTGACAGCTATGGGATGATTCGACAAGTCCAACAAAGGTCGATCATTATACGAGTCAGAATAAAACCAAGCTTGGCAGTCATCCATTGTTTTTTGTTGATCTGCCAGCCACATTTTGAGGCGCGTTACTTTGCCTTCTTGAAACGAAGGAATGCCATAACTATGCCCTGTCCATTGCCCATCAATGATTTCTACCGGTGTTGCAATGAGTGTATCAATGGCAAACAAATCCGCAATCGGGCGCGTGACAAACTCATTGGTCGCTGTAATCATGATCAAGGTGTGTCCTAGCGCACGGTGTTCTTCGACTCTTTCCAAGCCTTTTGGACGTATCATGGGCTTGATGAGGGTGTTCATAAACGTTTGTTGGGCCGCCAAAATGACCTCACGCGGATGTTGCGTAAGCGGGCGTAGAGTAAAATCGAGATAGGCTTTCATATCAAGAACGCCATCTTGATAAGCCTGATGGAAATCATGGCTACGTTGCAAATAGTGCTCGGCATCTTCGGGAATCCCTTGCCCTGCAATATATATTCCCCAACTGGAATCGCTATCGCCTTCTATCAGTGTATTGTCGAGATCAAACAATGCTAAATTCATTAAATATCCTTTATAAAAATAGAAAACGGATGGAGTCTTTTGGGCACATGTGGATGCCAGTGAGACGAGAAAGCTGTAGGCGTTAGCGGTTTATTTTGACATCCTGCGGGTAGTGCTCCTTAAGCATGCGCCGGGCCATCGGTAGTGTTGGTGCGTACTTATTTTGTAAGCACCACACATCAAACGACTCAACCAAGGCATTGAGCAAGCGTATGTCGCGATCCACCGTATGGACGAAATAATTTAATACCGTCTTTGTGAGGGTTAAGCCGCGGCGTTTTGCATGCCATTGCATCGCCAAGCATTTTTCTTCATCTGATAATCGGTGAAGCTGCAAAATAGTCATTTTACCTATTCGGCTTTTGAGCTCCGGCGCTAAGGACAAATCACGAGGGGCAACGCTGCCTGCCAACAATAGGCGAACGGATTTTTCTTCTGCCCTTCGCAACAGATGAAATAAGGCGCAAGACGCTGGGCCAATTGGTTGCGCTGTAGTATTGTTTCGCCTATCTTGCGCTGGTTTATCCGTGTTATCGAGATGATCCACAATCAATACCGAAAACGCTGCTGTGTCATGCATAGCCACGATATCGTTCAGTTTATCGTGATGAAGATCGACGTAACGTTCATTCTTTGATTGGGCAACCGCTTGTAATAAATGACTACAACCACTGCCAATATCGCCCCATAGATACACACAGTGTGTCAGTCCATCACACGCTGCATTTTGTGATTTTTCAAGTGAGGGCAATAGATCATCTTTTGTAACCCACTGCTGTATATGTGCCAATGCATCACCATTACGGCCCAACACAAAATTGTCAAATGAAGCAGGTTGCTCTACGATTAAATCAAGAATACCTTGTTGCATAATAAAAGTGGATCACGAAGCCGTTTGCTATTCTGGAGATTTCTCACTATGATAAACGATAAAAACGGCTTTGATAGTACAATGCTCGAAGTTGTCGCAATACAACCAAAAGAATGGCCGAGATGGGCAGCGCCAATAAAATTCCCGCAAAGCCCAATAGCTGACCAAACGCCAACAGCGCAAAAATGACGACCAATGGGTGAAGACCAATACGTTCACCGACTAAATAAGGGGTCAGTAAATAACTTTCGAGCAGTTGACCCAACATAAAAATGCCGACAACCCAGCCCAACAGGGCAGTATCGCCCGCAATCAGTGCTACCAATAATGCCAAAAATAACCCGGCGACAAACCCCAGATAAGGGACCAACACCAATAAACCCGTCAATATACCCAATGAAAACCCATGTGGCAAACCCACCAGCATTAACAATAGAGAATAATAGATGGCCAAGACCAACAGCACCAATATTTGCCCATGAAAATACTCGGCCAGAACTTGATCAATTTCTGACAAGATTTGAAGCACGCGAACACGAACCTTCGGCGGTAAAAGATGACGAACATGTGATGAAAACTTTGGCCATGCCAAAATGAAGTAGAAAAGAGCTACTGGAAAGAGCAGGACATTGGCAAACATTGTCAGGATATTGCTGCTTCCTTTGAGTAATCCCGTTTGTAATTGTTTTAATAGTTGTGTCAATGTATCTTGTTGTTCAATCAATAGTTTTTTGAGATAGGCAATATTGATATAGTCTTGCCAAGCAATGGAGGGAAAAAAACGGTTCAAGAGCTTCTGCAAGGTATGAGGCAGTTCTGGTAAGCGACGCAACAATGGGATAATTTCCTCAAAAATCAATGGAAACAGTAGGGAGACCAACCCCAACCCAATGAGAAAAGTCGTTAACAGTACCAATAGAGCTGAAAATGCACGCCCCATGTTACGTGCATCGAACCAATGTACAAGTGGTTCTACCATATAGGCTACCAATCCAGCCGCAATAAAAGGCATTAATATAGGAGCCAACAAGTACACCAATCCCATCAACAAGACTGCCAGCAATAACCAACCACCATAATCCTCCCAATGCAAGCGTTCGTGCTTCACTGAAGTCGCCGAGGGTAAGGTGTCTAGCGCCTCATGGCTTGATGAAGTGGTTTTGTGAGTTTGCGTAAGATCTGGTTTCATGGGAGATTTAGCGTTGTGGTTAAGTGGTATGATGAGGCAGGTTAACGAAAACGATGTACATATTCTACCAAAGCGCTAACATGCTCTGGAGGAACTTGGGGGACTATACCATGCCCAAGATTAAAAATATACCCGTATGGGTTTTTTCCAAGCGCTTTTTGTTTGGCTTGGGCTGCTTTCACCGTTTGCAAGATTGCCTCAACACGTGGAAGAAAAGCCTTAGGGGGAGCACATAAGGCCAACGGATCAAGGTTGCCCTGTAAGGCGACTCGGTTACCCACCCGTGTTAATGCGCTGTTCAGTGGTGTACTCCAGTCTAAACCCAAGGCATCTGCATAATCGGCCATTGATTCAAGCCACTGTCCCCCGCCTTTGGTAAAGATTGTCAATGGGGTATCGGGGGATGTTTCACGTAAGGCTTTACGAATCTGTGCCATAGGTTTAAGCGAATAAGCGAGGTAATCCTCTGTGGTTAATAGCCCTCCCCATGTATCAAAAAGCATGATACAGTCCGCTCCTGCACGCACTTGGGCCGTAGCATAACGCGAAATTGCCTCACTGAGCTTTTGCAAAATCGTTTGAAATAAATCGGGGCGGCGATACAGCATTTGCTTTGCCATCGCAAAATCGCGACTTCCGCGCCCTTCTATCATGTAACAAGCCAATGTAAATGGACTGCCGGCAAAACCGATCAAGGGAACATCGGCAGGCAATGCGCGACGAGTATGTTTGACTGCTTCAAGCACATAAGATAGCTTTTCGTAGGGGTCTGGAATCACAAGAGCATGGACGCTTTGCTCATCTTGTACGGGGTAAGCGATCATGGGCCCTGTACCTTCTTCAAACGTTAACCCAAGCCCCATGGCGTCTGGAATCGTCAAAATATCTGAAAATAGAATAGCGGCATCAAACCCAAAGCGCCGAATGGGTTGCAAGGTAACCTCACAGGCTAGCTCTGGTGTTTGACACAATTGCAAAAAACTGCCTGCTTGTTGTCGTACCGCGTTGTACTCAGGCAAATAGCGGCCTGCTTGACGCATGAGCCAAATAGGAATGGAAGAGGTTTTCTGGCGCATTAAAGCCCGAATATACTGAGAAGATGATAGCAAAAATAAGTCCTTTCTTTTCGTAATTTTTTGTAAGAAGTCAAAAAATATGGGAGGGGTTCTAAAATTGCGAATGACAATACTGTTATAGCATCTATCAAAGAAGATCACGAAAGGGAAAATACGCTATCGCTGTTTTTTAGATGCTGTCTTAATAATGGTTTTTTGTATTAATGCATGGAGTGTTATGAGAGTCTTGTGACAGCTGTTCTAGGGCCAATTTATATAAAACAATTTTATATTCAAGACTTTTTTATGATTCATCTTTCTGCTCGTTCGGTGGGGTCACCACCAAACCAATTTGTTTGAATTTCCGGTATAAATGGGTTCGTTCAATCCCACAACGTTCGGCAATACGCGACATTACTGCATTTTCACGTTTGATCAATTGCATAAAATACAGACGTTCAAACTGCTCTCTGGCTTCACGATAGGGAAGGTCTAGAGTCGTTTTGAAATGAGAGCTGGTTTGGTCATGTATTTGAAAGACATCTGCGATATCGCTTTCCTTAATCGGGTTGTTAACTGAGCAACTGGCCAGCAAACGAATTTTTTTTATAAAATCAATATAATTACCCACGAATCTGCTTTCATTTAATAATTGAGCCCCTGCTATTGAAAGCTGGAATTCGGGAGCTTCACCACGTGATGCCAAATAGGAAAGCAATATTCTCGCAACATCCGCCAAATAGCTGGTTAAGCTCGATAGCGTGGGTACACTGATTTTTTTTGACATCCATTTTTTGAGTAATTCTTCGTTCCAGCCTTGCTCAATAAGAACCTCTATCGGTGTACTGCTATAAAACAGCATATGAAGGTTTTTTTTGGCTAAGTTTTCGGCGGTAAACTTAAAATTTTTCTGCTGTATTTTTGATAAATGATTTAAATCTCCTGAAAAAAAGATCGAGTTGGGTGTGATATCGCTCATATACAAGGGTTCAGAGAATTGATCTAAGCGTATCACTTTATTTGAGTTTTTCGTTAATGCTTGTGCTGATAACTCTCCAATCCAATCATCCCCTTCATCTAAATAAATGAGAGGATAGCGTACACTGGTTTGTGATAAACGACGGGTATACACCCGAAAAGGCTCAATGTTGGAAAAATCCGAAAGTTGGAATACGCGACTGATTGGCTGCCGTATGGATAAAGCACTTTCTACCACTGAGAGTAACTTAGGTAATGAAATGGGCTTTTCAAGAAAATCAGCAGCACCTTGTCGTGTGGCGGAAATGGCATGATCAATCGTAGCATGACCCGACATCACCACAATAGGCATTGTGGCAAGATATTCTCTACACCAGTAGGCATATAACTCAATGCCATCTTGATCGGGGAGCCAGATATCCAATAAGACTAAATCGGGACGGTGTTCACGTAGTTTTAAGGTAGCCGTATGTGCATTTTCTGCCGTTACCACCATATGCCCTTCGTCACACAGAATTTCCTCTAACAACTCACGAATACCGACTTCATCATCAACAATTAATATATTTGCCATAATACTTTATACAATAATAAAAAATGGTAAAACCCCTAAACTTAAAAGGTGGATCCTTAGCTCGGTTGATAATGTGGCAACCATATTGAAACACGTGCGCCACAAACCGTGTTCCCTTTTTTTGAGACATTGTCCCATTCATACCCATCACTGCCGGCAATCCAACAATGGTTCGAAAGCAAAATGCTACCACGATGTTCCTCAATAATCTTCTTAACAATAGTCAATCCTAAACCGCTGCCCTTAATTTTGCTGGTTCGATTCGGTTCAAATGCCCGATCAATGATTTTCTGATCAAATCCTCCACCAATATCTGTTACCTCAAGACATATCCCCGCTGTTGAGGGAAGATCATTGGGGAGCGCGTCTATTACGATTTTTTGGAAAGGTTCTTGGCTTTTCTCTTCTCTTATAGACAACAAAATGCGTGATAAATTCCAATCATGAAGTCTTTCACAATTGGCTTGTTCGGCATTTAAAATAAGATTATGGAGAACTTGTCGTAATTGATGTCGATCTGCAAATACTTGATAGTCATGATCCGATACACGGTATTTTACCTGTTTATCATCATAAAGCGCAACTACTTCTTTGAGTAGATCATCAACTTGAAACACTTCCTGGTGCGTTGATGCTGGGCGCGCCATTTCACGAAACTGATTAACCAACGTTTTTATGGCATCCACTTGACTGACAATGGTACCAATAGAGCGGTCAAAAAAGTCCCGATTATTGCCCGACAGCTGATCACCAAGCTTCATGCTCATGCGCTCTGCGGACAGTTGAATGGGGGTGAGGGGGTTTTTGACCTCATGGGCAAGGCGTCGTGCCATTTCACTCCACGTTTGTAGATGTTGCGCTTGCAGTAGTTCAGAGATATCGTCAAAAACCACTACCCAACGCTCATCATTGGGCAGTTGTGTGCCACGCAGCATTAATGATCGAAAGCCATGAGACAGTCGAACATCAATTTGCTTGACCCATTCTTGAGTATTGGGAGATAACGCTTGAGATGGGTCGTTATCTTGTGTGGCGTGAAGATCAGATGCCGCAGAAATATTTTGCTTAATGGGGGTGGGATTGTTTTGCTTCAGTTGCTGGTAGATCGCATTGGCAAAAGGGCGCAAATCCTCCCATGCAGAAAGGGCTTTGTCTTGCATGGCGTTGATATTTTGTCCCAAGATACGTTTGGCCCCTTCATTAATAAACAACAAACGTGCTAAGTCAGGATGAAAGGGTTTATCGAGTGACGAAGCATTTTCATTTTTTTTGGCTTCTTTGTTTCCAAAAATCAAGACTCCTGCCTTGAGATGATTGAGAACATTTTCTAAAAAGGTATGTGATTCGTTGATTTCGCGTTGTGCCACATCGGTCATATCTTGCGCCTGTTTTAGCTCGGCCAACATATCGTTAAAGCTCATGATCACTTGATCAAATTCATCATGATGACTCGGGCCTTCAAGCAATCGCCGAGAAAAATCACCGCG
Organism: Pictodentalium vernedei; assembly: GCA_031216915.1. Taxonomy (NCBI): domain Eukaryota; kingdom Metazoa; phylum Mollusca; class Scaphopoda; order Dentaliida; family Dentaliidae; genus Pictodentalium; species Pictodentalium vernedei. Next base: position 261,802 of record JAUFNR010000022.1, on the reverse strand, counting down.
GGCTACTGCACGTGTCCCTTCTCCTAAAACAGCCAAAGGCTGAATAAAGCGATTGCTATAGTGAAACGCCAGTGATAGTGCCATCAACAATGTTAAAACCAATAAAATGGTTAAAGCCAATAAAAATAGCTTTTTTAATCCCTCACGTCCTTGTTTTAATTGACCATAGCTTTGGTAAGCAGCGGTTAATTGCTGACTTCCTAAACGGATTCGTTCGGGCGTATCTTGAATGAATTGTAAATAAAATGACTGATTGGTTGACGAAGGTAACTGCGGGTCCAGTGATAATGCGTTTGATGGTTGATGATTGGGTAATAATGAGGGTAATGCTGAAATATCCAATGCGGTATTCTTGAGACGATTGCTGCCAGGAATGCGAACCAGCACACGAATACGCCGATATGCAGGGGTTACTGTAGCGGTTTCTGAATGTGTCTCCATGGAAGGAGATTCGGTATTCTGGGTTTCAATGTGTGCGGTTGCACGATAACCTATTTCGTGCACCGTAAATGTATCAGGCAGATCTGGAGACAGTGTATAGCGATCGTTATGGCTATGGCTATAAGATTGTAAATTCGTATCAAATAGTGTGATTTCTTCAACCCCGATGAGTTCACGCCACTTGTCAATTTCTTGGCGTCGATCTTCATGGGACATTGTACTTAATCGTAGCGCCAATGTATTGGCAGCTTGTTCCAAGCGCTTGGCTTCTTCATTGACCACTTGCTTGGCAAGCTCTAGCCCACCATGTACGGCTTGATCAATTTCCAGTTTGAACCATGACTCAATTGCAGAGTCAAGAAAACGATAAGACAGCCCATACAGCACAAGACAAGGAACAATGCTTGCAATACTCAGTACACTGAATAGGCGGCGGGCCAGACGGCTACCGTATTGTTGGTGGCGGATATTTTTTTGCAATTGCCTCAAACGCGTGAACGTGATAATTCCTAAAATGGATACTACGCCAACATTGAGCCAAATGATCCAAGACGAATAGACAGAAACCCATTCTGCGCGTAAGATAATGGTAATCAATAAGAAAAACAGCAAAAATGCTGCTACGAATCCAAAAATCAATAATCGCGTAATCACAAGGCTAAGGCAAATGCAATGTTATGGGTGGAAATTTTAGCCTCCATTGCCAGTCATTATTGGTAGCAGCCTCTACTTGTAGAGGCAGGGGCAATGATTGATGATCGATGGACAGTGTAAGCTCTGCATAGTATTTCCCGTCCGGTACGATTTTGAGCGGGAAGACCGGCCATACAAACAGTAAAACTTTTTTCTGTAATTCATCTAAGGTTTGATAGTAATATTTTTTTTGTAATCGGGTGAGTTGATAGCGCTCTGTCAATGGGTTGTAAGTCAAATGCAATGGTAATACCACACTCAGCCAATCCTTATCCCACCAATAGTAAATATTCACACCGGAGTGGTAGAAGGTAAATTTCCAAAGCGGGCTCTCCGGCATGTTCTGGAATGGCATGAACTTCATAAAGATGAACTAATCGAGGATTGGGAACTTTGCCAAAAAGATGAGTCACCAAACCCTATAGAACCATTGGAGTAAGAATTATGTTTCTTCACATTAAAGAGGCAAAATACATTGAAGAATACAAGGTTCAAGTATCCTTCAATAATGGACGGAAAGGCGTTGCAGATTTGTCTGGCGCTTTAAAGGGAGGTGTCTTTGAGCCATTGAAAGATAAGCTGAATTTTTCTGCGCTAAAAGTAGATGAAGAGCTGGAAACAATTGTCTGGCCTAATGGTGCCGACTTGGCGCCTGAGTATGTTTATTTTCAGGCATTTAAAGATGACCCAGCACTCCAAGAGCAGTTCAAGAGCTGGGGTTATATTGCCTAACAAATCGCTACACTGGATTTTTACTTCGCTACGCTCCGTAAAATCCAGTGAGCTCAATCGTTAGATGCGACCGCAGAGCGGTCGCATCTAACGGCCTGGCAATAGTAGATTGAACAAGCCAATCAACCCGACCTAAACATTTAAAATAGAGTATACTCTAAATAAATTTACTAGGTGGGTTATTGCCACGCCGTTATGCCCTCAAAACCAACAACCAGCTATCATCACCAAATTTGAAAGGTAGGGAATAAAAACAAAATGAACCTGATAGAAGAAGGAATCAAGAAAGGCTTAATCAAATTCGATGATGAGCAAAGATATATTACCTACATCGACCAAAATAAAAGGCGGAATTTTGGCAATCCAGAAGAAAAGGTACAAGCTGAAGCATTTTTAAAATTGGTTTTGATTTATGGTTACAAACCAGAACAAATAGAGCAATTTGCCGCTGTCAAAATTGGCTCAGACACCAGAGAAGCGGATATTATTGTTTACGAGAACGATGAATGTATCACTGCCCGTATTGTTGTTGAATGTAAAAAAGAGGATGTTTCTGAACTTGAGTTTAATCAAGCGATTGCACAAGCATTCAGTTATGCTGCTACAGGTACAGTTAGAGCAAGGTATTTCTGGGTAACATCTAAAATTAAAGATGCTTATTTTGAAATACCCGAAAAAGAACCAAAAAATTACCTTTCTATACCTGATGTTCCTCAATATGATGTTGATAAACTTGCTAAATACAAATATGTCAAAGGCGGTGGTGTAGTCAACGGGCAAAAATTGTTCGAGCTTGAAATTGTTGGCGAAGATGAGCTTACCCGAAGATTCAAACAAGCTCATAATTCCCTATGGGGTGGTGGCGAACTCAACCCATCAGAAGCCTTTGATGAGCTGGATAAGCTGATATTTTGCAAAGTATGGGACGAGAGAAAACCCCGCAAAAAAGGGGAAGCCTACGATTTCCAAATATTCAGCGAAAGCACCGAAGCTAAAACCAATAAAGAGCTACAAAACCGCATCAATGCCCTGTATGCCGAAGGTCGCAAAAAAGACCCTGAAGTATTTAAGGATGATATACGACTCAGCATAGAAAAATTGCGTACCGTAGTCGGCTACCTTGAAAGTATCCATCTAAGCAAAACTGACCTTGATAGTAAAGGCAGAGCCTTTGAAACCTTTATGGGTTCATTTTTTCGGGGGGATTTTGGGCAATACTTTACGCCACGTCCCATTGTAAAATTCATTGTTGATACCTTGCCGATAAACAATGATTCATTGGTGCTGGATACTTCTTGTGGTAGTGGCGGATTTTTACTCCATGCGCTTGATAAAGTCAGGCAACAGGCAGGTGATTATTACGGTAAAGACACCCAAGAGCATTTCAAACACTGGCATGATTTCGCTGAAAAAAACCTTTATGGCATCGAAATAAACGAACAAATCGCCAGAACAGCCAAAATGAATATGGTTATCCATGATGACGGTCATACCAATGTGATTGCTACCGATGGTTTGTTACCTATAGAAGACATCACCGATACAGACGGCAATATCACCCAAAAAGGCATTTATTCACGCACTCAAAATAAAGGCTTTGCTTTTTAATCGCTTTGACTTCATTATTACCAATCCACCGTTTGGCTCCAGCATCAAGCAAACCGAGCAGGCTTATATGCACCAATATGGCTATGCCATGAAAGATATTGACTGGCTGGACCCCAAAAGCAAACAAGCATCCAGAGATAACCAAAGTACAGAAATACTGTTTATCGAACAATGCCACAAGTTTTTAACCGAAGGCGGTTATCTGGCAATGGTTATCCCTGATGGGGTTTTAACTAATTCTAGTTTGCAATATGTCCGAGATGGCATAGAAGAAAAATACCGCATTGTAGCGGTTGTCTCTATGCCACAAACGGCATTCCAAGCAACGGGTGCAGGCGTAAAAAGCTCGGTGATATTTTTGAAAAAACACACAGCAGAGACAACCGAGAAAATTAAAAATAAAAAAACAGGCTTGCAAGATAGCATTAAGGAAGATAGCGACTACCTGACACAATTACAACAAATCGACAAAGAGAAAGAACAGCACATCAAAGACCTAAAAGGTTTTGATAATCCAGAAGGATTGCAAGGCAAAGTCCTCAACCAGTCGGAGGCTTATAAGGACTGGAAAAAAGAGGTCAACGCTGAATATAAGGAGCGGGTAGACGCACTCAAGGAAACCTTGAGCGAGCAGTATGTAGAGCAGAAACAGCAAGCACTGGATGACTACCCTATTTTTATGGCAATCGCCGAAGATATAGGCTATGACGCAACGGGCAAGCCTACCGATAATAACGAACTGGATTTAATTGGGAGTGAGTTAGCTCAGTTTATTTCGGCGATTGAAAAGGGGGAAGCATGAGTTTCCAGCTTTCGCCTGAGTTGGATAGTGACAAGGTTTTTCTGGTCAAGCGTAGTGAGTTAGAGGGAAGGTTTGATCCTGTAATGGCTCTCTATCAAAAAAGAACAACTCAATTCAAATTTGAAACGGAGCATTTATCGAAACTATTGAAACAAAAACCTCAATATGGTGCAAATGAAGCTGGAGTAGAAAGACTGTCAACTGAACAGCCGAGATATATACGAATTACCGACATTGATGAATACGGGTTATTGAAACAAGGAATAGGAAAAACAGCAGACAACATTGAATCAAAATATCTATTAAAAAATAACGAATTATTGTTTGCTCGAAGTGGGGCAACTGTTGGAAAGTCATATATACACAAAACAGAAGATATTAGTTATCCGTGTTTTTATGCAGGTTACATGATTAGATTCATTGCGAGTGAGGAAAAGATAAACCCTGACTACCTTTTTGCATATACTCAACTCGGAGTATATAAGGAGTGGGTTACAGCTATTCAACGTGCGGCTGGGCAACCAAATATTAATGCGGAGGAATATCAATCATTAAAAATCCCCATTCCCCCAAAGGCTATTCAATCTCAAATAGTCACAAAAATGGACACCGCCTACGCAGCCAAAAAACAAAAAGAGGCAGATGCAGGGCGGTTGCTGGATAGCATTGACAATTACCTGCTAGATGAGTTGGGGATTAAGCTGCCAGAGCAGCAAGAAAACACCGTACAAAGTCGTATGTTTACACGGCGTTTGAGTGAAGTATCGGGTGGACGGTTTGATCCATATCCATATCAATATAAATTTGAGCATTTAGAAAATGCTTTAAAAACAATGCCAATTCCTGTTAGAAAGTTAAAAGACATTGTATCTTTCTTTGATTATGGGTTGATGCCAACACAAGACTATGCTTTTACAGAAGTAGATGGGCTACCAATGATTAGAGTGACTAATATTCAAGGTGATGGCTCAATTGACATGACAAAAGTGAAATATATTAAATTTGATACACCACGACTGTATAAAAAAATAGTGAAATCAAATGATATATTAATGGTTCAGTGTGGTAATACAACAGGTAAGTGTGGTTTAGTCCAAGAAAAGTATTCAGGTTATACTTTTGGGTCTTTTTCTTTTGTTATAAGAGGAAAACAAAGTCTAGTATCACAAGAGTATTTATTTAATATATTGTCTTCTACCGTAGTACAAGAGCAGTTAAATAGAAATATGACTATAACTTCGGTAAGACCGAATACGTCTAAACCAGAAGTACTTAATTTTAAAGTCCCTCTACCCCCAATAAAAAAACAAACCGAAATCGCCAACCACATCACCAATATCCGAAACAAAGCCAAAGCATTACAACAACAAGCAAAAGCAGAACTTGAACAGGCAAAAAAAGAAGTGGAAACAATGATATTGGGTGAAAATGCAAAAAAAGCATAACAAAAGCATCCAGCAGACAGTTAAAAGCGCCGTTTCACTACGCTACACTCTGTTTTAACAGCCGCTGAGTTTGATCGTTATATTTCAATGAACTTCAGCGTTATTCTTGGAAAGTGGTATGAATGAATTAGATAAGATGATTGCGGGTGAAATTTATGATCCGAGTAATGAGACATTGTTACAAATGCGTGCGAATGCCAGAGAAATTACCGCTCAATATAACGAAACAAGCCAAGACCATCAAGTTGAAAGAGATAAACTTCTCAAAAATCTATTTGGTCGTACGGGTAACAATATTAAAGTTGAACCTAATTTCAATTGTGATTATGGACAGAATATAAAGGTTGGTGAGAATTTTTATGTGAACTTTGGCTGTGTAATCTTGGATTGTGCAGAAGTGACCATTGGTGATAACTGTATGATTGGTCCTCAAGTTGGCATTTATACAGCTTGCCATCCCATTAATCCAATTGAAAGAATAAGTGGAGTTGAGTTCGCCAAGCCCATCACTATTGGTGCTAATTGCTGGATTGGTGGTCATGCCACAATAAACCCTGGTGTCGTGTTAGGTGATAATGTTGTGGTTGCTTCTGGCTCTGTAGTTACTAAAAGTTTTCCGGATAATGTCGTTATTGGTGGTAATCCGGCGAGAGTCATAAAATGTCGTATCCCGTAGATCATCTACCGATTTCAGCGCTTTTTTCATCTTTCACGCTTGCCCCCACATCTATAGCGAGACAAATTTAAAATGTCACAAGGTGTGGGCATGATGTACCATACCCACACCTTCCTATAAAAACGCCGCTGAAAGCATGTACATCGCTATTGAATTTTTTGGGTCAAACTGCCTGATTCGTAGCGCGAGACCATTTTTTGCAATGAAAGAGGACGAATTTTAGCCGCATGTCCAGCGCATCCAAAAGACTCAAAACGTTGCGTGCAAACTTTTTGCATGGCGATGGTGGCATCCGCTAGATATTGACGCGGATCAAAATGGGTCGGCGTTTCGTGCAGGTGTTGACGAATGGCACCGGTAGAAGCCATTCGCAAATCGGTATCAATGTTTATTTTCCGAACGCCATGTTTAATGCCTTCAATGATTTCTTCAACAGGCACACCGTAGGTAACGCCCATATTTCCCCCATAGCGATTGATAATTTCCAGCAAATCTTGCGCTACGCAGATGGAACACAGATACTGTTGTATCATCGGCAGATCATTATTTTTTTTAAGAAATTCAAGATCAATCTCTCCATCCTCAGTATTCCCCCAAAACCTTGTTTGATGGCTCTGCGCTCTAACTTTTGTCTTCTCTTCCGTCCAGTCTGTCGTTTGTATTGGACCAATACAAAAGGTGTATAAGTTCAGAAAGATATTGCACTTTTTATCAAGATGCAAAGTATGCAGTATCAACATATTGGATTTAGATTAAAAGGCCTTTATCATATAGCTTCTCTAAGTTTCAGGGAAGCAGATATGGACAACACCGCCGCTAAACGTAAACGTATTCTCGACTTTTGGGATAAGTATGGACTAAGCGCAACCATCGATGCCTTCGATGTTTCCAGAAGAACCCTATTCTCTTGGAAAGCAAACCTCTTTGCACAGGGCGGCAATATTGCCGCCCTGTGCAAAAAAACCACCAAACCTCATCGTCTACGACAACCTTCCTATTCACCCATCATTGTTCAAGAAATTACCCGTCTGCGTTCTTTACACCCCAATATAGGCAAAGAAAAACTCTTTGCTCTGCTTCTTCCATTTTGTCAATACAACACCATCAATCTGCCCTCTGTTTCCACTATTGGTCGAATCATTGCCCGAGCACCAAACAAAATGCGTGTCACCCCGCAACGCATTAATTCCCGAGGCAAGATTAGGCCATTCAAACGTAATATCGTTGCTCGAAAACCTAAACATCTCACGCTAAAAGTCAATGAGTGCTTGGCATTTGATACCATCGTCCGTCAACGTGATGGGATGAAAAAATATCTAATCACTGCGATAGATCCTGCCTCGCATATTGCCTTTTCCTTCGCACCTACTCGAGCCAACAGTCAAAGCGCCAAGGCGTTACATTGTGCGATTGTTTCTGAGTTTCCCTACCTGCAAGCAGCCAAAGTTCTTACCGACAACGGTAGCGAGTTTAAGGGGGCCTTTGCAGAGCATCTAAACAAAGAGGAGAGGGTGCATTGGCACACTTACCCGCGAACCCCAAAGATGAACGCGCATTGTGAGCGCTTCAACCGAACCATCCAGGAATCGTTTGTGGATGACCACGAGGATTTGCTGTTCTGTGACTTATCCCTGTTTAACAAGAAATTAACACAATGGCTAGTGTTCTACAACACACAACGACCTCACCTATCGACCAAGCCTCAAAAAAAGAAAGTCACCTCTAAAAATAACCTCCCCGTCTCTCCACTAACATACCTCCTTACCCATAACCCAGAGTGCAATATGTATTGGACCAATACAAAAGGTTGACGAATCTCTCACAAAGTGTTTATAATTGAGTGTCGCTAATTGAGTGTCGCGTTTGATGATTGTATCGATCAATATATATTATTATTGGTAAGCATTCATTAAACATTGTAAAACATGTATTATCGGTAAACATTATCAAAAAATGGCTTAAAAAATGTTTAATGATAACAGAAATCTGAAGAAATATCACCGGTCACCGGTCACCGGTCACCGGTCACCGGTGCCTTTCGTATTGCGCTTTGGTTGTGGATAATCCGCATCTCCCCAACCGTTTCCATTTTGAGTTTCTTACCATTTCTTTGGTAGGATTATCTTCGTTTTTTTTACGCCCTTCCAGGAATAATCCTGGAAGGGCTTTTTTGCGTCTCAAGCACATAAAGACTTGAGTTTTTGTTTTTTATAGAGAGGTTTCGATGACAACATTCATTCCATTTAAACGATTGTCTCGCCGTGTTGCGATGTTTTTCGCTTTTTTATTGGTCTTGTTGGTCACTGGATGTGGAGGAGGAGGAGGCGGCGGTTCCATAGATTCGAGTCCGGGTACAAGCACCACAGAGACGCCAAAAAACATGACCGTCACAGCAGGCAATGAATCGTTGCAAGTGAGTTGGGATGCCGTATCAGATGCAACGGAGTACAAAATTTACTACAGTGATACCAACAATCCTCCAACTTCGGCAGATTCAACATACACTTTAACGACAACCAGCAAAACACTGACTGGACTGACCATTGGAGCAACCTACTACGTGGCAGTATCGGCTGTGGTGAATGGTGTGGAAAGCGCGCTTTCAGCAGTAGTGTCTGATAAACCACTTCCATCCACGCCATCCAATATTCAGCTGACAACAGGCAATGAATCGTTGCAAGTCAGATGGGATAGCGTATCAGATGCAACGGAGTACAAAATTTACTACAGTGATACCAACAATCCTCCGACTGCGGCAGATTCAACAGAAAGCTCGACGATAGCCATCAAAACGCTTGATGGACTGACCAATGGCAGTACCTACTATGTGTCCGTATCGGCTGTAGTGAATGGTGTGGAAAGCCTGCTTTCCAGCGTAGAGTCTGTTGTACCCATGAGTACAGCCCCATCCGCCCCCATCAATCTACAAGTAACGGCCGCAACGCAATCATTGGAATTGAGTTGGGCTGCCGTATCAGGGGCAACATACAAGCTCTATTACGGTACCAATAACCCTCCGACTGCGGCAGATTCAACGGAAAGTTTAAAGACAAACAGCAAAACACTGACTGGACTGACTGGTGGAACAACTTACTATGTAGCAGTATCGAGTGTGATGAATGGTGTGGAAAGCGCGCTCACATTAAAGTCTGCGGTACCACTTCCATCCGCGCCATCCAATCTACAAGTAACGGCCGCAACGGAATCGTTGGAATTGAATTGGGATGCCGTATCAGGGGCAACATACAAGCTCTATTATGGTACCCATAACCCTCCTACGAATTCGGCAGATTCAACGGAAAGTTTAAAGACAAACAGCAAAACACTGACTGGACTGACTGGTGGAACAACTTACTATGTAGCAGTATCGAGTGTGGTGAATGGTGTGGAAAGCGCGCTCACATTAAAGTCTGCGGTACCACTTCCATCCGCGCCATCCAATCTACAAGTAACGGCCGCAACGGAATCGTTGCAAGTGACTTGGGATGCAGTATCAGTGGGAACATACAAGCTCTATTATGGTACCAATAACCCTCCGAATTCGGCAGATTCAACGGAAAGTTTAACGACAAACAGCAAAACACTGACTGGACTGACTGGTGGAACAACTTACTATGTAGCAGTATCGCGTGTGGTGAATGGTGTGGAAAGTGCGCTTTCTTCAGCAGTATCTTCTGTGGTGCTCTCACCAACACCAACACCTACAAATCTGCAGGTGACAGCGAGTTATCAATCATTGCAAGTGAGTTGGGATGCGGTAGCCGGAGCAACGTTGTACAAGCTGTATTATGGTACGAGCACTCCACTGAATGTACACGAAGCCACAGTGATAGAACCCACAGATATAAGTGCTCGGATTACAGCTTTGACCAACGGTACGTCTTATTATGTTGTCGTATCGGCGTTGGTGAACAACGTTGAGAGTTTACGATCAACTGAAGTCAGCGCGACGCCCAGCGATAATAATCTTAACGATAGCGGTATCACGTGGGGAGGGAATTATCCATCGGGTAATCGTACGGGAAATGATTGCGCTGGAGTCGATACCAGCGATAGTAATGCCCCTTTGGCAGAGCAAGATTGTCATTATGGGCGCGATGCCCAATTGATGGCAGGTAGATTATCTAAAACAGGGGGAGGGCATGGAGCCTTTGACTTTACAAAGTTGGGCACCACCGGTAACATCTTAACGAACCAAAATGGTACGTGGTCAGACAGCGGCAGCGAAAGCGCCGGCACAAAATGGTCATGTGTCAAAGACAACCATACGGGGCTGACATGGGAGGTCAAAGTCAATGAAGGCAGCAGTATTCATTATAAAGACAAGACGTACAAATGGGGCGGACTCACGGCGCAGGGGCGTGATGCAGCGACGCGTTTTGGCACTTATGATGACGCTTGGAATACGTTGGTGAATGGCACGAACAACGAGTCATTATGCGGCTTCAGCGATTGGCGGGTGCCTACATTTGAAGAACTGAGAGCGATCGTGGATTATTCGCGTATTAGCCCATCGATTGATGTGGATTATTTTCCGAATACAGTCAGTAACTGGTATTGGTCGTCTTCGCCCAATGCTTACAGCAGTACCTTCGCGTTGTTTGTCCATTTCGGCGGTGGCCGTGGCAACTACGGCCTCCGTCTCGACGGCAATCGTGTGCGGTTGGTGCGCGGCGGACAGTAACTTTATTTTTTATTTTTATGATTTGTAAAGGCGTTTGTAAAATAGAAGGTGTGTGATATGACAGCGATTAATCCCTATTTAAGGAAACCGTTTTCGATTTGGCGCGATGCAGAGCAACTGGTGATTAAGGTGGAACAGGCCGTGCGACAGTTTTCTCGCTACCATCGGTATACCTTAGGCACAGAATTGCGTCAATTGGCAATGCGAGGCTTACGCTATGTGAGTCGCGCGATTCATCAAAAAGAACGACGTATGTATTGGGTGGGGTGTTTACAGGTATCTATTGAACACCTGCTGTTGAATATTCAGATCGGTAAAAGCTTACAGGCTTTTGCCAGCTTTAGTGTTTTTGAGCATATTGCCAAGCTCGCCGTGTCTGTGGCAAAACAGGCACAGGCTTGGCATAAAAAGTTGCAAGGTGGCACAGCCAGAAGGGATCAATCATGAATCGGTTAATCATGGTGAAGTCTCGCGTGTTGAGTTTACTGTGCCCTCTATCCACCTGGCATGGGTCAGGTATTTGCGGTCAAACAGCCTACCTTTTTGTATATCACCGGCGGATGGCTGGGCGAGGGAGAAGTGATAGAGAAACCGTGACTGGCAATGGCCATGACAACAACAACAACCGTAACAACAACAATCGTGTGCGGTTGGTGCGCGGCGGAAAGTAACCATGGTGGTGTCCTTTAAACAGCTATACGATGCGTCCTTATCGTGTCGGCGTGGAAAATCCAAGGGGATTGAGTGCCAACGCTATGAAGCCAATTTGCTGTATCAGCTGATGGACACCCAAGCTGCCTTGCAAACCTATCGTTGGCATCATTCTGCTATGCGTGCTTTTATGGCAAACAATGGCAATAAGCCTCGTGAGATTCATGCTCCAGATTATGCGGATCGTGTGGTACACCATTGGCTGGTACCGCGCTTGCAGGCATGCATTGAACCCAAGCTCATTTATGATTGTGCGGCCAATATCAAAGGTAAGGGTACGCATTTTGCCGTGCGGCGTGTTCAAAAGATGTTTCGCCAAGTGATGGCAAGCACATCCGTGGGGCAAGCCTTTTATTTGCAATTGGATATTTATAACTTTTTCTATACGATCAATCGGAGCTTGTTGTGGAATATCATCAAGCGTCATCTACACACGGCGTATCGCAATGGGCGCATTGGTGCTCAAGAATTAGAAGATGATGTGTGGCTGGTAGGTGTGATTTTACAGCCGAGCCCGAGGGTTCATTTACAAGCTTACCGTCATCAAGCATTGCCAATGCATAAACAGTTGCAACATGCCAAAGCAGGGTGTGGTTTACCGATTGGTAATCTTGCCAGTCAATTTTTTTCGAATGTGTATTTGAATGAATTGGATCAATTTGTCAAACACCGCCTTAAATGTCGTCATTATGTGCGTTATGTGGATGATTGTATCTTGGTGAGTTCAAGTCGTCGGCAGCTGCAAGAGTGGCAAGAAGAGATTCGAGGATTTTTGGGCCAACGTCTGCAACTGTCATTAAAACAGGATGGGATATGTCGAACGGTTGCTTCAGGAGCCGACTTTTTAGGGTATATCGTTCGCCCACATTAATTTATTTTAGGAGAAAAACGATGAATCATTTCAAACGATATAGACAAATATTAATAGCATGTTTAAGTGTACTGGCAAGCCAATTATTCGCACAGCAGGTGATTATTCCACAGATCATACATGAGTGGCAGGATAGTCGATATACGATAGATACAACTAAAAATACCGTTACAGATACAGCAACGGGTTTGATGTGGAAACGCTGTTCAGAAGGACAAAGCAATGTTGGTTGTACCGGTACGGCAAGCACAATGACATGGAAAACAGCATTAGAGACGGCGAAGAATAGCACATTTGCAGGTCATGACGATTGGCGTGTGCCGAATATCAAAGAGCTAAGCTCTATTGTTGCCAGAGATCGATACAATCCGTATATTAATGCGACGGTTTTTCCGAATACAGCAACTTCTTATTATTGGTCGTCTTCGCCCAATGCAAACTTCAGTCACAACGCGTGGATTGTCCATTTCGGCGATGGCAGTGACGACTCCTACCTCCGTAACCTCTCCTATCGTGTGCGGTTGGTGCGCGGCGGACAGTAATTTTTATTCTTTATTTTTATGGCAGTGGAGAGTCGATCATGGAGAATACTGAAAATCTTCACGGTGTATTTCCCCTAAAAGGATGCCTCGCACTTTTAGCGGTTTTTGTGTTTAAAAGATAGCGCACAAACCATCATAAAACAATCTATCAAGCGAGGTGACTCGACATGTTAAAAAATATACTCTTTATTTTTTAGCCGTTGGGTTGTATGCAGTATTGAATGGTGTATCCTATGCCGAAGAATCATTGACCAAAGAATATACTGAAATACAGAAAAAAGTGTGATGCCCTATATCAAGGTATTCTTGGAAGTATGCTGAGAAGAGGCGAGGGTGTTCGTAAAAACGTGACGGAAGCTTTAAGATGGACAAAAAAATCAAGCGATCAGAATCATCCAATCGGTTTATTCAATCTTGCGGTGTTTTATCTACAAGCCCCTAACGGTGTCGTAGAGAAAGACGAATCGAAAGCGAGAGCACTGTTCAAAAAGTCATTGGCGGGTATGCTTGTATAAGCTCAGAAATATATTGCACTTTTTATGGTACTGAAGAGTGGATCATGGAGAGTGGATAATAGATAATGGAGCGTGCTGAGAATCTTCGCCGTGTATTTCTCTGAAAAGGATTGTTCGGACTTTTAGTGTTTTTTGTGTCTTTCGCGGTTCATCGTCTTTGCGGTTTTTTATTATCGTCGAAAATCTGCGCTATCTGCGGACAATATTTCGGACAATATTTTTTCGCAAGGAATTTAATAGCGCTTCCCACAAGCAGTCCCCCAAAAACATGTGATGACTTCGCACCCGATCCAGGATGTCTATGGTTTGTATCGGAAACAACAAAAAAAGTGTATAAGTTCAGAAAGATATTGCACTTTTTATCAAGATGCAAAGTATGCAGTATCAACATATTGGATTTAGATTAAAAGGCCTTTATCATATAGCTTCTCTAAGTTTCAGGGAAGCAGATATGGACAACACCGCCGCTAAACGTAAACGTATTCTCGACTTTTGGGATAAGTATGGACTAAGCGCAACCATCGATGCCTTCGATGTTTCCAGAAGAACCCTATTCTCTTGGAAAGCAAACCTCTTTGCACAGGGCGGCAATATTGCCGCCCTGTGCAAAAAAACCACCAAACCTCATCGTCTACGACAACCTTCCTATTCACCCATCATTGTTCAAGAAATTACCCGTCTGCGTTCTTTACACCCCAATATAGGCAAAGAAAAACTCTTTGCTCTGCTTTTTCCATTTTGTCAATACAACACCATCAATCTGCCCTCTGTTTCCACTATTGGTCGAATCATTGCCCGAGCACCAAACAAAATGCGTGTCACCCCGCAACGCATTAATTCCCGAGGCAAGATTAGGTCATTCAAACGTAATATCGTTGCTCGAAAACCTAAACATCTCACGCTAAAAGTCAATGAGTGCTTGGCATTTGATACCATCGTCCGTCAACGTGACGGGATGAAAAAATATCTAATCACTGCGATAGATCCTGCCTCGCATATTGCCTTTTCCTTCGCACCTACTCGAGCCAACAGTCAAAGCGCCAAGGCGTTACATTGTGCGATTGTTTCTGAGTTTCCCTACCTGCAAGCAGCCAAAGTTCTTACCGACAACGGTAGCGAGTTTAAGGGGGCCTTTGCAGAGTATCTAAACAAAGAGGAGAGGGTGCATTGGCACACTTACCCGCGAACCCCAAAGATGAACGCGCATTGTGAGCGCTTCAACCGAACCATCCAGGAATCGTTTGTGGATTACCACGAGGATTTGCTGTTCTGTGACTTATCCCTGTTTAACAAGAAATTAACACAATGGCTAGTGTTCTACAACACACAACGACCTCACCTATCGACCAAGCCTCAAAAAAAGAAAGTCACCTCTAAAAATAACCTCCCCGTCTCTCCACTAACATACCTCCTTACCCATAACCCAGAGTGCAATATGTATTGGACCAATACAAAACATTGTAAAACATGTATAATTGGTGTATAATTGGTAATACATTGTCAAAAAATGGCTTAAAAAATGTTTAATGATAACAGAAATCTGAAGAAATATCACCGGTCACCGGTGCCTTTCGTATTGCGCTTTGGTTGTGGATAATCTGCATCTCCCCAACCGTTTCCATTTTGAGTTTCTTACCATTTCTTTGGTAGGATTATCTTCGTTTTTTTTACGCCCTTCCAGGAATAATCCTGGAAGGGCTTTTTTGCGTCTTAAGCACATAAAGACTTGAGTTTTTGTTTTTTATAGAGAGGTTTTGATGACAACATTCATTCCATTTAAACGATTGTCTCGCCGTGTTGCGATGTTTTTCGCTTTTTTATTGGTCTTGTTGGTCACTGGATGTGGAGGAGGAGGAGGCGGCGGTTCCATAGATTCGAGTCCGGGTACAAGCACCACAGAGACGCCAAAAAACATGACCGTCACAGCAGGCAATGAATCGTTGCAAGTGACTTGGGATGCCGTGTCAGGTGCAACGGAGTACAAAATTTACTACAGTGATACCAACAATCCTCCAACTTCGGCAGATTCAACATACACTTTAACGACAACCAGCAAAACACTGACTGGACTGACCATTGGAGCAACCTACTACGTGGCAGTATCGGCTGTGGTGAATGGTGTGGAAAGCGCGCTTTCAGCAGTAGTGTCTGATAAACCACTTCCACCCACGCCATCCAATATTCAGCTGACAACAGGCAATGAATCGTTGCAAGTCAGATGGGATAGCGTATCAGATGCAACGGAGTACAAAATTTACTACAGTACGACCAACAATCCTCCAACTTCGGCAGATTCACCAGATACTTCAGTGACAACCAGCAAAACACTGACTGGACTGACCGGTGGAACAACTTACTATGTAGCAGTATCGAGTGTGGTGAATGGTGTGGAAAGCCTGCTTTCCAGCGTAGAGTCGGTTGTACCCATGAGTACAGCCCCATCCGCCCCCATCAATCTACAAGTAACGGCCGCAACGCAATCGTTGGAATTGACTTGGGATGCCGTATCAGTGGGAACGTACAAGCTCTATTACGGTACCAATAACCCTCCGACTGCGGCAGATTCAACGGAAAGTTTAAAGACAAACAGCAAAACACTGACTGGACTGACTGGTGGAACAACTTACTATGTAGCAGTATCGAGTGTGGTGAATGGTGTGGAAAGCGCGCTTTCCACAGCAGTGTCCGATAAACCACTTCCATCCGCGCCATCCAATCTACAGGTAACACCAGCAGCGGAATCGTTGCAAGTGACTTGGGATACCGTATTAGGGGCAACATACAAGCTCTATTACGGTACCAATAACCCTCCGACTGCGGCAGATTCAACGGAAAGTTTAAAGACAAACAGCAAAACACTGACTGGACTGACTGGTGGAACAACTTACTATGTAGCAGTATCGAGTGTGGTGAATGGTGTGGAAAGCGCGCTTTCCACAGCAGTGTCCGATAAACCACTTCCATCCGCGCCATCCAATCTACAAGTAACGGCCGCAACGCAATCGTTGGAATTGACTTGGGATGCAGTATTAGGGGCAACATACAAGCTCTATTACGGTACCAATAACCCTCCGACTGCGGCAGATTCAACGGAAAGTTTAAAGACAAACAGCAAAACACTGACTGGACTGACTGGTGGAACAACTTACTATGTAGCAGTATCGAGTGTGGTGAATGGTGTGGAAAGCGCGCTTTCTTCAGCAGTATCTTCTGTGGTGCTCTCACCAACACCAACACCAACACCTACAAATCTGCAGGTGACAGCGAGTTATCAATCATTGCAAGTGAGTTGGGATGCGGTAGTCGGAGCAACGTTGTACAAGCTGTATTATGGTACGAGCACTCCACTGGATGTACACAAAGCCACAGTGATAGAACCCACAGATATAAGTGCTCGGATTACATCTTTGACCAACGGTACGCCTTATTATGTTGTCGTATCGGCGTTGGTGAACAACGTTGAGAGTTTACGATCAACTGAAGTCAGCGCGACGCCCAGCGATAATAATCTTAACGATAGCGGTATCACATGGGGAGGGAATTATCCATCGGGTAATCGTACGGGAAATGATTGCGCTGGAGTCGATACCAGCGATAGTAATGCCACTTTGGCAGAGCAAGATTGTCATTATGGGCGCGATGCCCAATTGATGGCAGGTAGATTACCTAAAACAGGGGGAGGGCATGGAGGCTTTGACTTTACGAAGCTGCGCGCAAGCGGTCAAGCGTTAGCCATTCAAAATGCTGCCTGGTCAGACACTGGTAGCGAAGACAACGGCACAAAATGGTCATGTGTCAAAGATAACCATACGGGACTGATATGGGAGGTCAAAACCGATGATGGGGGTATTCATGATAAGGACAACACGTACAAATGGGGAGGACTCACGGCATTGGGACGTGGTCATGCTTCACGAAAAGGTACATATGATGACGCCTGGAATCCACTGGTGAATGGCACGAACAGCGAGTCATTATGCGGCTATAGCGACTGGCGTGTGCCTACACTTAAGGAGTTGGTCAGTATTGTGAATTATTCGCGTATTAGCCCATCGATTGATGTGGATTATTTTCCGAATACAGTCAGTAACAGGTATTGGTCGTCTTCGCCCCATGCTAGCAGCAGTAACGGCGCGTGGTTTGTCTATTTCAGCTATGGCCATGACCTCAACTACTTCCGTTACTCCCACTATCGTGTGCGGTTGGTGCGTGGCGGACAGTAATTTTATTTTTTATTTTTATGATTTGTAAAGGCGTTTGTAAAATAGAAGGTGTGTGATATGACAGCGATTAATCCCTATTTAAGGAAACCGTTTTCGATTTGGCGCGATGCAGAGCAACTGGTGATTAAGGTGGAACAGGCCGTGCGACAGTTTTCTCGCTACCATCGGTATACCTTAGGCACAGAATTGCGTCAATTGGCAATGCGAGGTCTACGCTATGTGAGTCGCGCGATTCATCAAAAAGAACGACGTCTATATTGGGTGGGGTGTTTACAGGTATCTATTGAACACCTGCTGTTGAATATTCAGATCGGTAAAAGCTTACAGGCTTTTGCCAGCTTTAGTGTTTTTGAGCATATTGCCAAGCTCGCCGTGTCTGTGGCAAAACAGGCACAGGCTTGGTATAAAAAGTTGCAAGGCGGCACAGCCAGAAGGGAGTCATCATGAATCGGTTAATCATGGTGAAGTCTCGCGTGTTGAGTTTACTGTGCCCTCTATCCACCTGGCACGGGTCAGGTATTTGCGGTCAAACAGCCTACCTTTTTGTATATCACCGGCGGATGGCTGGGCGAGGGAGAAGTGATAGAGAAACCGTTACTGGCAGGTATTGGTCGTCTTCGCCCCATGCAAACAACAGTAACAACGCGTGGATTGTCTATTTCAGCAATGGCCATGACAACAACAACAACCGTAACAACAACAATCGTGTGCGGTTGGTGCGCGGCGGAAAGTAACCATGGTGGTGTCCTTTAAACAGCTATACGATGCGTCCTTATCGTGTCGGCGTGGAAAATCCAAGGGGATCCAATGCCAACGGTATGAGTCCAATTTGCTGTATCACCTGATGGACACCCAAGCTGCCTTGCAAACCTATCGTTGGCATCATTCTGCTATGCGTGCTTTTATGGCAAACAATGGCAATAAGCCTCGTGAGATTCATGCCCCAGATTATGCGGATCGTGTGGTACACCATTGGCTGATACCGCGCTTGCAAGCATGCATTGAACCCAAGTTCATCTATGACTGTGCGGCCAATATCAAAGGCAAGGGTACGCATTTTGCCGTTCGGCGTGTTCAGCAGATGTTTCGCCAAGTGATGGCCAGTACATCTGGAGGGCAAGCCTTTTATCTGCAGCTGGATATCTATAATTTTTTCTATACGATCAATCGGAGCGTGTTGTGGAATATCATCAAGCGTCATTTGCACAGCGCGTATCGCTTTGGGCGTATTGATGCGCAACAGCGAGAAGATGATGTGTGGCTGGTTGGGGTGATGCTACAGCCGAGTCCGGTGGTGTATTCACAGGCTCAGCGTCATCAGGCACTGCCGAGGCATAAACAGTTGCAACATGCCAAAGCGGGGTGTGGTTTACCGATTGGTAATCTTGCCAGTCAATTTTTTTCAAATGTGTATTTGAATGAATTGGATCAATTTGTCAAACATCGGCTTAAATGTCGCCATTATGTGCGTTATGTGGACGATTGTATGCTGGTGGGTTCAAGTCGGTCGCAGTTGCAAGCGTGGCAAGAAGAGATTCGAGGATTTTTGAGTGAACGTCTGCAGTTGTCATTAAAACAAGATGGGATATGTCGATCGGTAACTTCAGGGGCCAATTTTTTAGGGTATATCGTTCGCCCACATTATAGGCTGGTGCGTCGTCGTGTGTTGGGCAATTGGTGGAGTCACCTGAGTGCTTGGCAAAAACAAGTACGTGGTTCGTATGGCGTATACCGTCTATCGGCACAAGCGTTGGATAAGCTGAGGTCGTGTTGCGCGAGTTATCGCGGTCATTGTCGTCACGCGAACAGCGCCAAGATGTTACGAAGCGTATTCGATGGGCACGCTTGGTTGCATTATTTTTTTATTGTGGATGATGTGTTGGATTGGCAAGCAAAGTGGCAGGCAGTATCGGCCGAGCGATTTGTGGATCAATGCCAATGGTTTATCGATCAATATCCGAAACACATCATGCTATTACAAAAAAGGCATGGTTATGTGCACGCACAATATCCGAGCCAATGTTATCCCTTGTCTGGTTTGGCGGCAAGGTTGGCAGAGTATAGACGTCGAGGGCAGATGTATGGATGGGTAGCAGAGGAGGGGTATGTCCACCACCGTTTAAAACAGCGCCAATTGAGGCAATTATTGATTTTAGGAGAAAAATATGAATGATTTCAAATATCAGCGAGGGTTATTATGGATGGTCAATGCATGGGTGCTGTCTGCGCTGTTGGTATGGCCTGCCGATCATGTACAGGCACAACAGGTTATAGAGGCCTATATTCCGAATGAGACACCAGACAGTCGATATACGGTACATGATAACGGAACAGTGACAGACAAAAAAACCAAGTTAATGTGGAAACAATGCAGCGAGGGGCGAACAAACAATGGAGCTTCTTGTAGCGGTACTGTAAGCATAATGGCATGGAACACGGCATTAGAAGTGGCGAACAGCAGTACTTTTGCCACTTATAGCGATTGGCGTGTACCGAATATTAAAGAGTTACGTTCGATTGTTGCCTATGATCGATACAATCCGAGTATTAATGCGACGGTTTTTCCGAATACAGCAACTTCTTATTATTGGTCGTCTTCGCCCAGTGCAAATGGTAGTCACGACGCGTGGGTTGTCGATTTCAGCTATGGCCATGACTCCTACAACCTCCGTGCCTACGACAATCGTGTGCGGTTGGTGCGCGGCGGACAGTAATTTTTATTCTTTATTTTTATGGCAGTGGAGAGTGGATCATGGAGAATACTGAGAATCTTCGCGGTGTATTTCCTTGAAAAGGATGCCTCGCACTTTTAGTGGTTTTTGTGCTTAAAGGGTAGCGCACAAACCATCATAAAACAATCTATTAAGCGAGGTGACTCGACATGTTAAAAAAATACAGTCTTTATTTTGTAGCCGTTGGGCTGTATGCAGTATTGAATGGCGTATCCTATGCCGAAGAATCATTGACCAAAGAATATACGGAAATACAGAAAAAAGTGTGATGCCCTATATCAAGGTATTCTTGGAAGTATGCTGAGAAGAGGCGAGGGTGTTCGTAAAAACGTGACGGAAGCTTTAAGATGGACAAAAAAATCAAGCGATCAGAATCATCCAATCGGTTCATTCAATCTTGCGGTGTTTTATCTACAAGCCCCTAACGGTGTCGTAGAGAAAGACGAATCGAAAGCGAGAGCACTGTTCAAAAAGTCATTGGCGGGCATGCTGAGTTTAGCGAAAAAAGGCAATGCAGTGGCGCAAAACAATCTTGCCCGGATGTATTTTAATGGAAAGGGAGGACTAAAGCAGAATGAAGAAGAAGCCCTGAAATGGTTGCGCAAGGCGGCAGAGCAGGGGTATGCTCATGCGCAAAACAATCTTGCAAGACCCTCTTAGAGACTCCCTCCTTGTTGCGTTATCAAAAAATCGCGGCGAATGGTAATAGACTCGCAGACAATGCACAACAATGGTCGTGTGTGACGGATACAGAAACCGGCTTGATGTGGGAAGTCAAAACCAACGGAGGTCTGCACGATAAGAATCAGGAATATCGTTGGGGTGGTAAAGGAGTGAGCAAAATTGCGTTGGGGGGTATCTTGGTAATAATAAGCGTGAAGAATCTCGTATCGTTGGAAGGAGAACCCAAAACTCTTTCATAAGAAGCATAAGAACAAATACCACCACTGTGTGGGACTAGAAATATTTGGGATTCTCTTTTAATTTGCGTGAGGCGGCGGTATTGTCCACAACATTAAAAGGGTTATTGGAGAAGTTTGTGGCCGCAAAGACGGCATCGGCGCAGCAGGCGCTGATCCCGCAGATTATCGAGGCGTGGTCGGAGACGAGCAAGATGAAGACCACATTTGACGGTGCTTACGGCAGTCGTAAGGTCACGGTAACGATGCAGGGTCTTAAGAAAGACAGCGCGGAATACAAGGCTTGGTCAGAAAAGCTATCGGTTCTGGAGCGCTTTAATGGTCGGACATTTAGACCGATAGACAATGACAGTCAGGATGATGTGGCGATGACACTATGGGCAGAAGCCAGAAGCCTGCTGCAACAAAGCTACGATGCGCTCCGGCATTCGCTGTACCGCAGTTTGGCCATACAAACGCGCTTGGAGGGCTATATTAAAAAGATAGCGCTAAAGACCGATGCCAAAAATGGGACGGTGCTGGATTTTACGGCAGTCCAGGAAGCGTTTGACAAGGCGATCAAAGATAATGCAGGTGCAGGGCTGATTGATTTGCTGGAGTTTACGGTGCTGACCGACAGCATCTTGCAAGGGGCGGGGTGGAACGGCTGGGAGAAGATTCAAGGATTGCTGAGCGGCAAGACACTAACGGCAGCAGAGCTGAAAAGCCTTGAATGGGTGGGGGTCAGACAATCCGGGACAAACGGCGATGATCTGATCTTTGTGGACAGTACACGCAAAGCCTCCGGGCAAGCCGGCAACGATAAGATATTTGGTAGTGCAGGTATTGCCGCTTAATGTGTTTTTGTTGGAATGATCTGGGCGGAGAATGTATGATTTTTTTGAGGGATGTATAAGTTCAGAAAGATATTGCACTTTTTATCAAGATGCAAAGTATGCAGTATCAACATATTGGATTTAGATTAAAAGGCCTTTATCATATAGCTTCTCTAAGTTTCAGGGAAGCAGATATGGACAACACCGCCGCTAAACGTAAACGTATTCTCGACTTTTGGGATAAGTATGGACTAAGCGCAACCATCGATGCCTTCGATGTTTCCAGAAGAACCCTATTCTCTTGGAAAGCAAACCTCTTTGCACAGGGCGGCAATATTGCCGCCCTGTGCAAAAAAACCACCAAACCTCATCGTCTACGACAACCTTCCTATTCACCCATCATTGTTCAAGAAATTACCCGTCTGCGTTCTTTACACCCCAATATAGGCAAAGAAAAACTCTTTGCTCTGCTTTTTCCATTTTGTCAATACAACACCATCAATCTGCCCTCTGTTTCCACTATTGGTCGAATCATTGCCCGAGCACCAAACAAAATGCGTGTCACCCCGCAACGCATTAATTCCCGAGGCAAGATTAGGTCATTCAAACGTAATATCGTTGCTCGAAAACCTAAACATCTCACGCTAAAAGTCAATGAGTGCTTGGCATTTGATACCATCGTCCGTCAACGTGACGGGATGAAAAAATATCTAATCACTGCGATAGATCCTGCCTCGCATATTGCCTTTTCCTTCGCACCTACTCGAGCCAACAGTCAAAGCGCCAAGGCGTTACATTGTGCGATTGTTTCTGAGTTTCCCTACCTGCAAGCAGCCAAAGTTCTTACCGACAACGGTAGCGAGTTTAAGGGGGCCTTTGCAGAGTATCTAAACAAAGAGGAGAGGGTGCATTGGCACACTTACCCGCGAACCCCAAAGATGAACGCGCATTGTGAGCGCTTCAACCGAACCATCCAGGAATCGTTTGTGGATTACCACGAGGATTTGCTGTTCTGTGACTTATCCCTGTTTAACAAGAAATTAACACAATGGCTAGTGTTCTACAACACACAACGACCTCACCTATCGACCAAGCCTCAAAAAAAGAAAGTCACCTCTAAAAATAACCTCCCCGTCTCTCCACTAACATACCTCCTTACCCATAACCCAGAGTGCAATATGTATTGGACCAATACAAGGGATTGACAAAGCATATTATTTGTGTTAAAGTTTTGTCTATATCAAAAAAAATCCATTTATTATATCGACCCATAAATGATATCAAGTGTTGAGGAGAGGGCTTATGAGTACTAATATCATTTAGGGGTTAATGAGAAGAGCAAAGAAATCGTTGCGCTGGAAGTGACAATACCACAGTGGGGAGATTCAGAGGTTGCCTGACATGCTGGATCAATAGAAAGATGAGGCGGAATGGAAGAAGGCATCAGGCTATCACAAAGAAGCCTGGCAGAAAACGCGATGTATCGGTTAAAGCAGCTGTTTGGAGAGCGCTTGTCCTCAAGGAAGTTTACGCGCCAGGTAACAGAAGTGTACAGTCGTGTAGTAGCCATGAACGTTATGACCCATGATTCTGTGATAGACAGGAGAAGTACGTCTGGAGACTTTGAAAACGAGTTCAACACAGTGGCTAACGCATGAGGATGAGATAATGGAGAGAGGGTAGAAATGATAGAAAATCGCGATAAAAAACATATTTTATATCAATATTTTATAATTTAATACCAAAGCCAATACAGGGTGAAATAATGCATTGTCAAAATTGTGAAACCGAAAACCCAGAAAGAGCGAAATCGTGCTTAGAATGTGGTGCAAGTTTAACTGAAGTTGCAAAAGAAAAACTAAAAGAGAATCGAACTGCAATAGAAAAAGCAGATCTCGCTTCTGAAAAAAACGAGAAAAATTTTATAGTGAAGCCAGCAAAAAAAAAGTATTGGAAGAAAATTCCAATCATTCTGATTGTTGTGATTGTTTTTTTTTCATGGCTATTTCTGGAGTATCGGACAGATTTGGTGATTATATATTCCGTTCTATTTGGCATTCTATTCGCTATTCTAGCTTTGCTTATTACTTTTTTTAAGAAATATCTGAAACAAACAAAATTAAATAAAATTATTTACTACTCATTTTTAATATCTTTTACACTTTGTTTTCTTTATTTTGTATATATTTTTTTCTACCTGATGCTTCATTATGGAAAAGGAAGTGATAATAGGGCTGATAAGCTACATAATATGGTTGAAAAACATTTTTATTCAATAGGTATGTTTGGAGAACCAATACATTTTTGGGGAGAGATCACACATTATGCTGGCTGTGATACGTATATTTTTGAGCAATTGTTTTATGATGGGTGTGTAACATTGGGTGTGGAGATAAAAGAAAAAAATAGATTTAGAGCAGGGACATTAAAAGAGTCAAAGAAATTTATTATTAATCTATGCGAAAAAAATAGATATAAAAAACTTCAATGTCCCTATAAAAAAGGAAAAGTAAAAGTGCATTTATGGTATGTTCTGCGAGGAAAACATTACACAGAGCACGAGTATACAACATTTGAAAAATTTACTCTTAATGTGAAAGGAGCTGAAAAATGACTTATATCGTTAAATTGAAATGGCATGGAGCAAGATGGGAAGGGCCAGATAAGAAACCGAGTCCAGGACATGTATGGCTAGAAGTATATAAAAAGGGCGAAACAGTGCCTGAACAATCTTGGGGAGCTTTTCCTGAAGAGAAAGGAGGAATTCGTACTGATGATTATGAAACGCGAACTAAAGAGGGTTTTGTTGATGGTAAAAAAGAGTTTGAAATAACTGAAACCCAGAAAGATAACCTTGACGCGTTTGCTAAAACTTACAATAATAAGGATAATAAAAATAAAGGAGAAGGTTATAACATACTTACAGAGTCTTGTGTAGATTTTGCTGTAAATGCGCTTAAGTCTATTGGACTTCCTTTGCCTGGAGGTGATGGACCATTGTTGCCAGCACTCATGAGCCTTTGGTTGTTAGAAGATCTCTCTTATGATGATGTCGGAGGAGGCGTAGATTTAGGTTTCACCACCGCCACCGCCATCACCGCCCCCGTACGTCGAGACCCATTAACATTGGATTTGGATGGAGATGGATTGGAGACAGTGGGGCCGGATGCGGGGGTCTTGTTTGACCATAATGCGGATGGGGTGAAGATGGGGACGGGTTGGGTTAAGAGTGACGATGGGATGTTGGTCTTGGATCGTGATGGTAATGGTACGATTGATACGGGCAAGGAGTTGTTCTCGGACAGTGTGATCAAAAGCGATGGTACGCGTGCGGTGGACGGTTTTGATGCGCTGTCGGATTTGGACAGCAATGCCGATGGGCTCATCGACAGCAAAGATGCGAAGTATGCGGATTTGCGGGTCTGGCGGGATTTGAATCAAGACGGAATCAGTCAGAGCAACGAATTGTTTACACTGAAGGAATTGAATATCAGCAGCTTGAATCTCAAGAAGAAAACCCACAGTCAAGTGCTACAAAATGGGAATGAGATTGCCGATAAGGGCACTTATACGAAGAGCGATGGCACGACAGGGAATATGGCGGATATCAATCTGGCGCTGGACACATTCTATAGCCAATTCACGAACCCACCAAAGGCGCCGGACAAAGACAACAAGTTTGATGACAATCTCGATGCCCAAGACACGAGCCACTTGCCGCGGATGAGCGGCAGTGGAATGGTGCGTGATTTGCGTGAGGCGGCGGTATTGTCCACAACATTAAAAGGGTTATTGGAGAAGTTTGTGGCCGCAAAGACGGCATCGGCGCAGCAGGCGCTGATCCCGCAGATTATCGAGGCGTGGTCGGAGACGAGCAAGATGAAGACCACATTTGACGGTGCTTACGGCAGTCGTAAGGTCACGGTAACGATGCAGGGTCTTAAGAAAGACAGCGCGGAATACAAGGCTTGGTCAGAAAAGCTATCGGTTCTGGAGCGCTTTAATGGTCGGACATTTAGACCGATAGACAATAACAGTCAGGATGATGTGGCGATGACACTATGGGCAGAAGCCAGAAGCCTGCTGCAACAAAGCTACGATGCGCTCCGGCATTCGCTGTACCGCAGTTTGGCCATACAAACGCGCTTGGAGGGGTATATTAAAAAGATAGCGCTAAAGACCGATGCCAAAAATGGGACGGTGCTGGATTTTACGGCAGTCCAGGAAGCGTTTGACAAGGCGATCAAAGATAATGCAGGTGCAGGGCTGATTGATTTGGTGGAGTTTACGGTGCTGACCGACAGCATCTTGCAAGGGGCGGGGTGGAACGGCTGGGAGAAGATTCAAGGATTGCTGAGCGGCAAGACACTAACGGCAGCAGAGCTGAAAAGCCTTGAATGGGTGGGAGTCAGACAATCCGGGACAAACGGCGATGATCTGATCTTTGTGGACAGTACACGCAAAGCCTCCGGGCAAGCCGGCAACGATAAGATATTTGGTAGTGCAGGGGATGATACGATTGATGGAGGAAGTGGAAATGATACGATTACAGGGGGAGCGGGGAATGATACGATAAACGGGGGGCGTGGAAATGATACGATTGATGGAGGAGCGGGGAATGATACGATAAGAGATACTGAAGGAAGCAACACGATTGATGGAGGATTAGGAGATGATACGATTGTAGGAAGAGAAACGGTAGCAGGTGGCAAAGGGAACGATGTGGTAACGTTGACAGGCATAAGTGGTACGGATGTTTATATGTTCAATCTGGGAGACGGAAAAGACACGGTTAATGTTCATATGCATACATGGAACACTGGTACAGATACGATTCAATTTGGAGCCGGGATTGTGCCAGGTGATATTAAGCTGCAACGTAGCGGTAATGACATGGTATTTGTGATTAATGCCAACGATCAAATAACCGTAAAAGATTGGTTTTACATAAGGAATAATAGCAATTATTACATAGAAAAAGTCAAGTTTGCGGATGGCACCGAATGGGGGTTATCTGATCTTCAGGGATTTTCGATGAGGTATGATGGTAGTGATCAATCGGAGACGATAAATGGTTGGGATGGGATAGACGTGATAAATGGATTGGGTGGAAGCGATGTGATTAATGGATATGGAGGGAGTGATAGGATTACAGGGGGAGCCGGTGATGATACGATTGATGGGGGGCATGGAAATGATACGATTACAGGGGGATCGGGGGATGATACGATTGATGGAGGAAGTGGAAATGATACGATTGATGGAGGAGAAGGTGATGATACGATACATGGGGGATATGGAAATGATAGGATTGATGGAGGAGAAGGTGATGATACGATACATGGGGGATATGGAAATGATAGGATTGATGGAGGATTAGGAGATGATACGATTGTAGGAAGAGGAACGGTAGCAGGTGGCAAAGGGAACGATGTGGTGAGATTGACAGGCATAAGTGGTACGGATGTTTATATGTTCAATCTGGGAGACGGAAAAGACACGGTTAATGTTCATATGCATACATGGAACACTGGTACAGATACGATTCAATTTGGAGCCGGGATTGTGCCAGGTGATATTAAGCTGCAACGTAGCGGTAATGACATGGTATTTGTGATTAATGCCAACGATCAAATAACCGTAAAAGATTGGTTTTACATAAGGAATAATAGCAATTATTACATAGAAAAAGTCAAGTTTGCGGATGGCACCGAATGGGGGTTATCTGATCTTCAGGGATTTTCGATGAGGTATGATGGTAGTGATCAATCGGAGACGATAAATGGTTGGGATGGGATAGACGTGATAAATGGATTGGGTGGAAGCGATGTGATTAATGGATATGGAGGGAGTGATAGGATTACAGGGGGAGCCGGTGATGATACGATTGATGGGGGGCATGGAAATGATACGATTACAGGGGGATCGGGGGATGATACGATTGATGGAGGAAGTGGAAATGATACGATTGATGGAGGAGAAGGTGATGATACGATACATGGGGGATATGGAAATGATAGGATTGATGGAGGAGAAGGTGATGATACGATACATGGGGGATATGGAAATGATAGGATTGATGGAGGATTAGGAGATGATACGATTGTAGGAAGAGGAACGGTAGCAGGTGGCAAAGGGAACGATGTGGTGAGATTGACAGGCATAAGTGGTACGGATGTTTATATGTTCAATCTGGGAGACGGAAAAGACACGGTTAATGTTCATATGCATACATGGAACACTGGTACAGATACGATTCAATTTGGAGCCGGGATTGTGCCAGGTGATATTAAGCTGCAACGTAGCGGTAATGACATGGTATTTGTGATTAATGCCAACGATCAAATAACCGTAAAAGATTGGTTTTACATAAGGAATAATAGCAATTATTACATAGAAAAAGTCAAGTTTGCGGATGGCACCGAATGGGGGTTATCTGATCTTCAGGGATTTTCGATGAGGTATGATGGTAGTGATCAATCGGAGACGATAAATGGTTGGGATGGGATAGACGTGATAAATGGATTGGGTGGAAGCGATGTGATTAATGGATATGGAGGGAGTGATAGGATTACAGGGGGAGCCGGTGATGATACGATTGATGGGGGGCATGGAAATGATACGATTACAGGGGGATCGGGGGATGATACGATTGATGGAGGAAGTGGAAATGATACGATTGATGGAGGAGAAGGTGATGATACGATACATGGGGGATATGGAAATGATAGGATTGATGGAGGAGAAGGTGATGATACGATACATGGGGGATATGGAAATGATAGGATTGATGGAGGATTAGGAGATGATACGATTGTAGGAAGAGGAACGGTAGCAGGTGGCAAAGGGAACGATGTGGTGAGATTGACAGGCATAAGTGGTACGGATGTTTATATGTTCAATCTGGGAGACGGAAAAGACACGGTTAATGTTCATATGCATACATGGAACACTGGTACAGATACGATTCAATTTGGAGCCGGGATTGTGCCAGGTGATATTAAGCTGCAACGTAGCGGTAATGACATGGTATTTGTGATTAATGCCAACGATCAAATAACCGTAAAAGATTGGTTTTACATAAGGAATAATAGCAATTATTACATAGAAAAAGTCAAGTTTGCGGATGGCACCGAATGGGGGTTATCTGATCTTCAGGGATTTTCGATGAGGTATGATGGTAGTGATCAATCGGAGACGATAAATGGTTGGGATGGGATAGACGTGATAAATGGATTGGGTGGAAGCGATGTGATTAATGGATATGGAGGGAGTGATAGGATTACAGGGGGAGCCGGTGATGATACGATTGATGGGGGGCATGGAAATGATACGATTACAGGGGGATCGGGGGATGATACGATTGATGGAGGAAGTGGAAATGATACGATTGATGGAGGAGAAGGTGATGATACGATACATGGGGGATATGGAAATGATAGGATTGATGGAGGAGAAGGTGATGATACGATACATGGGGGATATGGAAATGATAGGATTGATGGAGGATTAGGAGATGATACGATTGTAGGAAGAGGAACGGTAGCAGGTGGCAAAGGGAACGATGTGGTGAGATTGACAGGCATAAGTGGTACGGATGTTTATATGTTCAATCTGGGAGACGGAAAAGACACGGTTAATGTTCATATGCATACATGGAACACTGGTACAGATACGATTCAATTTGGAGCCGGGATTGTGCCAGGTGATATTAAGCTGCAACGTAGCGGTAATGACATGGTATTTGTGATTAATGCCAACGATCAAATAACCGTAAAAGATTGGTTTTACATAAGGAATAATAGCAATTATTACATAGAAAAAGTCAAGTTTGCGGATGGCACCGAATGGGGGTTATCTGATCTTCAGGGATTTTCGATGAGGTATGATGGTAGTGATCAATCGGAGACGATAAATGGTTGGGATGGGATAGACGTGATAAATGGATTGGGTGGAAGCGATGTGATTAATGGATATGGAGGGAGTGATAGGATTACAGGGGGAGCCGGTGATGATACGATTGATGGGGGGCATGGAAATGATACGATTACAGGGGGATCGGGGGATGATACGATTGATGGAGGAAGTGGAAATGATACGATTGATGGAGGAGAAGGTGATGATACGATACATGGGGGATATGGAAATGATAGGATTGATGGAGGAGAAGGTGATGATACGATACATGGGGGATATGGAAATGATAGGATTGATGGAGGATTAGGAGATGATACGATTGTAGGAAGAGGAACGGTAGCAGGTGGCAAAGGGAACGATGTGGTGAGATTGACAGGCATAAGTGGTACGGATGTTTATATGTTCAATCTGGGAGACGGAAAAGACACGGTTAATGTTCATATGCATACATGGAACACTGGTACAGATACGATTCAATTTGGAGCCGGGATTGTGCCAGGTGATATTAAGCTGCAACGTAGCGGTAATGACATGGTATTTGTGATTAATGCCAACGATCAAATAACCGTAAAAGATTGGTTTTACATAAGGAATAATAGCAATTATTACATAGAAAAAGTCAAGTTTGCGGATGGCACCGAATGGGGGTTATCTGATCTTCAGGGATTTTCGATGAGGTATGATGGTAGTGATCAATCGGAGACGATAAATGGTTGGGATGGGATAGACGTGATAAATGGATTGGGTGGAAGCGATGTGATTAATGGATATGGAGGGAGTGATAGGATTACAGGGGGAGCCGGTGATGATACGATTGATGGGGGGCATGGAAATGATACGATTACAGGGGGATCGGGGGATGATACGATTGATGGAGGAAGTGGAAATGATACGATTGATGGAGGAGAAGGTGATGATACGATACATGGGGGATATGGAAATGATAGGATTGATGGAGGAGAAGGTGATGATACGATACATGGGGGATATGGAAATGATAGGATTGATGGAGGATTAGGAGATGATACGATTGTAGGAAGAGGAACGGTAGCAGGTGGCAAAGGGAACGATGTGGTGAGATTGACAGGCATAAGTGGTACGGATGTTTATATGTTCAATCTGGGAGACGGAAAAGACACGGTTAATGTTCATATGCATACATGGAACACTGGTACAGATACGATTCAATTTGGAGCCGGGATTGTGCCAGGTGATATTAAGCTGCAACGTAGCGGTAATGACATGGTATTTGTGATTAATGCCAACGATCAAATAACCGTAAAAGATTGGTTTTACATAAGGAATAATAGCAATTATTACATAGAAAAAGTCAAGTTTGCAGATGGCACTGAATGGGGACTATCTGATATTTACGCATTACCGCTGACTACTACTGGAACGGATCAATCCGATACACTTAAAGGTTGGAATGCTAAGGATGTAATTCATGGTTTAGCGGGAAACGATGTGATTCATGGATATGCTGGAGATGATAGGCTTAATGGTGGAGCGGGGGATGATACGATTGATGGAGGGGATGGAAATGACGTCATACACGATATGTCTGGCAAGAATCATCTTATTGGGGGAGCGGGTCATGATGAGATTTACGGTACCGGAACAATGGTGGGTGGAAGAGGCAATGATCGGTTTTTGAGTTACAGTTGGTATGAGTTGTCCAATACGTATATTTACAATCGGGGAGATGGTCAAGACCGCATTACAAATTTTAGCGCGGTCAAAAGCAGTAATGCGAATCAAGCGAGTCGTTTGAAGTTTGGATCAGGAATAGAGCCTTCATCGATACAATTAAAACGTATGGGAAAAGATCTGATTTTTTGGCGGAGCGATCATGAGCAAGTGACTATTTCAAGCTGGTTTGAGGGAGAGCATTATCAAATAGGTTATGTGGAGTTTGCCGATGGTACGGTATGGGATATGGATACGATTAAATCTAAGCCGGTGTCTTACGTGGGCAGCGCAAACAACGAAATACTAAACGGATGGGAAGGTGCCGATCATATTCATGCGGGAGGCGGTCATGATATTATCAGCAGTGCGGCGGGCGATGATAGGCTCAACGGTGGAGCAGGAGCCGATATTCTGATAGGAGGTAAGGGAAGTGATACGTATGTGTTTGGGCGCGGCAGCGGCATGGATACCGTGATAGAGAATGATTCGGAAGCGGGCGATAAGGATGTGGTCAGCATTCAGTCTGGCATTGATATCAATCAACTGTGGTTTAGGCAATCGGGAAATGACTTGCAGATGAGTATCTTGGGAACGCGCGATCAACTCACAATAGATAACTGGTTTTCTGGGGCGGCACATCAGGTGGAGTCGTTTAAGCTAAGCCATGGAGAGATTCTGGCAAACACACAAGTGGCACAGCTGGTACAAGCGATGGCGGCTTTTGCGCCCCCGGCTTCGAGTGAAACGCGCCTTCCGGCGGATTATGAAAACACACTCAAACCGATTATTGCCACGAGCTGGTCTTCATCTTAGGGGGTACCTAGAGATGCTTGAAAAAAAACATGGGCGACGACATTTGGGGCGTCTGGTTTTGAGCTTCCACTCTTTTATTATTGGCGTTGTCTATTTTTTAGATATTTCCCATGCGAGGCTGCAATGCGCTAAAATCAGTTTAATCGGTTTTTTTGCTCATTCAAACGCTTAGATGTGAACCCAAACATAGAAAATTCTGCTCAGAATACGAATCTCGATAGTGGTTTTGTTGCCTTATTGATGATGGCGGCTTTCCATAATATTCCGGCGGACGAGGCCAAAATTAAGCACGAGTTCGGTTTATATGTTGATGAACAAGGGCAGTTCAGTACCCAGGCTATCTTGTTGGCAGCACGGTATTTGGGCATGACCGCCCGACAGGTTAAACAATCCCCTAAACGTTTGGACAAAACGCCATTTCCATGCATTGCGAAAGATCACAACGGAATGTTTTTTGTGGTGGCGCGTCTTGATGTCAGCCAGCCAGAAAACCCTCGTGTCTTGATACAACGTCCGGGAGAGTCCCCAAGCGTATTGTCGCAACAAGATTTTTTGGCACTGTGGAGCGGCATATTTATTTATTTTACCTCTAAGGCGAATTTTATTGGCGCATTGTCCAAGTTTGATTTTTCGTGGTTTATTCCATCGGTCATTAAATACCGTAAACTGTTGCTGGAGCTCTTACTGGTTTCGTTTGTATTGCAGTTGATTGGTTTGGTGACTCCTTTGTTTTTTCAGGTGGTCATGGATAAGGTATTGGTGAATCATGCCTTGCAAACCCTTAACATTATTGCGATTGGGCTGATTTGTGCCACCTTGTTTGAAGCGGCCCTTACCGGAATTCGTTCTTGGGTGTTTGCCCATACCAGCAGCAAAATCGATGTCGAACTCGGCGCAAAACTGTTTCGTCATTTATTGGCCTTGCCAATGGCCTATTTTGAAGCCAGACGGGTTGGAGATTCGGTAGCGCGTGTGCGCGAGCTGGAAAATATTCGCGCCTTTCTCACTGGCAATGCGCTTACTGTAGTCATGGATTTGCTGTTTTCGTTTGTTTTTTTGTTGGTGATGCTTCATTACAGTGCTTGGTTAACCCTTGTGGTGGTGGTGTCTATTCCTTGCTATGTTATATTGTCATTAATCTGTACGCCCATTATTCGCCGCCGTCTGGATGAAAAATTTAACCGTGGTGCAGAAAATCAAGCCTTTTTGGTCGAAAGCCTAAGCGGGGTGAATACGGTAAAAGTGATGGCGTTAGAGCCCAGTTGGATTCAGAAATGGGAAAAACAACTGGCGGCTTATGTATCGTCCGGTCTGCGCGTGGCCCATACGGGTATTATTGCTGGCGGTGGTGCTCAACTGATTAGCAAGCTTGTGACTGCGGGTATTATGTGGTTAGGGGCTACTCTGGTATTAAAAGGGGAGATCACTGTGGGACAACTCATTGCGTTTAATATGCTTTCTGGTCAAGTGGCAGGACCTATTTTGCGTTTGGCACAGTTGTGGAATGACTTTCAACAGGTTGGAATTTCAATGAGTCGCTTGGGAGATATTCTTAATGCGAATACAGAGATCGATGGCCAAAAAACCAGTCTGCCGCGTTTAAAAGGTATCATTGAATTTGATCAGGTGTCGTTTCGCTATCGTCCCGAGGCTTCGGACGTGTTGCGCGCTATCAATATCAAGATTAATCCAGGGGAATTGGTAGGCATTGTTGGGCGCTCAGGTTCTGGTAAAAGTACTTTAACCAAATTGATTCAACGCCTTTATGTACCCGATCGTGGACGGGTACTGATTGATGGACAGGATATTGCCATCATTGATACCGCATCGTTACGGCATCAGATAGGGGTGGTATTACAGGAAAATGTATTGTTTACCCGTACGATTCGCGAAAATATCGCTGTGGCAAACCCAGCGCTACCGCTGGCCCAGATTATCGAGGCCGCCCAATTGGCAGGGGCGCACGATTTTATTTGTGAGCTTCCTGAAGGTTATGATACGGTCGTTGGTGAGCATGGGGTTGGACTTTCAGGAGGGCAACGCCAACGTGTTGCGATTGCACGTGCTTTGATTACCAATCCCCGCGTTTTGATTTTTGATGAAGCCACAAGCGCATTGGATTATGAATCCGAAAAAATTATTCATGATAATATGAAACGTATTTGCAAAGATCGGACCGTTTTGATTATTGCGCATCGTCTTTCAGCCGTGCGCAATGCTAACCGCATTGTTGTATTGGAACGCGGTCAACTGATAGAAGAAGGAAGCCATGATTCCTTGATCCAACGCCCCGGAGGCATTTATGCGCATTTATACCAATTGCAGTTTGATATGGCACACCAGCCTACATCCGCTGATGTATCAGAAGGTACACCATGAGTTTAAAACATCGATGGGAAGCCTGGAAAGAGCTATTTCAGCGTTATGCGGTTACTGTTGGCTTTTATTGGAAACATCGTGATAGCTTGCAAAGCCAGAAACTGAAAACCGAAGAGGCCGAGTTTTTGCCGGCCGCCTTGTCGCTACAGGAAAAACCCGTCTCACCCGTGGGTCGCCTGATCGCCTGGATATTGATATTCATCATCATCGTGCTCTTGCTGTGGTCTATTTTGGGGCATATGGATGTGGTGGTAAACGCTACAGGAAAAATTATCCCTACGACTTATACCAAAACCATAGCCTCTGTAGAAACCGGGAAGATTGTAGCGATTCATGTCAAAGATGGACAAATCGTTAAAAAAGGAGATAGCGTCATTGAGCTGGATGCCAGTGCTCCTACGGCTGAGCAAGAAAAGGCTGTGGCACAACGCCAGTCATTCATCTTGCAGGCGGCGCGTGCACAAGCGTTGATTGAGGCTCTGGATAAGCAGCATCCTCCCGTTTTGCCTTCTATGTCACAAGTGGATCAATACGCATGGCAGGAGGCCAAGCATTATTTGAATGCACAGTACCGAGACTATCGCGCAAAGATTAAACGGCTGGATGCGGAGATGGTGCGTATTCGCAAGACATTGCCTCTTATTCGTCGACAGGCAAAGGATTATAAAGTTCTGGCCCATAAAAAAGATGTTTCTGCCCATGCTTGGTTGGATAAAGAAAAAGCCTTGATTGATTTGGAAGGACAACTCACCGATACACACCATCAGCGAGAGACTTTAATGGAAGAAGTACGAAAAACCGCTTTTGATGCATTACATGAAGGACGGCAACAAGCGGCTGCTTTAAAGCAAGATATGCTGCACGTTGGGTCTCGATTGCGCTTGTTAAAATTACGCGCGCCTGTCGATGGGGTTGTACACCAACTGTCGGTACACACCATTGGCGGTGTGGCTCCTGCAACACAACCTTTATTGCAGATTGTACCGATCAAGCAAAAATTGGAGGTAGAAGCCACCATTGAAAACCGCGATGTGGGGTTTGTACATGTTGGGCAAAAGGCAGCGGTTAAAGTGGATGCTTTTGAATATACCAAATATGGCACGATTCCAGCAGAGATTATGAATATCTCGCAAGATGCCATTCAAGATGAAAAACGTGGATTGCTGTATACCGTACGCGTTGCTTTGGAGCACTCCAGCATTGGCGTGAATGAAAAAATCTTTCACCTAAGCCCTGGGATGACGGTAACTGTAGAAATTCGCACGGGAACAAGACGCATCATCGAATATTTTTTGTCGCCGCTGTTGCAGATCTCCCAAGAAAGCATGCGTGAACGATAGATTTAGAGGACTTTAAAAATGAATCAAAACCGATTTTTAAGTGATATTTTTATCATTGTGGCTGGGGTGCTGTGGGGGGTGAGTACATTGGCAGAACCAATACCGCTCATTCCGTTTAATGCCCGTGTGGCTACCGATAAACCCGAAGTTTCTTCGCCATTTTATGATCCACTTGATACCTGGCCGATGATGAAAGTAGCCGGTGCGCCAAGATGGCAAGGCCGTATTTTGAGTTGCCCTTATCCACGCACTTCCTCCAAAATCTTGTTGTTGATTGATGCCATTCATATCACAATATGCAAGAATCCCCAAATGGATGAACTCAAAGCCGCTATCTGGAAACAAGCCAGTGAAGTGGGTATTGCAAAATCAGCTTATTGGCCAACATTTTCGCTTTCTCTCAGAGAGCTGGATACAGATACACGCTATCCTGATACCCCATACAGAAATTTACGTAAGCGTGGAAAAAGTTTCTCGGCGCAATTTAATTGGTTGCTGTGGGATTTTGGTAAACGTGAAGCCACTGTTAATATGGCACAGAAAAATCTGGACAGCGAACGGGCGCGCTATGAATTACGCTTGCAACAGCTGATTGCTCAGGTGGCACGCAGTTACTTTGAAGCCTTGAGTGCTGAAAAAGCCTGGAAATACTCAAAAGAAATATTGGGCTTTTCCCAATTAACCTTGGAAGCGACGACTCGTCGGGAAAAAAGAGGTGCCTCCTCCAAGCACGATCATCTGCAAGCACAGATAGCCCAAGCCAAAGCAAAACTGGATGAACAGCGCGCACAAGGCGAATACTTAAAAACACAGCAGGCTTTAAACCTATTGATGGGTATGCCTCAAGAGCACCGTTATCATTTCCCAAAATCGATGGATGGGCTTAAAGCGTTTATTCACTGGAAAGTCAAAGATTGGCTTCGCATGGCACGTGAAACCCACCCCGCAATACGGGCAGCTCGCGCACAATGGCAGGCGGCAGAAGAACAGGTAAAAATTGCTGAAAAAAATCGTTGGCCCACCATCAATCTTTCGGCCCAATACCACGAAAACGGTTATCCCGATCAAGGCTTGCAGTCCAATCGAACAAAGGTTCAAAGCATAAGCCTTAATCTGAATTATCCTCTATTCAATGGGAATATAAGTACCTATCAGATGAACAGCGCAAAAGCACAGGCACAACAAAAAAAAGCGGCTTTGACCAAGGTGCAACAAGAAACATTAAACGGCATCGTACAAGCCCATACCCAACTGATTACGAGCTTAAAAAATGAGAAAGCCGCTCAAGCCCTTGTTAAAGTTAATAAGGCGGCATTCATCAGTCGTCAAAACTTCTATCGCTTAAGTGCTGCCAATACGCTGGAGTTGATTAACGCCCAAGTAGGCCTTGCTGCTGCCCATCAGGAATGGCTTCGCGCCTCTGCAGAGCTACGCAGTGCTTATTTTTTGCTGCTGAGCTACTCTGGCTTGTTTGGTCGGCTGGACCGGATGGTGAGTCCATAGTCAAAAAGAATCAAAAAATGAATATTCCTGTACCATGCCGTATAACGATATCCCTAAAAAGAGTTATCCTTTGTTCAGAGCAAGGCAAGTTCTTAAGTGCTTCATTCACGAGATGGTTGAAAGGAGCCCGTAGGGCGATTGGAAACCATCTCGTGAATTTATCATTTTCCCATAATCCATTTCAACATGATCAGCATTATGCAATATCCCCTTCACATTCAACCTCATAAAAATGCCCGTTCTACTCCCGTTATTCGTCAGGAAATACAGAACGCTCAAAAACATATCGAAAACAAAAGGATTGTCGTGTCCCGTAAGATCATCAACTGACGCTTTCGAAGTTTCGAAACAATTTAGGGCATCTGTCATACCATTTTTTCATCGCCTGAATCGGTGGTTCGTGCCTCAGTGCTTTTTGCGGTATTTCATGATTCTCCACTTTGGCAGGCCTTTTACTCAACTCACTTTGGATGTTTGTCTGATATTTGGAAAGATTGGACAATGTTGCAATATACAGATGGTACGCTGGGACCGCCCCCTCATGAATTTGAGGGTATTGGAAAAGTGGAGCGAAATACTTTTAACGGAACAAAGCAGCAGGCACAAGCATTTTGGGAAACCCATTCATTCAAGAAAAACCTTACCCATTTGAGCCGGAGCAATACAGTGTTTGGAAGTACGAAAGCGGAATTAATACAGCAATGGTAATGAGTCAGTGTTGTATATAAAAGGATTTATTGCTTTATCTCCTATTTTTAAGGCTTGCACGGGAACTTTTCTAATTTTACAATACCGACTCAATAGCAATAAAAAAAGCTAAAATAGCACTGTGTGGCTAATCCCCTATTTTTTATTAATCAGCACAGTTTTAAAGGAGCTCATTATGCATACAGGCGTTCAAGTCCCCCAAGTGACATTTAAATATCGTGTACGCGACGAAAGTATTGGCGGCGATAATCCTTTCCGTTGGCAAGACGTTACCAGCAAAGAGATTTTTTTCAACAAGAGGGTGGTGGTGTTTTCTCTACCTGGTGCTTTTACACCTACTTGCAGCACCTATCAAGTACCTGGATTTGAAGCTGCCTACGCTGAAATAAAGAGTTTAGGCATTGACGAAGTCTATGTATTATCTGTGAATGATACTTTTGTGATGCGCAAGTGGATGCTTGATCAAAAAATAGAAAATATCAGTTTTATCCCCGATGGTAATGGTGAGTTTACGCGCCAAATGGGAATGTTGGTAGAGAAGCAAAACCTAGGTTTTGGGGCTCGCTCATGGCGCTATGCCATGGTCGTCAACAATGGCACCGTGGAGAAATGGCTAGAGGAACCTGGACGCGAAGACAACCATGGTGCTGACCCTTATGCTGTTAGCTCACCAGAGTCAGTATTAAAATACCTTCACTCAACTGGCAAATAACTGCCGCCTTTTACTGCCCTTTGAAACTGTTTTTTTGTTTCAAAGGGTTGGCTGCTTTTAGGATATTTGAAAACCAATTTGATTATTAAAGTCCTCGCTGTTGTAAAAGACAACAATCATAGATTCCTTAGATTTATTTCCTTTGTGGTGTTATGGCAGGGACAAACATTTTGACTCCAGTTTCTGAAGATAACCTTGTACTTGTTATAGGGGCTGGTTTGGCAGGCTTGACGGTTGCTCTGCAATTGGCGGATCACCGTCCAATTGTTGTTTTGGCCAAACGCAAGATGGATGAAGCCGCTACTGTTTGGGCACAAGGTGGCATTGTAGGTCTTCTTAATGAGGAAGACAGTGTAGAAAATCACGTATCTGATACCCAAGCAGCTGGAGTGGGTTTGGTGGATGAGTCAGTCGCTCGTTTTGTTGCTCAGCAAAGTGTCGAGGCGATTCAATGGCTTATTCATCAAGGGGTTTCTTTTACACGGAATGATCAGCCTAAAGCTGGAGAAACTCCGGGCTTGCATTTAACTCAAGAAGGGGGGCATTCGCAGCGTCGTATTGCGCATGTGGATGATGCAACAGGCTATGCAATTCACAGTATGTTATTGTCAAAGGCGGAAGCGCACCCCAACATTACGATGCGTGAACATTGTATTGCACTTGATCTCATCACCGACCGACATCGAGATGATATGGTTGCACAGCCTGCTGTTTTTTTACGTCCTCAAACGCGATATTGTTATGGGGCGTATGTCTTGGATATGAAGCAGCAAAAGATTGAAACCCTCACAGCCTCAGCGATTGTATTGGCATGTGGGGGGGTGGGTAAGGTGTACCAATATACGACCAATCCCGATACTGCAACGGGTGATGGTATCGCGATGGCGTGGCGCGCTGGTTGCCGTATTGCCAATATGGAGTTTATTCAATTTCATCCAACGTGTCTTTATCATCCAGAGGATCGTACTTTTTTAATCAGCGAGGCATTACGCGGTGAAGGCGCACAACTGCAATCACCAGATGGCACGCGTTTTATGCCAAACTACGATGCACGTGCTGAATTGGCACCGCGCGATATTGTTGCGCGGGCCATTGATTCTGAAATTAAGAGACAAGGTATTGATTTTGTCTATGTGGATGCACGTCCACTGGGTGAGTCTTTTTTACAAACGCATTTTCCTACCATTTATGCGCGTTGTTTGTCTTTGGGAATAAACATTGCACATCAACGTATTCCTGTTGTTCCGGCAGCCCATTACACATGCGGTGGCATTGTGACCAATTGTCAAGGACAGACCGATATTGAATCCCTCTATGCTGTTGGGGAAACTGCCTATACAGGTTTGCATGGTGCAAACCGTTTAGCGAGCAACTCATTACTCGAATGTGTGGTATTGGGACAGTCTGTGGCTCAAGTCTTGTTGAAGACGCCGCCTTGTTCACGCCCAAGTGTAAAATCTTGGGACGAAAGCCAAGTTGAAGATGCCGATGAGCAAGTGGTGATTGCTCATAACTGGGATGAACTGCGTTTGCTCATGGCCAATTATGTGGGTATTGCACGTACAACGCGTCGTCTTGAGCGTGCCCTTCACCGTATTCAGTTGTTGCGACGCGAAGTTCATGAATACTATGCAAACTTTCGTGTTACCCGAGATCTGATTGAACTGCGCAATCTGTTGGAATGTGCCGAGTTGATTGTGTTGTCAGCACTCAATCGTCATGAAAGCCGAGGTTTGCATTACAATCAAGATTATCCCAACACCTATCGAGTAACTTTTCCAACGCTGCTTACCCCAAAACCCCAACACACTCCTCCTCAAATCAATGATTGATGGTTAAAAAACAACATGACTGATACAGTGAATCCACAAAGTTATTGTCGAGCGGCGCTGGGTCATTTGTGGCATGAGCGCTATCATGACCAAGAGTATGGCTTTCCTTTGTTCGATGATGCGGCGTTATTTGAACGTCTGATTCTTGAAATTAATCAAGCCGGTCTTTCATGGCTAACCATTTTAAAAAAACGTGAGCATTTTCAGCAAGCCTATTGGTTTTTTGATATTGATCGGGTTGCGCGGGCCAGCGAATCGGATCGCGCCGCTTTATTGAACAATGCGGGTATCATCCGAAATCGCCTAAAAATTAATGCAGCCATAGAAAATGCCAAGCGTTTACAGGTCATACGCAACACCCATGGTGGGTTTTATCATTGGCTGTGCAAGCATCATCCTCGCCGTAAAATCGACTGGGTTAAACTCTTTCGTCAGACGTTTGTATTCACCGGTGGTGAAATTACAGGAGAGTTCTTAATGAGTATTGGTATGCTGCCTGGAGCCCATCAATCGGATTGTCCCGTTTTTCAGTTGCTCATGAATCATCAACCCTTGCCGGCATGGGTAGAAGTAGTGGCCGCTCAAGCTGATTTTTATGACACAGCGTGACACCATGCGGGACTTTCCTGAAGCGCGGCTTGTCAATGAAACGGTGCGTATTTTTTCTCAAGATGGACCATTGGCGCAAGCCTTTTCTCATTATCGTGAGCGTGAGGGACAAATACAAATGGCCAAAGCGGTCGCTCAATCCCTTGAACATCGCCATCATCTGTTGGTTGAAGCGGGAACTGGAATTGGCAAGACATTAGCCTATCTTGTGCCGGTGTTGTGTTCTGGTGGAAAGGTTTTAATTTCGACGGGAACCAAAACCTTGCAAGATCAGTTGGTACTGCGTGATTTACCCCAAGTTGTACAAGCCCTTTCGTTTCCTGTCACGGTGGCTTTGCTTAAAGGGCGCGCCAATTATGTGTGCCATTATCATTTAAATCAGGCCTTGCAGGATGGAAAAGTTGCACGACAGCCATGGCGAAAAGACTTACAACAGATTTTCCATTTTGCTCAAGCCACACAACGCGGAGATCGTACCGACTGCGGCGCTGTCCCTGAGAATTCGCCGGCATGGATGCATGCCGTATCAACACGCGACAATTGTCTTGGCGGTCAATGTCCAGATATTGATGCTTGTTTTTTAATGCGGGCGCGTAAGCTGGCTTTGGAAGCGGATGTACTGGTTGTTAACCATCACTTGTTTTTTGCCGATATGGCCATTCGTGAGGACGGAGGGCAGGAGTTGTTGCCCATGTCCCATGTGGTGATTTTTGATGAAGCACATCAAGTTAAGGATATTGCATGTGATTTTTTTAGCAATACCGTATCATCCAATCAACTGCGAGAACTATCACGCGATGCCCGCCGTGAAATGATGGTTGTTTGTTCTGATATGCCGGAATTGTTAAAATGGGCAGATAGGGTTGAGTACCGGTGTAGTGATTTTCTGCTGGCTTTAGAAACACTTCCCGACAGAGTGGTGGCAGAAGAGGTACTTGCCCAATCGCACATGTTGGCGGCATTAAACGAACTTGTCCATTCGCTGGAAGCTCTCAAGGACACGCTGTTAAAAGTACTTGAGCGTGGCGCTGCTTTACAGCGCATTCTTGAGCGAACGCTGAGTGCTCATTTAGAGCTTCAATTATGGATTAATCCGCCGCTGCTTCCACACCAACCTAGTCGTGACAACGTATCAGAGCCCAATGGAGATGAAGTTACTGATGAGGAGGGTAACCCCATCCATCATACGCCTTACGTGCATTGGTTAGAGCATAGTGGTCGCGTTTTTCGCATTGTGCGCACACCGTTGTCTATTGACGAATCGATGCGCCGCCAATATTTGGCCATGCCACGTTCATGGATTTTTTGTTCGGCTACCTTATCTTTGGCAGGAAATTTTTCATTGATTCGTCGCGATCTAGGTTTAGCACCGCTTGAGAGTGCACAAGAAGGAAT
The DNA here is from genome assembly GCA_031216915.1 of Pictodentalium vernedei. Lineage (NCBI taxonomy): Eukaryota > Metazoa > Mollusca > Scaphopoda > Dentaliida > Dentaliidae > Pictodentalium > Pictodentalium vernedei. Next base: position 218,492 of record JAUFNR010000022.1, on the reverse strand, counting down.
GGTATGCAATGAAGTGGCTTTCGATAGTCCGTTTGACTATGCGCATCAGGCACGTTTATATATTCCCAAGCATTTGCCACTCCCTCATGATCAAAATTTTCTACCCGCGATGCGTGATGAACTGCTGCCTATTATTCAAGCGTGCAGTGGCGGTGTTTTTTTGCTGTGTACGAGTCATCGCGCGGTTGCTTGGCTTGCCACGGAGCTGGAAACAGCCTTGCCCAACCGTCTCATTCTCGCCCAAAAAAAAATGTCACGTCATCAACTGCTCGAAGCATTTCGTTTACAAGGCAATGCCATACTCATTGGCAGCCATAGCTTTTGGGAAGGTGTCGATTTTCCCGGTAATACGTTGTCACTGGTGGTTATTGACAAACTGCCGTTTATGCCACCCACCGATCCACTTCAAAAGGCTATTGGTGAAAATCTTAAGCGTCAAGGCGGAGATCCTTTTTACGACATACAAATTCCTCAAACTGCCATTATGCTCAAGCAAGGTGCCGGTCGACTGATTCGCAGTGAATCCGATCGTGGTGTATTGATCGTATGCGATATACGCTTAGAACGTAAAAGCTATGGAAAACAACTCTTGCGTGCTCTTCCGCCCATGCAGCGTGCCGACAGCTGTGAAGCTGTATGCGAATTTCTAAAAACCATTGAAGATGCACCAAAAGAAAAGTCAGGACAGCCATGACGATGGATAAAAAGACCCAGTAGCACGGCTGGAGATCCTCTCGTGAATCTATGAGGTCCGTGTTGTAGTAGAAGTAAATAAAATTGTTTGTTTTTTATCATTTAAACAATAAAAAAGTGCGAAAATAGAGTACAATAGGATTGTTTTTTTTTATTCAAGTAAATCTATGGACTATATTTTATGAATGCACAGCGTTATCGTTTGATTTTTGATAAGCATTTACATGTTCTTAAACCCGTGGCTGAATGGGTTGTCAATCGTAGCGGTGTTGGTTCCAGCGCGGGTGAGACAAGGTCTTTATCGACTTGCCCAACAATGCATAGCGCTTTGGCTTGGGCGACTTCGATAGGATTGTTGTTGCCGTGGTCGTTGAGCAGTTTTGCGCAAACCTTGCCTACAGGTGGTCAAATTGGAATAGGGAGTGGCAGTATTCAGCAAAGCGGCGCTACGATGAATATTCAGCAGCAAAGCCAGAAGATGGGCATCAACTGGCAGTCGTATAGCATTGGAGCCGGTAATACCGTCAATTATCAACAGCCCAGTCCGCAGGCGATTGCACTCAACCGCGTTATAGGGAACTCCCGTTCAGAAATATACGGCAACCTCAATGCAAACGGTAAAGTCTTTTTAATCAATCAAAACGGCATCTTGTTTGGGAACTCGGCGCAGATCAACGTGGGTGGATTGTTGGCGACAACCAAAAACATCACCGATGAAGATTTTACGAATGATGGGCAGTATCGTTTATTGGGAGACAGTGCAAGTGAGATTATCAATCAGGGAAATTTACGCGCGGACAATGGCGAGATTGTTTTAGCGGCAAAAAAACTAAAGAATACAGGAACCATCACAACGCCAAATGGTCGGGTGATACTGGCCGCGGGAGAAAACATTGAGTTATCCACAGATGCACTGGGTCAAATCAATGTAGGGGTTACCCAAGCGACTTTGGATGCGTTAATCGAAAACAAAGGTTTGATTGCGGCGGATAATGGTGCGGTGTATCTCACAGCCCGCGGAAAGGAGATCGCAAATGAAAGCGTGATTAATATAGAGGGGGAAGTACGTGCAAGAGCGGGAACAATAAAGATCGATGGCAATAATGCCCAAGACAGTGGTAATATAATACTGCATAATGCTGTGATAGATGTATCGAATGATCGCAGTGATATCAATGGCGGCAAGGCAGGCTTGTTTACGCTGGTGGGTAAAAATATCGGTCTATCGGGAACGACTCAAGTTAAGGCGAGTGGAAAATACGCTGGAGGAACGGTCTTAATGGGTGGAGATTATTTGGGTACTGGAGATATACCGCATGCTCAAGCGGTGGTCATGCAAAAAGACGCTTCAATAGAGGCCTCAGCCACAGATAGCGGCAAAGGCGGTAAGGTCATCTTGTGGTCAGATAAATACACTGGTTTTTTTGGTGAGATCAACGCCAAAGGAGGAGCCAATGGAGGTGATGGTGGTTTTGTAGAAACCTCATCAAAAGAGACACTCTCAGTGATGGGTGGGCGCGTGCAGGCCAATGCAGAAAATGGTCAAGGAGGAGAATGGTTGCTTGATCCGGGGGATATTAATATTGTGGCAGCGCCTCTCACCACAAATGCAACATCCACCCCAGCTCCACCTACACAAATTTGGGAAGGCCTTGGGAATGTTCTCAACACCGATATCAGTAGTGCTTTAAATAATGGAACGGACGTTACTTTAACCACAAATGGTTCAGGAAATATTACCCAACAAGCAGGAGCAGATATTGCCAAAACATCAGGAGAGAATGTAACACTTACCATGAATGCAGGGGCGGATATTACGTTGAACGGTAATATTGGAAGTACGTTTAACAGATTAAACCTTAGTTTTATAGCGGGTGGAAATTTAACGATTAACAATGGATCGATTAAAACCAATCATGGAGAATTAACGGCCAATGTAGCGCAAATACACTATTCAGATGAAGTGCTGATAAACGTTGGTACGGGGAGAGGCGTTATGAGTGCAAGCGCTACAAATGAAGAAGCACTAAAGTTTTCTGGAACGACTCATAATTTTACAGCAATAGGTAATATAACCATGAATGTGGGCTCTAGCGTAAACTCAGCTATTGCTACATGGAAGCAACAGACGCCACTCATAATCAATAGTCGGGATGGGACGCTGTTGATTGATGCAACAAATTCTTATGCAAACGTAGAAACAATCGTATTGAACGCGCAGACAACTTTAGATGCAGCAAATAATGGCTTTATCGATATTGTGGGGCGTTCACCAAGTACAGCAACTATTTCGTTTATTGCCGATACGGGTTCGGTAAGAATCAATAGCTCTTTAACAACTTATGGGAATGTCAATATTACAGGTACGAGTAACTCAATTGCCTCGAGTACGGGGAGGAAGACTGGAGTCTATATTAATGCTGATACACATAACATTAATAATGGTACAGTTAATATTTATGGGGACGCTTTCGAAGGTGGATTGACTGGAGGCTTCAACTTTAATATGTCGAATGCCAACCTTAATTTAACAGGTAGAGCCGGTAGAAGTGGCGGTAGTGAATATGCTGTATACGAAAAACTGGGTTCTGAGATAAATGGAAATAATGCTACGGTAACAATGAGGGGAATAATGGCTGATCCCAATGTGCATAGAGCTGAGATCAGATTTAGCAATGAGCTTACGGCAAATATTACGCAGATCAATATGATTGGTTATGCTCAGCGTAATGCTGTAAGATTGAGGGGTATAAATATGACTAAGGGTGATTTATTAATTAATGTTACTATAAATGATTATCATCCAGGAATTAGTATGACGGGAGGCGCAATACGAGTCGCTGGAAATATAACTATCGAGAACCAGGGACCGTTATTGAATATTGATCGAGACATTATTGCCAACGGAACGGGAGGAATTAATATAACGTCATTAGGCAACATAGAGATTAAAAAAAACATAACTGCAACAGGTGATATTTTTGTATGCGCATCAGGTGTTTCTAGTAGTTCGGCTTGGGGTGCTTATACACCTGCTGATCTTGAGGTTTGTTATTCAGTGCGCTCGACAGCGGGCAATGTAACGATTATAGCGGAGAGGCAGAAGATTGTTAACACTACTGTCTTTGCCAATATAACAGCGGCTAAGACTATTAATTTGTATATGGGGCAGACTACGCTTAGTGGCCTTTTGCCGGGTACACTTGGAATGGTAGGTAATGCTACAAACGGGGAGCTTCATTACGGGGTAGACTATAATGCGTCTACTGGACTAACGCCTAATAATGCATCCAGCCCACTTAATATATTTTTAGGAGCTTCAGCTGAATATACAAGTGGGAGTGCTACGAACATTACAAAGACATATGATGGATTAAATCATAGTATTACTAATCTAACGCTAAGTGGAATGGAGGCTGGCCTGGTATCGGTATGGTGTAATACACTAAGCGTTAATGCCAGTAACGCAAATGTAGGAAATCACACAATAAGTAACTATACGTTACCGACCCGATTTTCAAGTAACAACTTTACAGGTGGCGTGTATGGAATAACAAAAATAAGTACAGTTACTATACCCTCTAGCTTTCTTAATATTACAAAACGGGATATCACAATCACCTCGAATGCAAGCGGAAAAATATATGGAGCGAATGATGAAGTAGCGAATTTTAACGCGAGTGGTTATACGCTGGAGACGGTGAACACGACAGCAAACACGGGTTTAATTATTGGGGATACATTTACAGGAAGAATGGGTCGAGAAAGTGGAGAAGGAGTGGGTTCCTATAACTTTACATCTGGAAGTTTGAACAATGCGAACTACAACATTACTTTTATTGGAACGACAAATCAATACAATATCACGGCAGCGACATTGAATATCACAGCGTTGAATCAGAGCAAGACATACGATGGAAATACGAACGTAAGCAATACGAGTGCTTATAGCAGTACAGGTTTAGTGAACCGTACGGTGAGTTCATTGAATGCCTCAGGCGTGCAGCAAAATGTAGCGATAAGTGATTCAATGGTGAGTGTCAATTTATCGTACGATTCAGCACGTTCGGGTAGTGGAAAAACGATTGTAGTCAGTCAAGCGAATGTGGGAGCCAGTACAGGAAATTACCACATCAGCTATATCAATGCGACAGCCTCAGAGATTTTCAAACGTCGTATATTCCTTGATGCGTCTACTGACAGCAAAACCTACGATGGAACACGCGCAAGCGATGGAACAGTCAGTATTCAAAATGCAACCACGAATACGGGATTGTTGGCGGGAGATAGCATGAACGGATTAACACAAGAGTTCAGTGACACGCATGCGGGAGGAGATTTGACATTGAGTGCCAATGTGACGAATGGAAACTTGTCGGCGACATCAGGCAGTGATATGGGTGATTATGAGTTGGTACAGGGCAGCAATGCGACAGGAGGAGTCATCCATAAACGCGTTGTTTTTGTGGATGCAATCAGTGATGACAAAACGTATGATGGAACCACAAGCAGCAACGCAACCCCTGTTGCTTCAAGCCAGTCGGGAGATACGGGTGTGTTAGATGGGGATAGCTTGACAGGATTGACCCAGTCGTTTGATACAACGAATGTGAAAGGTGGAGGCGGATCATCTTTGACGGCGAATGTAGACAATTATGGCACGCAGTCATCACGTGGAACACAAGACGGAGATTATGATGTGCAGGTACGTAATACAGCCACAGGTACAGTTCATAAGAGGAAGTTGGTCATCAAGTTAAACCCGAGCACCATTAATGGAGGTGAAAAATATACCCCAACATTTACTTATACCGGGTTTGTACCGGGAGAATCCGCAGACACGTTGGGAATAAACCCAACAACGAGTGGACACTTGGATACAACAAAAGAGGGAGAATATATATTAAGGCCGGAGTTAAAAGGTATTCTTGAGAATTATGATCTAGCCGATTTTGTAGGATCGACAGTAAAAGTGATCAACGTGGACTCTGATTTGATTCCGGATGATGTGGCGGATTTTTCGGAGGTAAACGCAGCGGCGGATACATTGGTGGATAAAAACCTGTTTGCCGAACAAACGATAGAAGAGAAGCGAAAATCGGTGCGAATTATCACGATTTCTATTGATCAGTTTAAGCGGCCCCCCATGATTGCAGAACCAGTAGAATCCGAAGTATCAGAGGGTACGCGTGATGATGCTGGCACTCTGAACTATGCCGGTATTGTTTATGGTGAGGGGGCAGTTGTGCAGAAGAGCAATACACAACAGAGCATTGCATTGCAATCACAGAAGAGCTCTTCTTCTGATAAAACAGCACGTGAAACAGTCGATATAAAAGAGGGAGAAACTAAAAATAGCCAACAGCCATATAGTCGAGTTAGCCAAAAAACACAAGGGGTTATTATTTGTAGAGATGGCGCCATAAGAATGCCAGGTGATTTTACAGCGAATATTCTGCCTGATTGTCGTCCGCGGGAATATAAAATATCTTCAAAGTAATCAATCGATTTAAGTGTTTTTTGTGTTGCGCATTGTGTTGATGTAGGTATTCCTTTGTCATTTTGCTACTTGAGCAATAGTAGCAATAAAGTCCATGGTACGCATTATTTGGTAGCTTCCCTGAGGAACTAAGGTACGCTCCATGTCTGATATTTCATCCAATTCTCTCATGGCAAATCATACAGGATATCGACAACTTTCCTATCGGTTATCGCACGAAACCGCAGAAATGTTCGGCGATGCTTGGCTTGTCGCCGGCGCGTTGGCGGTTCACTATGAGAATTTTGCAGAATATAAAGCCACTCATACTTTAGTATCGGAAATGATTGTGGGCTTCCCCCCTATTGTTCAAGCAGCGCTGCCGACTTCTGATCCGCTATGGCCGATTTGTGTTGTACATATTTTGCTACACCGCGATGATGATTGGACCAATCTGTCGCTTATCATGTGTGCCGAAGGTCTCGCCGAAAAAGTCTGCTACCTGGGACAAACAGAAATCGCAGAGACCGACTGGTTACAACACTCACAAAATCTATTTGAGCCCATAATACTCAAAAATATTGCCATCGTCCCGCATTGGCACCAACCACCGATAGATCGCACAATCATTCACATCGATCCGGGTCAAGCCTTTGGTACTGGGCACCACGCAACGACACAAATGATGCTGGAATGGCTAGAAGTACAACCAAAGACACTTATTGCGCAGAAAAAAACTCTTAGACTATGGATGTGGCTCTGGCATTCTAGCAATCACTGCTGCAAAATTACACGCTCATGTATCGGCGTGTGATCTTGATCCCATTGCCAATCAAATTACCCAAAACAATGCCAAGCGCAATCAAGTCAAGCTTCAAGTATTCCCACCATCTGCTTGTAATAGCCTAGAACCTTTTGATATCATACTTGCCAATATCTTGTTGCAGCCTTTATTATCGCTAGAAGAAACGTTTTATCGTTTGCTTAAACGTGAAGGAGGAATATTGTTGATGAGTGGTATCTTATCCGAACAAGTCGAAGCACTTCAAGAAACCTACCACCGCTGGACGTACTTTGATCAAATGGATACACAAGAAAATTGGGTATTGATTATGGCAAAGATTTGAAGCCTGCTAAATCAAACCTAAAAGGCTAAAGTGCGCTATCTTTCACATTTTTAGAGAACACATACAGTAAAATAATCTAAAACTTTTTATAATCATTGGTTACGAGTTTTCTGATTCAATTATTTTTTACAGACCAAATATTGTGCGTTTTTTAATTCTTTTAATGAATTTGGATTGCATGTAATAGTAAGACACTGAAAAATTTTTAATGAGAGCTTTCCTAAGGCAAAAGGCTCAAAACAATTGATGATAAAAGCGTAAAAGTGCCATAAACCAAAAAAACAATGAGATAGAAACAGTTGTTTTTTGCTTTACTTCACTCTCGTTGCTTTGCACACTTTTTTTATATTAATACTGTTTTGCTATTTTGATGTTTTTTTTATAGAAGGACTCAGATATAAAATGATTAAAAATCATCGCTTATTCGTTTTACTGATAATATTAACGATCGTGTTGGTGGTATTTCTGGTACTGGACTACCAGATTCGAAAATCGCGCGAATCATTAAGAAATAACCGTGAGCAAATTGAAGTCGGTCAAGTTGATCTTTGTTTATATGGACCAAAAAGTATGCGCCTAACCCATTGTTCTCGACTCATTCGAGAAGGAAAGCGAATACTCAGAGAAATCAATACTATGTGTGCAAATAATACCTACACGACAGATGTGAAATACTTTACAGGAGTTCCATACAAATGTGCTGATACTCAAAAGTTGACAGAAAATATTAATAAATTTGTTTTAGCTTTGCGGAAGTAGTTTTTTGGGTATTATCACAATACCTTTATGATGAATTTTTAGAGATTCCCCTGCTGTGATTTTTTCCAGGACGTTAAATATTGAGCTTGTTAAATACCCATTGGGGTAAGTGTCGAATCATCATCATCAGGAAGAACCATTTTCGGGGTACATAAGCCGTTACCGATTTGCCTTGATGGATCACGTTGACAATGCCCCGTGCTACTTCTTCCACAGTCGCCAAACGCATGCCTTGCTGTTTGAAATGAGCGGTCATAGGCGTGTCGGTAGGACCGGGTTTAATACACATGACTTTGATAGGGGTATTGGCGAATCGGTGCTGAAGACCTTGTACATAGCGATATACCAGTCCTTTTGCAGCACCATATACATAATTGGATTTCCGTCCCCGATCACCCGCTACCGATCCTATCAAAACAACGGTTCCCATGTTGGCTTTTTCCATGTGTGCAATAAACGCTTCTGCAAATAAAACTGGAGAGATACCATTAAGCCTTAATGTCTCTTGGCACAATTTTAGGTCATCTTGGCAATTTTGTTGGCTGGGTAGGGCTCCATGGGCAATTAATACGATATCCACGTTTGGCCCGTCTTGAACAAGTTGATCGACAAAAACCTGAATTTTTTTAGCCTCGACAAAATCGGCAGTAAGACACTGAATCTGAGAACTCGGGCTTCGAACCTTAAGGTCGCTTGCGATACGCTCTAGTTTATCGAGATCACGAGCAACCAGTACCACATCGCACGCTGCCTGGCTTACCCACAAGCGAACACAATGTTCCGCCATGACAGAAGTCCCCCCAATCACAATAATACGTTTCATCGTGTTTTACTCCCCAAAAAGGCGTTGTGACATCGCAGAGCGAATGCCAGAATCGCGATAAGGTAAAAATGTTTGGATGTGTTCATAACTCTCCTCAAAATGCTTTCGTGACATACGCATGTCTTTTGCTAAATAAATAGCACCTTTTGCTTCACTAACGATGCTATCTAGCCGATTGAACAATCTTAAAGTTTTCTCGCCTTCATTCGGAAAGTCTAATGCCAAAGTTATTCCTGGTCTTGCAAAACTTAGCATTCCCAACGGGTTGCGATCCGCAAACGTTTTGAGAACGGCTAAAAAAGAGCCTTGGCCTGAGTGTTTTATGGTGTCAAGCATCAATTGTAATACGAGCTTTCCATCATTTCGCGGGATAACGCTTTGATATTGATAAAATCCTTTTGGTCCGTAAATACGGTTCCACTCCAAGAGACCATCAAGGGGATAAAAAAAAGATTTGTAGTGAACAACAGACTGCCTTGACTGTAATGATCTTTGCCGATGAAAATAAAAATAAGCGCTATTAAATGGGCGTAAAGTCAAATGATTGACCAAAGACATAGGAGGGATAAAAGGAAACGTGAGAGACCGACGATGTGGTGGTGATAATTGACCCAAAAGTGTTTTCGCATGTTCTGGGCTGGTATGGTTTCCGCGTATAAAAATTCCACGACCCGCTTTTGCGGTGATACAGTCAATCCAAGATAGCGTATATTCCCAATGTGTCTCTGAATCATCGGCCAAACTCAAAAATTCATCCACATTGCTGTAAGGTATGGTTTCTTGATGAATCCAAGCACTGTCTACTCGGCGCAGTTGAATGGAGGCACTCAGAATTAAACCGGTTAAGCCCAATCCGCCAACAGTAGCGCTAAACCATTGAGGTTGTTCATTTTTGCTGCACTCCATGATCTGCCCATCAGTACGCAATAAGCGCAAATGTCTAATGTGATCTCCAAATGTTCCCTGAATATGATGATTCTTACCATGTACATCATTGGCAATGGCTCCTCCCACCGTGACCATTTGTGTGCCGGGGGTTACGGGAAGCATCCAACCTTGTGGTACTGTGAGGCTTTGAATATCTCTTAATAAAAGCCCTGTTTCGCATTCGAGTATTCCCGTTTGGAGATCAAAGCGGATAAAACGATCAAGGCCGGTTGTATACCAAAGATAGCCTTCTGGATTTAAACACACATCACCGTAGCTACGCCCCATACCAAAAGGAAGTCCAGGAAGAGAATGTTTGATTTGTGAAGCCGCTGTACCAATATTAGACAATGGCATCACATGGTGGGAGCATTGCGCAATCCTACCCCAAGACGATAATCTTACCATGGCCAACCTATCGTCCCCAATCCAACGAACAACAAAAAGATACTGCCGGAAATGAGGCTCACTTTATCTCGAACAGCAAACAATATAGGATCATCGTGCATGTTTCCACGATGTGCTTGGATCCATATCCAGTTAATCCAAAAAAGCGTGATGGGAACCACTCCCCAGATAAACTCGGGAACGCTATAGAGCTTGACAATAGCCGTACTATTAATATAAAGTGCCAGCACCAACACAGCAGTATATCCAGCAGCAACCCCCATGGCTTGGATAAAAGGCGCATCTTGGTGATAATAGCCCCGTCCATGAATTTTTTCATCCTGATCATAGTCTTGCGCTTTTAATTCTGTATACCGTTTAACAAAAGCCAATGACAAAAACATAAAAATTGAGAACGTCAGTAGCCAAAAAGACACTGTATGATTGGCCACGATTGCCCCTCCAATAATTCTAAGTGTAAAAAGTATGGTTAAAACAATGCAGTCTATTATTATTAAACGCTTTATCCCCCACGAGTAAGCACAAGTGATTGTGAAATAGAGCAACATCAATAAGAAAAGTTGTTTTTCGATATAGGCTCCAAGCCAAAAACTCATTCCCAGCAAAACAGGAGCTAAAAACATTCCTATCTTGATGGGAATGCTTCCCGAGGCCAGTGGTCGTGTGCGTTTGTAAACATGTTTACGATCATGTTTCAAGTCAAATAAATCATTCATGATGTATATAGCCGAAGCGCATAAGCTAAAAGCCAAAAAGGCCAAAACAAGATTAGACCATGTTTTAATATCCGCAAATTGATGGGCTGCAAGTATAGGTACAAAAAGCAGCAAATTCTTAATCCATTGATGCACCCGTAGCATACGCAGACATGTATCCATGGTAACGGGGGGAGGGGGGAAGGTGCATTCAATGGGACAGCATTGCTTTGCTTTTTCTTGCAAACGTTTAGAAGCACTAACCACAATACCCACTCGTGCAACTTCCCACACAGGCAGATCGGCATTGGTGTTTCCAATATAATCAAATCCAGATTGTCCAAAACGTTGTTGGAGTATCTCAGCCTTACGTGCACCAGTAAGATTGGTTTGACCATCGCTGGCAATGACCTCGTCAAATAAGCCTAGATGTTTGGCAATGGCATTGGCGATGGTACAATCAGAGGCCGTACATAAAATAAGCACTTTCCCTTGATCGCGTTGTTCTTGAAGCCACGCGATTAATGCGGTATGATAAGGAAGATACTCGGGGGATCTGTCCGTTTGATCTGCCAGTTGATGCTTAAGGAATGCTTTCCCGTGTATAAGCCACAAAGGCACATAAATGAGCATCCACGGCTGATTTCGCAAAACCTCCAGGACAGACTCATAAAGCATATCTGTGTGAATCAAGGTTCCATCTAAGTCGACAATCAGTGGAACGTGTTTCAAAGGAGGAGTTACATGCATTTTTTATGATAGATGAAGATGCGAAAAACGCAAAAGCCATTTGCTAAATAGCGTACCAAAACGACAAACGCCTATGGACTAGACTGTCTAGTGTTTTTTCATGTTGATGTGTGTTCTTGTTTTAGCATTGCACACAAGTACGTCGTATCATACGATGTGCTATGATGATACCCGCTGTAAGCACTGTGCCATAAGTTTTGTCGATGTGTGTTCGGGCCCAATAGCAGACTTAAAAATACCCAGTGCGGCACTGTATCGTTGGGCTGTATTAGTACGATCACCCATGCGTTCCATCAAATTACCCAACTGTCCAAGTCTAACAGCCACCTTAGGATGCTGAACACCATAGATTTTTTGTTCAAGCTCCATGGATTCGTTTAAATGCTGAAGAGCTTCTGAATGATGTCCTTGTTCGGCCGCCGCCAATCCCAAGGTAGCTAATGAATTGCACAGCTTCGGTGAATTAATACCAAACGCATTACGTTCAATATCCACAATCGTTTTTGCATAATCATAAATCGGTGCTGTTTTGCGCGTTGCTTTTAACACAACAATATAATCATTGAGTACCCGAGCTAGTTTTGGATGGTTTCCCCCATGCTGCTCATTCAAAATACGTATGGCTTCTTCGAAATGTGTTGATGCCAACGCATATGATTTTTGCATGGTTAAAATTCTGGCTATTTGTACCAAATTATCAGCAATATTTTCATGGTTGCGCCCAAAACGTTTCTCATCAATTTTTAAAACTTTCTCAAACATGGAAAGAGCTTCATGTAGCTTGTTTTGCAGTTTATAAATTACAGCTAAATTAACAGATAAGCTAGAAATTTCTTCGCTGTCTTCATCAAGTTGACCTTCATAATAGCTTATAAGCCCTTCCAGTAACTCGCAAGCCACAGAAAAACTCTGTAAAGCACGCGCCTGATTGGCAACATTGTTGATGAGCACCACCAAATGTTCACTTACGCGATCTTCCCGTACGGCATTTAAACAAAGGTGAACGGCATGTGGATAGATGTCACGACCTCGTTCTTCCAGAACTTTGGGAGGTTGTTCTTCTGAGAACAGGGCCGACATCTTATGGCTGATAATCTTAGGCCAATCTTTTGCACTCTCTCCCGCTTGAGTGATACAACGCGTGATTAATGGATGTACCATAAAAGTTTCTTGAGTACGAAGAATGACGCCATAATCCAAAAGCGTTTGTAAGGCTTCTAGCAAACGCGCAGGGGTCTTAAAAATAGAAGCCAATGACACATCATCTTGAGGGGAAGGCTCAAGCATACACGTCGGGATTGGCAAAGAACCAAAATAAGCCCCAAAACTTAATAATCTTTCAGCGTCTGGAATTTGATCAGACAAAAACCGAGTGTTAATCATAAAAGGTTTGAGCGCGCTATCGCGTACCTTAACCAACTGACCTTCTAACTTGAAATCTTCAATAAATTTCTCTGCACTCTTACCATTTTTGATAATTATGGCAGCCATACGCATTAACATGGGGTGATGTTTTAACCAGTTCGCAATTTCCTCCATGACAAACTCATTTTTAAAGCCAGAAAGCTCCTGTAACATCAAACAAGAGTCTTCCCGATCCATTGGTCCAATATCTATTTCTACGATCCTATCTTTTTTCTGTTTGGTGCCAATGGAAACAACCGTACCAGACTTCCAGTCACTTGAAGCCAACATTTCAAACGCCTCCATGGTTTGTTCGGTAGGACGATTCAATATGATCAGGAAAGGGAGCTTTGTTTTATTGGCCAGGATAGGGTAAATTCTTGGCCACATTTCAGCAAAACTTCCCAATGGAAGCTGTACACCAAAGCGAGCAGCCAGCTCCTTTAAATGGGCTGCCAACAAAACCTCATCGACGGCATCAATCCACCAAATGGTTGAATGGCGTTCAAGGTTTTCATAAATATAATGGGTCATGATGGCCATTAAACCAAAACCTCGCCCTCCTACTTTGCTTTTAATCACCAATGCATGGTTTTCAGCAATTTCATGTTCAAGTTTCAAACAGTCGTTACGACGCCCAAAAAAATTGGATAATGGGTTATAAGGCATCAACCAATTTCGAGGCAACTTTCCCGGATAAAGAGGTTCTTCCATGGTATTGCTTTCGATCAATTTTTTTCGATTCATTGGACGAAAGTTAACCTCATTGATTGCTTCTAACAATTGATCTTTAGCAACGCCTTCAGCCTCACCAATAAAAGTACAATGCACTGTAGCAGCTGGTTGTGGAGCTTGTAAGCCTTTTCGACGTATCAATATGACTTGATGATCGTCCAAACAACTGGCGACTTTTTGCTCCCACTCTCGCGCTAAAGCCCCAGAAGCATATATTTCTTCTGTTTCTAGAATAACAGCGACGTGTTGATCAGTACTGTTGAGCAATACCCAATCAGGAATATTTTTGATTTCTCCTTGGGTAAAGTCAGAGGTAGCCACCACATAACCACGAGCCCGAAACTCGTAAGTAAGCCATGTCAGCCACAATTCATCTTTTTTGTGGTAAAGAATAGAAACATCAGATAATTCGCTCATAGTTTTTTCATACCTTATTTATGTAAAGAGCCTTTCCATTATTTAGACTTTTGTTAAATTAAATCGCCAACGACCGTGATGCTCTCAAGGAGACCTTTGGTGGAATCAAGCAGCATTCATGATTTTTTGATAAGATGATGCTTTTATGGATTTTAGAAATTTATATTATTCATAGAGTTAGCAATAAGTTCTTTCAGTCATGGTTGCCTAAAAATGCAAAGAGATTCTGAAAACAAACGAGATTGTCAGCATACTAAAAAGAGATATTATAATAGAATACCATTATTGCCGTAAAACGATTGTTCATTAAACGACCTTAAATACCCATAATAGAGATTGTAGTGTGTAGTGTAAAGTGCTATTGAGATTATGGGAAAATAAGATGCGAATTGTCCAAAATTGTTTCTCCATCGACTTATCTTCTTACCGGACACGACAACAATCTGCCTCGAAGCCTGAATAAGAAACGCAAATATGCATTCGATCATTTCAAAATTGCCAGATGTTAACACAACCATCTTTACGGTTATGTCACAACTCGCTGAAGAGCACCAGGCAGTGAATTTAGGGCAGGGTTTTCCTGATTTTTCTTGTGATATGCGCCTCATTGAAGCGGTTAATAGTGCTATGCGAAACGGCCATAACCAATACCCACCGATGGCTGGTCTGATGCACTTACGTGAGCGCATTGCGAACAAAATACAACACCTTTATGGTCACACCTATGACCCTGTGCATGAAATCACCGTCACAGCGGGAGCAACGCAAGCTATTTTTACTGCTATTCTTGCCCTATTGCATACGGATGAAGAAGCCATCGTGCTAACACCTTGTTACGACAGTTATATTCCTGCCATTCGTCTTGCTGGAGGTATACCTGTACCAGTGCCACTTTCAAATACTTTTCGGCTCGATATCCAGGCTATACAACAAGCCATTACACCCAAAACTCGGCTACTCATTGTTAATACGCCACATAACCCCTGCAGTACGGTATTTTCAAAAGCGGACTGGCAGGCTTTAGCCGATTGCTTGGCAGATACAAATATTGTGATTATCAGCGACGAGGTTTATGAACACATGGTTTTTGATGGTCAACAACACCTTTCTGCCGCGCACTATCCCGCCATTGCAGAGCGCGCTGTGGTCATTTCTTCATTGGGTAAAACGTTTCATGTCACGGGTTGGAAAGTTGGCTATGTTGTCGCGCCGGCAGCATTGATGCAAGAGTTTCGTCGGGTTCATCAATTTAATGTATTTACCGTGAATACACCGATGCAACACGGCCTCGCTCAATTTCTACAAGATTCGGCGCCTTATCAAAACTTATCCGCTTTTTATCAAAACAAACGTGACCACTTGTCGCAAGGACTCAGCAAAGTAGGATTTCGTTTGTATCCTTGTGAAGGCAGCTATTTTCAATTGGCAGATCCCATAGCAGTTCCAGCCTTAAATGCATTGACAAAAATCCCCAATAATGGTTTTGCATTATGCCAACATTTGATAGAACAATTTGGCGTTGCTGCAATCCCTTTATCGGCATTGTACCCTCCTGATTGTTTTGGCAATGCATCAAAGACAACCCCAAACCACTTCAAGCCACCATCACGTACATTGCTACGTTTTTGCTTTGCCAAAAAAGAGAGTACACTTGATATGGCTATTTCACGATTAACCCATCTTGCTTAAGGAACCCCCATGCCAAGACTATTTTCCACCAAAATGATTTCGTATGACAATCGATGCTTGACTCGCTTTATCGTCATGCTGTTCATATTTCTTAGTATGGTGCTTCTATGGGCAAGCCCTGTTAATGCACAATCAAAAGCCGTCATAAAAATATTGATGCTTGGAGACTCACTTACCGAGGGTTATGGGGTTCCCCCCGAAAAGGCTTATCCAGTCTTGGTTGAGCACTCATTGTCAAATAAAGGTTATGCGGTCTCAGTCATTAATGCTGGTGAAAGCGGTTCAACCAGTGCAGGAGGACTTTCGCGCCTGAGTTGGTATTTACGTGCCAAACCTGATATTGTGGTTGTAGCATTAGGAGGTAATGATGGTTTGCGTGGACAATCTATTCTAGGGCTCGAAAAAAATCTTACTGCCATTATTGACCGCATCAAGGCCAACGGCAGTAAAGTGTTATTGGCCGGCATGAAAATCCCCCCCAACTATGGTGTTGACTATACAAGTCGTTTTTCTGCTCTCTATCCTCAATTGGCAAACAGCTTAGAGGTTCCCATCATCCCGTTTTTACTCGAAGGGGTTGGAGGGCATCCACAGATGATGCAGGCCGATGCCATTCATCCCAATAAAAAAGGTCAAGCGATTATTGCAACTTTGGTAGAAGATGCTCTTCTTGAAAACTTTGCGGATATTTTTAATGCTTCAAAATAAAGTGAACATCTAAAACCTATAGCCCCATATAATAATGCCATAATGCCATAATGCCTATCGTTTTTGTCATTGAAAAGATGATCATTTCAGATACAAGGCAATGATGAGTATAATAAGGGTAATAACAATCATTCAAAAACCTAGACTGGAAAAAACATGAACGATAACCCAATACAGTTAAACACACAATCGTATCAAAAATTGGTATGGCAAATGCTGCTCATACTGGTCGCTATCGCGCTGATTGCGCTTTGGCGGTGGGATCATCTTGCCCTGTTTTTTGAATCAACACACATAGGCGCGTTAGGATGGGTACTCACGGGCTTTACCATTATTCTGTTTTTACTCGGCTATATTCGTATCATTGTTTTATTGATTGACTACGAGCGCGAAAAAACGGCCATGGAGATTTTTCAAGATCGATGGCATAAGGGAACTTCTCATCCCGCTGAAGGACTACCCAAACATACCTTAATTATCCAGCGCTTTCTCACGATACAATTGCTCGCGCGTTATCGCAAGGTATCCATAAACCAATCGTCTTTGGCAGCGATGGCATTAGCCGGTCAAAGCGCTCGTTTTACCTTAGTTCGCTTCGTACAAAGCATCCTTATTTTAACAGGTGTGCTGGGTACCATGATATCGCTATCGATTGTATTGTTGGGCGCTTCTAATTTACTCAATAGCCAAATCGATATCCAGATTATGGGTACCATCATTGGAGGGATGTCAACTGCTTTGGTAACCACCGTCACGGCTATCGTTTTTTACTTCTTATTTTCTTACTACCATATGCGTCTTCAGGAGGTGCGCAACCAGTTATTGGCAAATTTAGAGAACATTACCACGCTTTATTTATTGCCCCATTTTCCGGCGGATCCTCAAAATTCGCTTTCGCAAGAATTACTGAATTTGGCAAAAGAAATGCGTGAAGCAGCTACCACTGTGCATCAAACCCAAAATCAACTCATTCAAGTGGGTGAACAACTACAAACCGTTGTAAGCGATATGCAAAGCACCTTTGGACAAGACCGAGGAACATTACAGACTTATTTGCATGGTATTTGTGAACTGATTCGTCAAGGCTTCCGCTTACAAGAAGACAACGACAACACTCATCCGAATAAGCAAACATAAGCAAACATAAGTGAAACGATGAGTGATTCTTATATGAATTCAATGTGGCCATCTTCATTCCAACAGGATGAAGACAACTTTTGGCCTTCATTTTCTGACATCATGATGGTCATTACCATGATTTTTCTATTGGTGAGCGTGATTGTGATCTTATCCAATACCCGTCTTACTGAAGAGTTGCATAGCAGTCTTTTGGCCGAAGCCTCAGCCAAAGAAGCTGCCCGAAAAGCTGAAAGATTGGTAGAGTTTCAGCTTCAAACCAAAAAAACTTTAGAAGAACAATTGACCGAAGCAAAAGAGTATCATCGGGCGCTAGAAATAGAACTATTAAGCAGTCGTGCTAAAACCGAAGAACTTCAACAACAAAAACAAGTTTTACAAGAAGACCTAGAGCATTCTCAGGAAGAAGCCAACGAACAAAAACAAGCGTTATTGGTACGAGAAGAAACCATCGAAACAATGCAACAACAACTGATTGCTACATCTACCGAACAGCAACAGACTCAGACAGCGCTACAGACTGCCCAAGAAAAGCTGGTTTCTCAAGCGCAAAAAATAAATGCTTTAAAAACACGTGTCAACAAAGGTACAAAACAACTGCTCAGTCTACAAGGTGACTATACTGAACTAGACTCGAAATATCAAAAACTCTTGAGACCTGCACGATCCAGTAAAAACAAACAAGTGGTGGAAGTGATATACCGAAAAAATCGTATTGAACTGCGTCAACCCGCTGAAAAAACCAGAAAACCTGTAAATCAACAACAACTGATGGAAACGTTAAACGCTTTAAAGCGTCAGTTCAAGGATCAACTGTATGTTCGTATCATCATTCCAAAAAACAGCAATCTCAGCTATAACGAAGCTTGGAAATTTACCCAAGATATTCTTTCTCGCTACGATTACTACTATACCCAAAAACCCTAACTGGCTCAAATAGAAAGAGTCAAAATCGTTTTTTAGAGGAGCCTTAATGAAAATGCGTGCCGCAATTGCTTGGGAAGCAAAACAACCTTTGGTTATTGAAGAAATTGATATAGAAGGCCCAAAAGCGGGTGAAGTTCTATTGCGTGTTGTAGCAACAGGCGTTTGTCATACAGATGCATTTACAATGTCAGGAGAGGATCCGGGGGCTTATTTCCCTGCGGTATTAGGGCATGAAGGTGGATGTATTGTTGAAGAGTGTGGTGCGGGCGTTACTTCCGTCAAGCCGGGGGATCATGTGATCCCTCTCTATATTCCAGAATGTCGTGATTGTCCATTTTGTCATTCAACAAAAACCAATTTATGTGGAAAAATCGCCGCAACCTTATGGGCTGGTTTAATGCCAGATGGTACGCGACGTCTATCGAAAAACGGCACACCAATTTACCACTATATGGGTACCTCTACTTTCTCTGAATACACGGTTGTACCAGAAATTGCTTTAGCCAAAATCAATCCAGCTGCTCCACTGGATAAAGTGTGTTTACTCGGTTGTGGTATTACAACGGGTATTGGGGCTGTCTTAAACACTGCCAAGGTTGAACCCGGCTCAAGTGTTGCCGTATTTGGTCTAGGTGGGATTGGTTTGAGTGTGATTCAAGGAGCCGTTATGGCAAAAGCAGAAAGGATTATTGCCATCGATTTAAATGACAATAAATTCGACATGGCAAAATCTCTAGGCGCCACTGATTTCATTAACCCACATGATCATGACTATCCCATTCAAGACGTGATCATTGATTTGACAAGTGGAGGCGTTGATTATTCATTTGAATGTATTGGTAATGTCAAAGTGATGCGCGCTGCATTAGAATGTACCCATAAAGGTTGGGGGATATCCACCATCATTGGTGTCGCGGGTGCCGGACAAGAAATCGCTACACGCCCCCATCAGTTAGTGACCGGACGAACCTGGAAAGGAACAGCGTTTGGTGGGGTAAAAGGACGAACCCAGCTACCCGGCTATGTGGATCAATACCTGCAAGGAGAAATCAAAATTGATCCAATGGTCACACATACGATGGGTCTAGAGGAGATTAACCGCGCGTTTGATTTAATGCATGAAGGTAAAAGTATTCGCACTGTGATTATTGTATAACTTGAAAAAGCATACCGTCCTATTTTTAGAACACATCCTCCTTTAATTTTTCATGTCCCATTTTTCATTACACGCTGGTGCGTCATTCAAATCCTTTGGAGGTGAGTACCGTATTTATCAACATCGCTCAGATGTGTGTGGTTGTACAATGACCTTTTCGATTTATGTGCCTCCTCAAGCCAATCAAAAACCCTTGCCACTCATGTATTGGCTATCGGGATTAACGTGTACAGAAGAAAACTTTCGTATTAAAGCGGGTGTGGCGCGTTATGCTGCTGAGTTGGGTATCATTATTGTTATTCCCGATACAAGTCCACGTGGGGAAGCTATTCCCAATGACCCGCAATATTATTTAGGTCAAGGGGCTGGATTTTACGTAAATGCCACCGAAGCGCCATGGAGCCAACACTTTCGAATGTATGACTATATTGTCAAAGAATTGCCACAGGTGGTACAAGAGTTGGGGTTATTATTAACCGGCCATCAAGGCATTTTTGGGCATTCTATGGGAGGGCACGGAGCGTTGAGCATTGCGTTCAAAAACCCTAATCTATTTACGAGTGTTTCGGCTTTTTCCCCAGTGGTCAATCCAAGCCAAAGTGCTTGGGGGAAGGCTGCACTCAGCGCGTACTTAGGCGATAATCCGACAGCATGGCGTGAATATGATAGCTGCTGTTTATTAGAGGACCGCCAAATCACATTGCCGATATTGGTTGATCAAGGAGATGCGGATCCATACTATCCGGATGAATTGTGCACAGAAAACCTAATAGCGGTTTGTCGGCTTCAAGGGATAGACGCGACTGTTCGCCTACAAGGTGGCTATGAACACGGTTACCATTTCATCTCAACGTTTATCGCTGAACATTTAGCGTGGCACGCATCATATTTGGACAAATAAACCGCTTTCAGATACGCAATCGATAATTTATTATGTCCTATTATTATGTCCACTCTCTGCATGATCTTCTAAAACAGCAAACAGCTATTTTGTTCCTGAGCTTATCGAAGATTAGGGCAAGAAAAACGCAATGCTTCACGCGAATCTGCGTATTCCTGTCTGGTATTGTATTTTATTCACTCTGACAATTTCCGCCAAATCTATTTATTACATACTTTTAGGTGCATTTTATGTTGCTCTATTATTTAGTGGGCTTTTTATTAACCATCGGTATTTTGGTAACCGTGCACGAATGGGGGCACTTTATTGTTGCGCGATTATGCAAGGTGGGTGTACTTAGATTTTCGATTGGCTTTGGCCCCATTCTCTGGTCTCGAAAGGACAAACAGGGAACAGAATGGGCGTTGTCCTCAATTCCGTTGGGGGGTTATGTCAAAATGATTGATGAACGCGAAGACCCCGTTGAAGAGGCCTTACTGCCATACGCTTTTACCCAAAAAACCATTTTACAGCGTATGGCAATCGTATTGGCAGGGCCACTCATCAACTTATTGCTGGCATTTTTTCTTTTTATTTTTTTACATCTGATTGGCATTAAAGATGTCCGCCCATTTATTGGTAAGCCACTGCCAAATACTGTTGCAGCAAAAGCCGGCTTGATGGGGCAAGAAGAAATATTGAAAACCAACAATCAAACCGTAAACGGTTGGGGTGATATTCGTCGTGCTGTCATTGATACTGGAATTGACGAAAATCCTCTTTTGTTACAGATTAAACGTCCTGATGGGACAATCAAAAATGTTTCTCTTCAAACCAATGGTATTTTGAAGTACCCCGCCAATGATCTTGGTCTCTATCCTCCAAGACCTAATCTACCAGCAACCATATACCGTTTACAGCCCGATATGCCTGCGCAACGCGCGGGTTTAAAAGATGGCGATCGGATTGTCATGATTAATGATCAATCCATTTCTAATTGGCTTGAAATGGTTCAAGTCATCCATGCGCTCCCTGCCAAAAGAATTTCAATCGTGATTGAACGTCCTACCGATTCAAACAATCGTTCACAATCCTCTGAACCTATTTACACCCGTCTGAACTTCTCTTTGTTAACAGATGCAACGGAGTTGTCAGATGGGCGTCGTCTTGGTAGAATCGGGATCGAAGCCAATCCCATGGATTTACGTATTCCTGAAGCTCTTATCTTTCGCCACGCATTACCATTATCTCAAGCGATTGTAAAGGCAGCAGAAAAAACATGGGGGACATCAATGATGATTTTTAGATTTATCGGGGGTATATTTACTGGTCAGGTATCATGGCGTTTTTTGAATGGTCCGCTCGTTATTGCAGAAGTTGCCGGAGAATCGCTTAAGGACGGTTTTAATTCCTTTGTGCAACTCATTGCTGCGATTAGTATCAGTTTAGGTATTATGAACCTCTTGCCTTTACCGGTTTTAGATGGAGGACACTTAATGTTTCTCGGATATGAGGCGATTACACGTCGCCCTCCTGCACCTATCGTTTTGGAATGGTTAAGTCGTGCCGGTGCAGCAATATTAATACTCTTGATGATCTTTGTCTTTTATAATGATTTACAACGTTTTATACCATAGGAGAAGGATACCTATCGTACCTATTATTTTATAACATTGCTTATTTACGACTTGAACCTTTATGAATTTCTATACCAAAGTCCCTCTCTGGCTTTATACCGTTCTGATTCTGTTTCTTCTTTCAGGACTGGATATGACGATAAATACGGCTAACGCTCAAACCGTAGATACTTCAACATCGACCAATACTGATTTATCGAAAAAGGCGGCCAATATAAAAAAACAACAACGCATGAATAGGGCATTGAAAACCCTTTCACCATCAACTGCGCTTATCGGTGGTAAAGGTTCATTCGTGTTTTCCGATATTCGGATTGAAGGACTGGTGGATATTGCGCCTGAAACAGTGTTTACATATTTACCCATTCAAGTGAATGAAGAGATCTCTCCCGATCAGATTCAAAAGGCCATTCAAAATTTATATGGTACGCGCCTTTTTGAAGATGTCTCCATGGCACGTGATGGAGATATCTTGGTCGTAATGCTTTTAGAGCGAAGCGTTATTGGCGAACTGAACCTTGAAGGTACATATGAGTTTGAAGCCGATATTCTAAAGAGTTCTCTACGTAGTGTGGGACTTTCAGAAGGAAAATTGTTGGATCCAACACTCATTACTTTAGCAGAGAAAGAGCTAAAAAAGCAATATCTTGCGCGTGGTTTCTATGCGGTAAAAATCACAAAAAAAATCAGAAAAGTAGACAAAAATCGAGTTGCTGTTACCTTCCTTGTTGACGAGGGGCAAGTAGCGATCATAAGACACATCAAAGTTTTAGGCAATAAGCATATTAGTACAAACGATATTCTTGATCAAATGGATTCAACCGACTCTGCTTTATTCGATCGCAGCAAACGTTATTTGCCTCAAATTTTTCATGCCGATTTAGCACGCATTCGTTCTTATTATTTAAATCAAGGTTTTCTTGATTTTGAAGCAAATCATTCGCAAGCCAGTATTTCTACGGATCTAAAATACATCACGTTAACCATAAGCTTATATGAAGGTCCGATATATACGGTGCGTAGTATTGCATTGTTAAATCCAAGTGAAAAACTTTCCGAAGAAACATTTAACGATATCATTGACATCAAAATAGGGGAAATTTACAAGCAAGACGACATTGACAGTATGAAAAAAACAATACACAAACACCTCTCTGCACAAGGTTTTGCACAGGCTCACACGCAAGTACAAAACATTAAGAGCAGTGATCCAGATGACCATTCTGTCGCTTTACGTTTTAGTATTCTTGAAGGAAGACAAATGATTGTCCGTAAGATCAATATTACGGGGAATACGCGTACCAGTGATGAAGTAATTCGACGTGAGTTTAGACTTCATGAAGGCGATTTATTCGACAATACATTGCTTGATAAATCCCGTCAACGAATTGAGCGTTTAAGCTTTTTCTCTGATGTTTCTTTGAAAATAAGTCCTATAGCCAAAAACCCAGATCAAATAGATATTGAAGCACACGTTTCAGAAAAACGTACAGGGAATTTAAAGTTTGGCATTGGAAGTTCTAACGTTGAAAAAATCTCTTTTCAAGCCTCCATTTCTCAAAATAATTGGTTAGGAACAGGTAGAAGTTTTAACCTTTCTTTTAATACGTCAAGCACCAATCGTAAGTTCTCAGTTTCATACTATGACCCATATATTACGCAGTGGGGTCTTGGCCTTGGGCTTTCGGCGTACCGTATCACAGACGATTCGTCTAAACTTTCAACAGGGAAATATAAAGTAACCAGTACAGGGCTTGGAGGACGTCTCAGTTATCCGTTAGGAGATGATGCACGTGTTAGCCTTGGGGTACGTGCTGGTAAGGATTCCTATACGCTATTTTCCGATAGCCCTGCCCAATATAAAGATTTTGTAGAAACCTTTTCAAACAACCCCACGGATATCTTGTGGCAAACTTCTTTCTCATTGGATAAACGCAATAGCTACCTTTACCCAACCGAAGGAGTTTTCTTGAGCTTGTCAACAGAGCGAACACTACCAAACAGTGATTTACAATACCAACGTGTTTTTGCCTCATTTCAGGCTTATCTCCCTGTTTCAGAACGTACCGCATTGCTTTTTAATGTCGATACAGGTAAAGTAACACCACTAAAAAACTTGCCTATCCCATTTTCCAAGAAACTGTATATTGGTGGAATAGGTTCTGTCCGTGGTTATCAATACGGTACTCTTGGACCCTACGACTCTTCCACAAACCGTTTTATCGGTGGAGATCGTAATTTCAACGCCAATCTCGAATTCTTGGTTCCTTTCCCAGGTTCTCAACGCTCACGCGAAGCCCGCATTGCCTTTTTTGTGGATACAGGTATGGCGTGGGCAAGAGGCGAAAGTGTCAACAGTCGTCAATTACGATCCTCTTATGGCCTTGCTCTATCCTGGGCGTCTCCTATTGGTCCACTGCGCTTTAGCTATGGGATTCCGATTAATCGACAACGAGATGATAAAATAGAACACTTTCAATTTCATGTAGGAACTACATTTTAAACTCTAAGGGTTTTATCTTTTATAATTTCATTCATTTAAAACAGTATTTTTAGTACATCATATGCTATTTTTAGGAATTTATTCATGAATTTTTTCATTCGCCCAAACCTTTTTTTAATTTTTTTTCTATGTTCTGTTACATTGATAATACCGCTGTCTGTTTTCGCAGAAACCAAAGTTGGCATTGTTAACGTCCCTCGGCTTTTAAAAGAATCGGAAATGTCACAAATGGCCTCGAAAATGTTAAAACAGGAATTTGAACAGCGCGAACAAGACTTAAAAGAGCTCTCTCAAGAAATTTTGCGCATAAAAGACGATTTGGAACGTAATAGCGCGACCATGAGCGATACCGATCGTAACCATCAAGAGCGCACATTGGCCGATAAAAACTTGGCAATTCAACGCAAGCAACGTGAATTTCGTGAAGACCTTGAGCGACGCCAAAACGAAGAAACCGGGAAAATTATCGAACGAGCACAAATACTGATCAATGAAATTGCTGAATTAGAAAATTATGACTTAATTTTGCGTGATGCCGTTTTTGCTTCACCCAGAGCCGATATTACCGATCAAGTGATTGAGCAATTAACGGCAGAATAACGCTTTAACCCGCCTGTTATCAGAAAAACATAGGCTTGGTTTCGTTGTCTGTTCTTGATCTACGAAGAAAGAACACTTTTCGAGATTCCTCATGTCTACTCCCCATTCCCCAACAACCTCTATGTTTACGAGTGAAATCGTTACACGTTTTGGAGGCACATTAATCGGAAATGATTCCATCATTACGGGGGTAGCTGCGTTACAAAATGCCCAACCCCAACAATTAAGTTTTGCTTTGGCTTCAGTTGAAGCGGCATTGTTAGAAAATACACAGGCTTCTGCCTTAATTGTTGATCCGAAATGGAAAACGTTATTACAATCCCGCAAATCGCATCTTGCAATGATTGTCACGGATCAGCCTTACTTAATATTTGCCAAATGTGCCGCACTTTTTTATTCACAGCCCGCGCCTGGAATCCATGCGCCTCAATGGGTACAATCGCATACCACGTTGATGGATCAAAGCGTAAGCGTAGGTGCTTTTACGGTGCTTGAACCCAGTGTAGAAATTGGCTCAGACAGTTGTATTGGCAGTCATTGCTGGTTAGGAAAGAACGTGCAAATTGGTCGCAGAGCGCTTATTTATCCCCAAGTCTCTATTTATCCTGATACGGTGATTGGTGATGATGTGATCATTCATAGCGGAACAGTGATTGGCGCTGATGGTTATGGTTTTGTTCCAAACCCTCAATCAGAAACAACCCCTTGGTATAAAATCCCTCAAATGCGCCGTGTTGTCATTGGAAGCAACGTTGAAATAGGTGCACTTTGTACCATCGACCGTGGGAGCTTTTCTGACACATCGATTGGTGATGGTTGCAAATTGGATAATGGGGTGCATATTGGACATGGCAGTAGCATTGGAGATCATTCCTTATTGATGGCACACGCTGTTGTTGCCGGCTCGGTCACCATTGGGGAACGTTGTATTATTGGTGGCATGGCGGCAATAGAAAATGCTAAACGCATTGCCGCCAGAACTACCATTTCGCCGCTCACCCCTGTTTCTCGGCATCTGAATAAAGAAGGAGCGCACTATTCGGGACGTTGGCCAACGCAATCTCACGACGAATGGCTACGCACACAAAAACACATGAGGCGTCTTGGTCAAAAATCTCGCCGAAAAGCCTCACCTCAAAGCTCTACCCGTTAATTTTCATAAAAGTTTTTATTAAAAATATCATTATGAATCAAATACTTCCCTTAAGCATCATGGATATTCAAAAGGCGATTCCCCATCGCTTTCCTATTTTAATGATCGATCGGATCATTGAGCTGGAACCTGGAAAACGGATAGTGGCCATTAAAAATGTCACTTTTAACGAAAGCTATTTTCAAGGCCATTTCCCCAAGCAGCCGCTCATGCCAGGTATTTTTACAGTTGAAGCCATGGCACAAGCTGCTGGAGTACTGACACGTTACTCGTTTGATTTAGAACATAAAATAGAAACTTTGTTTTTTGCGGGTATTGATTCTGTTCGTTTTCGACGTCCCATTGAACCAGGGGATACCGTGCATTTTGATGTCAAATTGATTAAACATCGCTCGAATTTTTATAAGTTTTTGGGAGTTGCTAAAGTTGGTGAGACTGTTGCTTCGAATGCCACTTTTTTATTAACAAATCCGACCACGTAATGCCAAATATCCATCCTACCGCGACGGTTGACATACAGGCACAATTAGCCGATGATGTATCCATAGGCTCATACAGTATTATTGGTCCCAACGTTTCTTTGGATAAGGGAACGGTTGTGATGTCACACACTGTCATCACCGGTCATACGCAGATTGGTCAGCACAATCGTATTTTCCACCATGCTGTGATTGGCGAAGAGCCGCAAGACAGCCATTATGAAGGAGAGCCCACACGATTAACCATTGGAGATCATAATCTTATTAGAGAGTTTTGTACCATCAGTAGCGGTATAGTCGAGGGTGATCAATACACTAGATTGGGAAATCATAATACACTATTAAATTACGCACATATTGGTCACAATAGCCAATTGGGCCATCATATTGTCTTGGTCAACAACGTACAAATTGCTGGACACGTCGAAGTTGGAGATTGGGCAATGATTGGAGCGAGTTGCGGTATACATCAGTTTTGCCATATTGGAGCACAAACAATGATTGGGGCGCACACGGCCATTTTAAAAGATGTTCCACCGTTTATGATGATTGGTGGATATCCAGCACGTGCTTATGGAATCAATAAAATTGGTCTACAACGAAGAGGCTTTGGTGAGGAACGCATTCAGAATATTCAACAGTTGTTTCGCCTGCTGTATCGAAAAAATCTTGTTAAAGAAAGCATTTTAAGTGAACTGTCAATACGAGAGGATGAAGACAGTCGTCTTTTTCTCAATTTTTTAGACCATTCAAAACGTGGGCTTATTCGCGACGTACGATCTGAAGATGTTCCATCAGAGTAGCTATAAGGTATGGGTCCGGTTAGTGCAGTGAATGCTAAAGATTCGGGTTATTGGTTTAACATCACACTAAAATCAATTTCACTGCTTTTATAATAACGCCCAAATGAAAATTGCGCTTTTGGCCGGTGAAATATCAGGGGATCAGATTGGGAGTGTGCTGGCATACGACCTTAAAAAAATAGATCCCCATGTTGAACTTATTGGAATCGTAGGTGAAAAAATGCTTGCTGCTGGTGTACGCCCCATAGGCCACATTCGGGCACTATCCGTCATTGGACTCTTTGAAGTCTTATCACAGTTACCACGATTACTACGCTTTCGCCATTGTATCAAGCGCCTATTGATGCTCGAAACCCCTGATATCATTATCGGAATTGATGCACCCGATTTTAATGTGGGATTATTACATGCGTTGCGCCGTAAAGGCTTTCGAACCATACAGTGTATTCCGCCTACATTATGGGCTTGGCGCACTTGGCGCATTCGGCGATTGCGTCAGGCGGTTGATTACCTCTTGGTCATTTATCCATTTGAAAAAGACTGGTTCTCCTCTCGTGGTATTCCTACAAGCTATATTGGTAACCCATTGGCCGATACGATTCCAGTATCGGATCAAACATCAAAGGCTCGTCAATCGTTAAAAATTAATGAACAAGATATCGTTATTGCATTGTTGCCGGGCAGTCGCTTGAGTGAAATACACCGGCATTCGACATTATTATTAGAAACAGCCAGTCTTTTACAACGAAAATGTTCTCACGCACTTTCTTCAAAAAATATACAGTTTATTATTCCATTACCAACACGTGAAACACATGAAGTTTTTATGAACTACAGCCGTCAGTATTCATTGACAGTGTTACCGATTCAGATGATGAGAGGCCATGCTGGTCAAGCTATTGCTGCTTCGGATATGTGTTTGACTGCGAGCGGTACGGTTACCATTGAAGCAGTACTTTACCGCAAACCGATGGTTATCTTCTATAAAATGAATGCCCAAACTCTGTGGATTGTGCGTAAGCTTTATCAGCTGGCGTGGTTTGGACTTCCGAATATTCTTCTCAATCGATGTGTTGTGCCAGAATTTCTACAAGACACAGCGACTCCTGAAGCGCTTTCTGAGGCAGTGCTTGATTTAATACAAGATCCAAAACGTCGACAGGAAATACAAAAAAGCTTTCTTGAGCTTCATCATCAAATGTCACAACCACGCCAAGAACGCTTACAAAAAATTATTTTTGAGCTCAGACATTAATACCGGACTTTGTCTCGGTGTTGTATTTTGGCACTTAGACATGAGGTATGATCAATGTTTGGTGTTTTTTCCTTTTTGTTTTATGCTTCCATTGACTATAATAGTGCTTGCTTAATTCGCCTCGAAATTACTTTTTTAGTTCCAAACATCAAATCAACCGCTGAAATTCGGTAAGAAAGAGCTTATGATTATTGACGTTAAGGTGCCCCCACTATCGGAGTCGGTTTCAGAAGGCACATTACAGACTTGGCACAAAAAAATTGGTGACTCAGTCAAACAAGATGAAAGTCTTGTCGATATTGAAACAGATAAAGTGGTTTTAGAAATTCCAGCCCCAGACAGTGGTTTATTAACAAATATTGTCTGCAACATTGGAAGTGTTGTCAAGCCGGGTGATTTGCTCGCAAAAATTGATACAGAAGCAAAAACTGTTTCTGACATAGAGATAAAACACTATCCAGAATCTTCAACATCAACGACACACCAGAAAGTTTCTTCTTCGTCTTCTTCAGCAGATCTTTTGATCATGCCTGCGGCGAAGCGACTCATGGAAGAAAACGCTATTTTGCCTACTGTTGCTATTGGTGCTATTGTGGGCAGTGGGCGCGGTGGACGCATTACCAAAGAAGATGTACAAAATTATCTTAATCAACTTTCTACGGACGCTAAGCCCTCTGTTGTAAGCACGCGTACCGATAGCCCCAATACTGAAGGAACCCGTTCTCAAGCAACGGCACCAACCGCACTGAGTCAGCCGAGTAATCCGGTAGATATTGACGATATTATTGCGGAGCGCCCCGAGCAACGGGTACCCATGACACGCTTGCGAGCACGCATTGCAGAGCGTTTGGTGCACTCACAATCTACTGCGGCTATATTGACGACATTCAATGAAGTCAATATGGCACCCATCATGCTGTTGCGCAATAAATACAAGGAACAATTCATAAAAAATCATGGAGTCAAATTGGGGTTTATGTCGTTTTTTGTTAAGGCGGCAGTGTATGCGCTCAAACGCTTTCCGCTTGTTAATGCATCAATAGATGGTCAGGATATTGTGTATCATGGATATTTTGATGTTGGTATTGCGGTAGGGAGCCCGCGGGGCTTGGTTGTGCCAATTTTGCGTAATGCGGACCAAATGAGTTTAGCACAAATTGAAAAAACCATTGCCGACTTTGGCCAACGCGCAAACGAGGGGAAATTATCTATTGAGGAGTTAACCGGTGGAACCTTCACCATTTCTAACGGAGGGGTTTTTGGTTCTATGCTTTCTACACCTATTATAAATCCGCCACAGTCAGCTATTTTAGGGATACACGCAACAAAAGAGCGCCCTGTGGTCGAAGAAGGTCAAATGGTGATTCGACCCATGAATTATCTTGCACTCTCTTACGATCATCGTATTATTGATGGACGCGAAGCCGTATTAACGTTGGTCGCCATCAAAGATGTTTTAGAGGATCCATCCCGACTTTTATTGGAAATTTAATGCACGATGAAGGGTCGCTAACGTCAATCTCATTTTTATGAGATGTCTATCGTGTGTGATAGTGCTGTTTCTTTTTTGAATATATCGTTGCGGGTGTAGTTCAATGGTAGAACATCAGCTTCCCAAGCTGAATACGAGGGTTCGATTCCCTTCACCCGCTCCACCATCTCCTTTATGAACTTTACAGAAGCCCTTAATGTTTACCTAAAAAGCGTATATGAGAGGCGTTTTTTGAAAATTTTTTCAATCAATAAAAAAGCCCCAAAAGGGGCTTTTTTCGGTAAAAAACGGAGGTTACATATCCATGCCACCCATGCCACCCATACCGCCCATACCACCCATGCCACCGGGCATACCACCACCACCAGGAGCTGCTGGTTTATCTTCAACCAGTTCAGCAACCATCGCTTCTGTGGTAAGCATTAATCCAGCCACTGAAGCAGCATTTTGTAGTGCTGTGCGTGTTACTTTTGTAGGATCGAGTACGCCCATGTCAACCAAATCGCCATATTCACCCGTACTGGCGTTAAAGCCAAAGTTTCCTTTACCTTCGGCAATTTTATTGACCACCACTGAAGGTTCTTCACCGGAATTTGCGACAATCTGACGCAGTGGCTCTTCTAAAGCCCGCATCACAATTTTTACGCCGGCATCTTGATCGTGGTTATCGCTCTTGATCTTCACGCTAGATTTTGCACGGACCAAGGCAACCCCTCCACCTGACACAATGCCTTCTTCAACGGCTGCACGTGTTGCATGTAAAGCATCTTCTACACGCGCTTTCTTTTCCTTCATTTCAACTTCTGTTGCGGCACCAACACGTATGACAGCTACTCCACCTGCTAGTTTAGCAACACGCTCTTGCAGCTTCTCGCGATCATAATCACTGGAGGCTTCGTCAATCTGTTTGCGAATAGAATCGACGCGCTCTTTTATGGCTTTATTTTCACCAGAACCATCAATAACGGTCGTATTTTCTTTACCAATTTCAATACGCTTGGCTTCTCCTAAGTCGCTTAATGCTACTTTTTCTAAAGACAAGCCTACTTCTTCAGCAATCACTTGACCGCCTGTCAGTATGGCAATATCTTCCAACATAGCCTTACGACGATCCCCAAAACCTGGTGCTTTGACAGCACAAGCTTTTAGAATACCACGAAGATTATTAACGACTAAGGTTGCTAAGGCTTCGCCTTCAACTTCTTCGGCAATGATCAAAAGCGGACGGCTGGTTTTGGCCACTTGTTCCAAAACAGGCAAAAGATCACGAATATTGCTGATTTTTTTATCGTGCAACAATACGTATGGGTTTTCCAACACTACAATTTGCTTATCTTGGCTGTTGATGAAATAAGGGGAAAGGTAGCCACGATCAAACTGCATTCCTTCTACCACATCCAATTCATCGTTTAAGCTTTTACCGTCTTCGACCGTAATCACGCCTTCTTTACCGACTTTTTCCATCGCTTCGGCAATTTTTTTGCCTACGGCCTCGTCAGAGTTAGCAGAGATAGAGCCTACTTGAGCAATTTCTTTTGTCGTTGAGCAAGGCTTCGACAATTTTTTTAGCTCTTCAGTAACCACGATTACTGCTTTATCAATACCGCGTTTTAAATCCATTGGATTCATTCCCGCAGCCACATACTTTGCACCTTCACGCACAATGGCTTGGGCAAGTACCGTCGCTGTTGTTGTACCATCACCGGCGACGTCAGAGGTCTTTGAGGCTACTTCTTTGAGCATTTGTGCCCCCATGTTCTCGAATTTATCTTTTAATTCGATTTCTTTCGCTACCGATACACCATCTTTGGTGACGGTAGGAGCTCCAAACGAGCGCTCCAATACAACGTTGCGGCCTTTGGGGCCTAAAGTTACTTTTACAGCGTCAGCCAGTGTATTGACGCCCATCATCATACGCGAACGCGCGGATTCACCGAAACGAACTTGTTTTGCTGGCATGGTTATTTCTCCTTAATTAAAAAATTAAACCTTAAATATAAATCAGTTGTCATTGCATGTTGGTTAAGCTTCAACAACCGCAATGACGTCATCTTCTTTAACCACCAAGAGTTCCTCACCATCAACTTTAATGGTTTGGCCGGCATATTTTCCAAACAGGACTTTTTGTCCTTCTTTTAGGTCAATTTTGATGACTTTACCATCATCGTCGATTTTTCCAGGACCTACTGCCAATATTTCTCCTTGATCGGGTTTTTCAGTGGCGGTATCCGGAATGACAATGCCTGAAGAGGTTGTACGCTCTTCTTCCAAACGGCGGATAATCAAACGGTCCCGTAACGGGCGAATTTTCAATTTAGCCATGCTTTTTTTCTCCTATAAATCAAAAATGCTAACTAAGATACTTCATTTCAAGAACATCTCAAAAAAACGCAGTAGAGCTATCAAAGAGTACGTTCCAAAATGAGCGAGATTTTTACGACTCATTCACTACGGTCAACATGATTTCTAGCCATATTGTGTGTTGTGAATGAATGCAAGACAGAAACGAAAGAGCTACACTTCAAAAACTTAGCATTTTATACTGATCTAGCGCTTTCGTTCTTCGAATGCTAACACTTGGGGTGCAATTTCGATATTTCAAGGGGGGAAGAAGAAAAATTCACATGAACGATTATTATTTTTGAGGAGCCAATAAAGAAAGTTGTTGCCCTATGACTGTAAATGATATTGTTTTCTGAAAGTTGATGCAAGGAGAAAACTGACTAAACGCCTGACTAAAAACCTGACTAAAGGCCTGATTAAAAGCATTGACAAGAAAAAAATATTGTTAATTTGCGCCACCGAATCAATAGCACGATCTTGCGATTAACACAGTTACACGAAAAGAAAATTTGAGATACTCACTCCACATGGGTCATATCAGGCAATTGATGAGCGATGCCTTTATGACAATCTATACATGTTTTCTGGGTTGTTACTAAAAAACGTTGATGGGCTTCAGCAGCTCTTTGGCTTTGTCGCGTGAAATCCATGGAGGCTTCAGAATGGCAGTTACGGCATTCCAAACTGTTGTTTGATTTAAATCGTTGCCATTCACGTTGTGCCATTTGTAAACGTTTGGCTTCAAATTTTTCTCTGGTGTCAACCGTGCCAAAAATTTTTCCCCAAAGCTCCTTTGATGCTTGCATTTTACGTGCAATCTTGCTTGTCCAATCGTGTGGCACATGACAATCTGAGCATATAGCGCGAACGCCCGATCTGTTGGTATAGTGAATGGTGGTTTTAAGTTCGTTGAACACATTGTCACGCATTTCGTGACAACTGATACAAAATGCTTCCGTGTTGGTTGCTTCCATGGTGGTATTAAAGCCACCCCAAAAAATGATACCCGCGATAAACCCTCCAATGGTAAGTGCACCTAAACTAAAAAAAGAACTCGGACGCCATATAATGGCCCAAATGGTTTTTATCCAGCGTAATGTTTTCACAGCTTTATTTTGTTCTGTTGGCATTTTCAATCAATTGCTCGACATCAAGAAACTCATTCTTTACCATGGGTTTAACATCGTATTGTGAAACATGACATTGATTGCAAAAATAACGGCGTGGCGAAAGGGTCGCAAGAAATTGCCCATCCTTGTCCATAAAATGAGTGATAGACACCATAGGTGCTTGGCTTTCTTCAATCTTGCGGCGACTATGGCAAGTTAAACATTTGTGAACACGCAAATCGACTTGATATCCATCTATTTTATGAGGAATGATCGGTGGCTGTTCAGGGTAGTTTCTTACTTTTCTTAAATCGGTATTGGATTGAGGCATCATACGGGGTGCTTTTTCGGCCTGATCCAAAGGCGCATGGCGCAGGGTTGTAATGGGGGGTGGAGCAGCAAAGGCCATATTCATGATCAGGCCCAATATCCATATAGCAGTAAAACGCATTTTTAGGCCCTTTCTATTTTAACAGCACATTTTTTAAAGTCGGTTTGTTTAGAAATAGGATCGGTGGCGTCCAACGTGACTTTATTAATCAGTTGGCTCGCATCAAACCACGGAACAAAGACAAGCCCTCGTGGAGGCTGGTTGCGACCCCGTGTTTCAAGACGTGTCATCATTTGGCCTCGGCGAGAAATAACGCGTATTTGATCACCACGACGCATCTTCATTTTTTCTGCATCATCTGGATGCATAAAACAAACTGCATCAGGAAATGACTTATACAATTCAGGCACACGTTGGGTCATAGAGCCAGAATGCCAGTGTTCAAGAACCCTTCCTGTGGATAGCCAAAAAGGATATTCTTTGTCCGGGCTTTCTGCTGGCGGTTCATAAGGAAGCGCAAAAATGATAGCGCGACCATCTGGCTTTCCATAAAAATCAATGCCTTTTCCTTTTTTTACATAAGGGTCGAAACCTTCACGAAAACGCCACTTGGTTTCTTCTCCATTGACGACAGGCCAACGAAGACCGCGTGCTTTGTGGTAAGTTTCAAAAGAAGCAAGATCATGGGCTTTTCCACGACCAAAGCGTGCATATTCTTCGAACAACCCTTTTTGCACATAAAATCCAAAGTCATTCGACTCATCATTGGCATAATTTTTATCCAATTCAGATAAGGGATAAGTATCCACTTGCTTGTTTGCGTAAAGAACCTCAAATAAAGTCTTGTTTTTATAAGTCGGATTGGCATCAAGTAATGCGGATGGCCAAACTTCGTTGGTGGTAAAACGCTTGGAAAATTCCATGATTTGCCACAAATCAGATTTGGCTTCACCAGGTGGATTAACCAATTGATGCCAAAATTGTGTACGACGTTCGGCATTACCGTAAGCGCCTTCTTTTTCAACCCACATGGCTGTTGGTAAAATAAGATCAGCCGCTTGGGCTGTGACTGTGGGATAAGCCTCGGAAACCACAATAAAATTTTGAGGGTTGCGATAACCGGGTAATCCTTCTTGCATCATATTGGGCGCTGCTTGTATATTGTTGTTGACCTGAACCCAATAGGCGTTAAGCTTACCGTCTTTGAGCATTCTATTTTGTAGTACAGCGTGAAAGCCAGGTTTTTTCGGAATGGTCCCTGTGGGCAATTTCCAAATTTTCTCGGCTATTTCCCGGTGTTTGGGGTTAGACACCACCATATCCGCCGGCAAACGATGCGAGAATGTGCCCACTTCACGAGCGGTTCCACAAGCAGATGGCTGTCCCGTTAATGAAAATGGGCTATTGCCGGGCTCCGATATTTTTCCTGTAAGCAGATGAATGTTGTAAATAAGCTGATTGGTCCATACACCTCTTGTATGTTGATTAACACCCATGGTCCATAGCGACATCACTTTGGTATTGGGATCAGCATAGAGCTCAGCCAATGCTTCCAAATGCTTTTTGGGAACCCCAGATAGTGTGTGTGCTTTATCTAAAGTGTATTGTGCTACGAATGCGGCATATTCCTCAAATCCAATCTTACGGGATCCTCCGACCTTATGAGCATTCGTTGCCTTTTTTTGGAGTGGGTGTTCAGGGCGTAGCCCATAGCCAATATCTTGATTGCCCATTCTAAAATTGGTATGTTTCTTTACAAACTTCTGATTGACACGATTGGTTTGAATAATATAATTGGCAATATAGTTGAGAATCACCATGTCGGTGTGTGGCGTAAAAATAATAGGTATATCGGCTAAATCAAAGCTACGATGCTTAAAGGTTGATAGCACAGCTACTTTAACGTGGTCTGCGGTCAAGCGTCGATCTGTCAAACGTGTCCACAAAACGGGATGCATTTCTGACATATTGGATCCCCACAAGACAAAAGCATCTGCCACTTCAAAGTCATCATAGCACCCCATTGGTTCATCAATACCAAAAGTTCGCATAAAGCCCCCAACAGCAGAGGCCATACAATGGCGAGCATTGGGATCAATATTGTTGGAGCGAAAGCCTGCTTTGTAAAGTTTAGAAGCGGCATAGCCTTCCCAAATGGTCCATTGTCCAGAACCAAACATACCCACAGACGTTGGGCCATTGGTTTTGATGGCGGTTTTAAATTTATCGGCCATTACGTCAAAGGCTTCATCCCAACTGACGGGTTCAAATGCTCCATTTTTATCGAATTGCCCGTTTTTTTTACGCAACAGTGGTTGTGTAAGCCGATCCGCCCCATACATGATTTTGGATAAAAAATACCCTTTTACACAGTTTAGACCACGATTGACCGGTGAAAGAAGATCACCATGCGAGGCGACAAGTTTTCCATGTTTGGTCGCCAACATTACCGAACAACCTGTTCCACAAAATCGGCAAGGTGCTTTATCCCACTTTAGACCAGCTTTTTTTGCGGAAGCAATAATATTGGCTGCATTTGTAGGTGTATCCATACCTGCGGCAGTTGTTGCGGTTGTAACAGCAACAGCCTTAATAAAGTCTCGGCGGCTTATTTCCATATTATTCTCCTAGTTCTTGGCTAAAGGTTTGTGGAACAATAATCTTGTGCAACCATCTAGATTCGTTCATCCAGAATGCGAGAATCTTCGATTTGATGGTATACCAGCACCACATTCAATGTGCCTTGTATAGACAAAATGGCATCCATGTGTTCGGTAATGCTCTCTGAAGATTCTGCCGTCATACAAACAACCAGCTTGCCTGCTTCATTCTGCGCATGAATCTCCGCAGCTTCCATGTTGTCAATAGCATCTATGACTTTATTCAAGTAGGCAGGCTGAGCTTGAACAATCAAGCCAGCAATATGTACATCTTGACTTTGAGGAGGGATATCAAGATTATTCATTTGTGATGTTTTCTAGTGATAACGCATTAACAGGACACGCCTGAAGACAATCGCGACATTGGTTACAGTGTTCAGCAATAATTCGGGGTTGTTCACATTGACCTAAAACGGGACGGAAACGAATGGCCTGTTGTTGACAATAGTCTTCGCAAGCACGACACGAAACCCCTAAAAAAGCTAAACAGTCTTGGGTGATGGTAACGGCTCGTTCTTTTTTTGCCGCTCCCAAAAGAAAATCTCGTCTTGTATACTGCTGCATAGATACTTTTCATACTTTCCATCATTTATTGGGTAGTTCCTATTGAAATATCCAAACAAGAAAACCATATCCTCCAACAATGGCAACCGCAAAGCCCGGCATTACAATGACCATAAGAAACAAAAAGGCGATTAACTCGTCTCGTTTTGTATACAAAGACTTATCGGGTGAGGGTGGTTGTTTCAAAAAGCACTCCATTGGTTAAACAACAAGATATGGGGGGATATAAAAACAAGAAACTGAGTGAAAATGAAAAACGATTGAATAGGCGTAAGTGGATAAGAGCAAGAGTAGAACATGTGTTATGAACTTGGTATACAATATGAAAAGAATGGTCAGTTTGAAGAAAATGGATAGAGACGACCTCTATTATAACTGATATTGCAAAATGTCGATTAGTAAGGCCGCCAATCTTCCGAGGGAGTATTCCCCACTTCGTTAATGCATGGAAATATTCAAGTTTCTTGGTTTTCCAGATCAGCAGCACTTTCATCAGCGCAAATCTGATTTCTTCCGTTGTTTTTAGCTTTATAAAGGGCTTTATCGGCTCTATCAATTAAAGCATCAGCAGATGGGTTTTCTGTATTTTTCAGACAAGCTACCCCTAAACTAATCGTTACCTGTACTGTTTCTTTAGAAGATGAAACAACGCTAGATTCAACTGAAGCGCGTATTTTTTCAGCTACGCGCAATGCATCATCTTTATTGGTATTGGGGAGTAACATAATAAATTCTTCTCCGCCGTATCTGGCGACAATGTCGTTTTTTCTCACTGCTTGCTTACATGTATGGGCCACTGAAACAAGCACGTCATCTCCAACGCCGTGACCATATGTATCATTTACTTTCTTGAAGTGGTCAATATCAAACAGTATTAAGGAAGAAGAGTCTTTGCTGCGTTCAAACTCACTTATCTTTATCTGCAGTAAGTCTAAAAAGAGTCGACGCGTGTGTAAGCCCGTCAACTTATCTGTATTGGCAATCTCCAAAAGCATTTTCTCGTATCTTTGTTGTTCTTTTGAATGTTTTCGAAAAGCAAGTAGTGTAAAAAGCACCAAAGACACCACAATAAGTGTTAATAGATAATGTATACTTTTATAATTGAGAACAAGATTTTCTATAGAACTTTTACGTGCAGTGATATCATAATATATTTCGAATGCAGCCACAAAAACTCCGTCTCTCATAATCGGCACATAAGTTTCTACAACATCACTAGCGACTTTTTCATCTTCCAAGCCTTTTGTGTTCTTTGTAACTACTTTAGTGTAAGGGTTTCCTTTCGCAACAATATCATGAAAATAATGCTTTTCATTGATTTTTCCAATATCTCTTTTAGAAGTAGAGTAAAGTACTTCTCCTGATCTAGAAAAAACTTTTATCTTGAATAAGTTATAATCTGATGCCATATTATCTATCATAGAACTTAAAGTCTTACTGATAACGCTACTTTTATTAAAATCTATTTCTTCTTTTATACTTATCTCCCTTCCAAGATGTTCTGCTGTTTTAATCGCCTGGTTTTCTGCGTTTTTAATAATCTCTTTTATAAAAAGTGGATTAATATAATATGATTGAAAGATTACCATTCCAATAGAAGCTATGACGACCACAAGCATTATTAAATAAATAATAAAAATGTTTAATTTTTTTGTGCTTTCTTTCATACTAGATGCGCTGTTAATTTTGAACTATATGTCGTATCCCGTAAGATCATCAACTGATGCTTTCGAACTTTTGAAACCATTTAGGGCATTTTTCATACCATTTTTTCATCGCCTGAATCAGCGGTTCGTGTCCCAGTGCTTTTTGCGGTATTTCATGATGATAAAGCATTACATCATTTTTGATCATTTCTTCCAATGCTTTTGAACTGTTAAACCGTCTTGTTTTCAGAACATCAGCGATTCTACCATTAAATCTCTCCACCATGCCTGGGCTGTATTGGTCCAATACATATGCACTCTGGGTTATGGGTAAGGAGGTATGTTAGTGGAGAGACGGGGAGGTTATTTTTAGAGGTGACTTTCTTTTTTTGAGGCTTGGTCGATAGGTGAGGTCGTTGTGTGTTGTAGAACACTAGCCATTGTGTTAATTTCTTGTTAAACAGGGATAAGTCACAGAACAGCAAATCCTCGTGGTAATCCACAAACGATTCCTGGATGGTTCGGTTGAAGCGCTCACAATGCGCGTTCATCTTTGGGGTTCGCGGGTAAGTGTGCCAATGCACCCTCTCCTCTTTGTTTAGATACTCTGCAAAGGCCCCCTTAAACTCGCTACCGTTGTCGGTAAGAACTTTGGCTGCTTGCAGGTAGGGAAACTCAGAAACAATCGCACAATGTAACGCCTTGGCGCTTTGACTGTTGGCTCGAGTAGGTGCGAAGGAAAAGGCAATATGCGAGGCAGGATCTATCGCAGTGATTAGATATTTTTTCATCCCGTCACGTTGACGGACGATGGTATCAAATGCCAAGCACTCATTGACTTTTAGCGTGAGATGTTTAGGTTTTCGAGCAACGATATTACGTTTGAATGACCTAATCTTGCCTCGGGAATTAATGCGTTGCGGGGTGACACGCATTTTGTTTGGTGCTCGGGCAATGATTCGACCAATAGTGGAAACAGAGGGCAGATTGATGGTGTTGTATTGACAAAATGGAAAAAGCAGAGCAAAGAGTTTTTCTTTGCCTATATTGGGGTGTAAAGAACGCAGACGGGTAATTTCTTGAACAATGATGGGTGAATAGGAAGGTTGTCGTAGACGATGAGGTTTGGTGGTTTTTTTGCACAGGGCGGCAATATTGCCGCCCTGTGCAAAGAGGTTTGCTTTCCAAGAGAATAGGGTTCTTCTGGAAACATCGAAGGCATCGATGGTTGCGCTTAGTCCATACTTATCCCAAAAGTCGAGAATACGTTTACGTTTAGCGGCGGTGTTGTCCATATCTGCTTCCCTGAAACTTAGAGAAGCTATATGATAAAGGCCTTTTAATCTAAATCCAATATGTTGATACTGCATACTTTGCATCTTGATAAAAAGTGCAATATCTTTCTGAACTTATACATGGGCTTGGTGGTTTGCGTGGAGAAATTAATTTATGTTCAATATTCTTCTGAACACACACTTTATCAAATGGGTGATGGTTTGTTGGTTTGCTCTCTTCCGTAGCACAAAAACGATCTGTAAACGCCTTAGCGTTATCTGTTAAAAATTTAATCATAGGAGCCTTCTCAATCAAACGCTTCAGAGAAGCCGTTGTGCTGCTGGCACTTTTATGAAGTTGGATATGCATAGTGTGGTGATCATATTGAAATGGGTTATGGGAAAATAATAGATTGTCGAGATGGTTTCCAGTCGTCCTACGGCCTCCTTTCAACCATCTCGTGGATGAAGCATTTAAGAACTTGTCTTGCTCTGAACAAAGGATAACTCTTTTTAGGGATATCATTATACGGCACGGTACAGCTACTCATGATGCATTTTTAAGAAGCCATCAACCGCTTCGGCGCATTGGCGACCTTCACGAATGGCCCACACAACCAACGATTGACCTCGGCGCATATCCCCCGCCGCAAAAACTTTTGAAACCGAAGTTGCATAAGGGCGCTCGCTGTTTTCCGCATTTGTGTGTGCGTTGCCGCGTGCGTCTTTTTCAACACCGAAAGCATCAAGCAATGCCTCTAATGGGTGAATAAAGCCCATGGCCAAGAGTACCAACTCCGCCTTGATCTCGGTTTCACTGCCTAATATTTCAACGATCTTGCCGTTTTTCCATTCAACGCGTATCAGTTTTAGTGAAGCAACGCGATCTTTGCCCACAAAAGCCTGACTGGAAACCGAAAACTCACGTTGACAGCCTTCCTCGTGGCTGCTTGAGGTTCGTAGCTTCAATGGCCAATACGGCCATGTAAGTGCCTTGTTTTCCATTTCTGGGGGTTGTGACATTACTTCCAATTGTGTCACTGAAGCGGCTCCTTGCCTGTTTGCCGTACCCACACAATCAGCTCCGGTATCCCCACCTCCAATTACCACAACATGTTTGTCTTTTGCACAAATCGCTCCAGCAACAATCTCGTTAGCATTGATACGGTTTTGTTGCACCAAAAACTCCATAGCAAAATGTACCCCGGGCAGTCCACGACCCGGAATGGGAAGATCGCGCGGTATTTCGCTTCCACCAGCAAGTATCAATGCATCAAAGCTGTCAAGCATCCACGAGGCTTTCAGGTGTTTTGTCGCCAATGAGGTCGTAAAAGCAGGAACATCTTTTGCGCCGACTAAAGTACAAGTTTCAAACGTCACACCTTCGGCCTTCATTTGATCAACGCGCCGGTCTATTAATGATTTATCAAGTTTAAAATCGGGAATTCCATAGCGCAATAGTCCTCCAATACGGTCATTTTTTTCAAACACAGTAACATCGTGTCCACAACGAGCCAGTTGTTGTGCACAGGCCAACCCCGAAGGACCACTTCCAATCACAGCAACCGCTTTGCCACTTTTTTGTGAAGGGGGGTAAGGCTGAATCCAATTTTGCTGCCATGCATAATCGACAATGGCACGTTCAATTGCTTTGATGGCTACGGGGGTATTCTGAATGTTGAGTGTACATGCTGATTCACATGGAGCAGGACAAATGCGTCCTGTAAACTCTGGGAAATTGTTGGTACGATGGAGGGTATCTATCGCAACACGCCAACGGTCTTGATAGGTCCAATCGTTCCAATCGGGAATAAGATTGTTAACAGGGCAGCCATTGTGACAAAAAGGAATGCCACAATCCATACAACGCGCCCCTTGAATAGAGACTTCTTTATTCGATAACCTTCCCACAAATTCAGCATGATGTGCAAGACGCTCATGCACCGCCTGATAAGACTCATGCGCACGCTCAAACTCTAAAAAACCTGTTATTTTTCCCATAATAAATTCTACGATTGGGTGATCAATTGGCTTTCTCAGAAAATCTTGTTGACAAAAAATCAAGCGGCTATATTGTAAAATAAGGGAAAAGGCATTTGTTGATCGTGCTTTTTTCGAGATTCCATAAATCTTTGCCTGTTACTTTCTTGAAAAACACAAAACGCATTATTTTATAACAAAAATGCTCTTGTATGATTAACACCACAAAAAATCTTAGAACAAATCTAACACTACAGGGTTTTTGGCATAACGCAAACCTTAACGAAGTCAGTGAAATATTTGTTCGGTCGTATAATGGAGAATGATTCTATCGCTTGACACATTGGGTTTATTAAAGCATCACCTGCATGGATCAAATAAAGAATGACTAAAGGATATCGCGTTTTCTAAACTTGTTATTGCATACACTTATGCCTACTCCACACAATGTATTAAAAGGCTTTCCTCCAATTGCCAATGCATCTATACAATCTTTGATATTGGGCAGTTTTCCTTCAGTGCAGTCTCTCTCTAAAAATTTCTATTATGCGCATCCTCAAAATGCTTTTTGGCGAATCATGGAAGATTTTTTTTCTCTCCCTTTTACGACAATGACGCCTGATGAAAAATCTGAGGCATTATTGGCACAACATATCGGATTGTGGGATATTTATGATACGTGTACGCGATCCGGAAGTCTGGATAATGCTATTCGTCAGGCAGAAAACAATCCATTGGAGACATGGTTGAAGCGCTATACCCAACTAAAATACCTCGCTTTTAATGGAAAAACTGCTGGTCGCGTGGCGCCTGCATTATCTCATTTGGGCTATCAAACCACAGTATTACCTTCTACCAGTCCAGCAAACACGATTCCGTATGTAAAAAAATTTTCGATTTGGTATAATTGGCTATGTGTCGTAACATCTGTGTAAAGCCCCTCATTGCATTGTTTACAGACTGTCTTAGAAACCTTATTTTTCTTATACATTAGAGCACTATTATGGACGAACTGATTCTTTTTCTGAAGGTTGATTACAACTGGGTATGGGCACTGGCAGCAGCAATAACGGGAGGACTTTGGATATCCACATTGTTGCCCTCTACCTTGCGTCGCCATACTATTGTGGCAACCCAAGTGGCAAAATGGGTCAATCATGATCAAGCCATTATTGTGGATATCCGCAATAAAAACGAATACGTTCAAGGTCATATTCCTGGTGCCCGTAACATCCCATTAACGCAATTACAAGAAAATTCTGCTTCACTCAATATTGCAAAAGACCGTCCAATCATTGTGACATGTGAAAATGGTCAACGTTCGCCCCAAGCTTTTAAAAAGCTGTTGGCCCTGGGTTACCAAAAAACATATTTATTGCAATCGGGGCTTTCAGGTTGGCGAACAGCCGGTATGCCTGTATCAAAAAAATCATAAATATTGTTAACACTCAAACAACCCAGTCGTACAGTCCTATACAGGACGATTTGATACAGCGTTGATTTACATCACCGTTGATTAGTTTTTTTTTACACTTTCTTCTTTTCTACACTAAAGCTTTGTTCAATCTCTTTGGCGCGTACCAGGGCTGCCTCAACAGCCTGTTGTACGATTTGCGGTAATCCGCCTTTAAGGCATGCTAGGGCTTGTTCGGTTGTACCGCCTTTTGAGGTCACTTGCTGGCGCAAGGTTTTTAAATCGTGATCTGTTTGTCCCGCCATCAAAGCCCCCCCTTGAAACGTCTGCTGCGTAATTAAACGGGCAACGTCAGTCGATAAACCTAGCGCTTTGGCTGCCTGTTGCAAGCATTCAGCAAAATAATAGAAATAAGCAACACCACTGCCAGAAATTGCTGTAATGGCATTGATTGCTTCTTCGTTATCTAAAAAAACGACCTCTCCAATAGCTTTCAAAATGGTATTGGCCTTCATACTATCATCGGATGTACATGAAGGCGAACAGTAGGCACCAGACATGGCTTGTCCTATGGTTGCCGGCGTATTGGGCATCACGCGTATAATATGCGCATCATCTTCGAGGGCTTGCGCAATAGCTTGTATTGGAA
This sequence comes from Pictodentalium vernedei, assembly GCA_031216915.1. Lineage (NCBI taxonomy): Eukaryota > Metazoa > Mollusca > Scaphopoda > Dentaliida > Dentaliidae > Pictodentalium > Pictodentalium vernedei. Next base: position 173,886 of record JAUFNR010000022.1, on the reverse strand, counting down.
TACCCGCCGCTATGGACATGATTAATGGCGCTCGCTCATGCGCTAACATCTCTTGGTAAAAACCACGCAATGAATCACAAAGCCCTAAAATATCGTTGGGTTTGACGGCAAGCAGCCAAACATCGTATGTTTGGATTCGAGCTTCAAACTGCGATTCCACCGGCACCCCAAAGCATTCTTGTAAATGGGCATGTTTTGAGGTATCGCGCTCCCAAACAGCACAACCCTCTATTGAATGCTCGGCACTTTGTAAACCGAAAAGTATGGCTTGTGCCATATTGCCACCGCCCAAAAAGGCAATGCGTAATAAAGAAGATGGGGTAGATACGGTATTGGAAACAAACGGCTGATTCATAGAAAGCCTCATTGGTCTATTGAATAAAAATTGATCATGATAAAGTAACGACAATAGCCATCGGTATCGGATGTGATTTCTTTGTTACCAATGATAAAACTGCAATGCCCAAGCGCCTATCGGCATTACCATGGCAACAACCTGCAATGCCATAGCAAGCGTGCTTTTGGTTTTGATGTAGGGTAAGTGATCAATGTTTGTGCAAGCACGATAGAGCAAATGTCCGATTAAATATAGACTCCATAATGCCCCTGCTACGATTAACAACATGTACGCGTGATGAATCCATCCCCAATAGATGCCTTCAGCGCGCAACTGTGTAAAAAACAGTTGACTGAGACCTACGATGAGATTAACGGCAGCAAAAGGAATAAAACACGGTGCCAAGTTCCATATCGGTTGCCATGTCAAACGTGTTGCGGCAATGAGCATTCCCCAAAAGACACTCCCCATCAACACGGCATAAGTAAGGCTATAACCGATAATTAACAGCCCATCCAACGGGGTTAATACATCTTTAAGCGTTGGATAATCCGTCAGGATCCACCAGTGACCAATAGGTTCCAAAAGCCATAATACATTATGATCAATCAACCATTCAGCCAGTATTTGTTTGGCCATCACAAACCATGGCGATACAGTCCATTGAAAGGCGCCAAGCGAAAGCCCAAGCATACCAAACAACAACAGATGGATGAGCCAGCGCTCGTGTCGTTGTTGGGCAGGAGTAAGTACATGGGGATACAAAATTTCATCATGCATAGAACGCCATGACAAAGAAACTGCTTGATGTTCTCCAGCACAACGACTGCACATATGGCAATGGCTATTGCTCACCATTTTTCGAACATTCACCAACGGCGCACAATTAACCGATTTTATCGGTATGGTATTTGTAGTGCGATTACGGTTAAGACGACGCTGTTGTACTTGCGCTTTCCAATCTTTATCCCACTGTTGTTGATCTACACGAAAGTGTAAAGGGGCCAAGCGCGATAAAAGAGAAAATACGCCATTCACAGGACACAAGTAACGGCACCATAAGCGTTTTTCGGCTCCCCAAATAAAACCAATCAAGATTGCAACCAACGTAGATCCACCAAGAATCACCAACGTTGCTTTTGGGTATTCATACACACTGATCAATTGACCGTAAATCGTTGTGAACACAAATGCCACAAATGGCCAACCATTCCACTTCAAGATGGCGGGAAAACCATGCCGTTGAAGTCCTCTACGGGATGCCCATTCGGACAGTGCGCCTTCAGGGCACAGCACACCACACCAAATGCGTCCAAATACAAGCATTGAAATCAATACACCCGGCCACCATAATCCCCAAAACATAAATTGTGCAAAGCGGGTTAAGTTATTCCATAAGTGTGCTGATTCGTTGGGTAAAGGCGATATCGCCGGAATGATGATTAATGCTCCATAAAATACAATAATCCCCCATTGCAACATCACAATCATGCGTTGATGACGGCGCATCCATAGACCCAGACGAGCTATTCGATGAGGTCGCGCCGCCGGCAATGATTCAGAAGACATCGTATACCTAAAAAACATCAACTTTTTTTTGTGCTCTGTGATAAAGGAGGCTGGCGCGTCATGATTAACATCACTGCCACAATCATCCAATAAAGCAGTAATGCACCGTAGCTCGTACCAGCAGGCATAGCACGATAGCCTACAAAGCTTCCCATCAAATTGCCAAAACGCGATTGATCGTTAAGCCACTCTTCTGTATCCCACAGTGGATCAATACCTGCCGGTAGCCACTCCAAGCCAATCATGCGATCTATGCTCTCCACGACCAAAGCTCCTCCAAGCAATAATAACATGAACTCTGTAATCCGAAAGAACCAACGCCATGATAACCAACGTGTACCATGTGAGAGCAACCAATAAAAAACATAGGCTGCCATAAAACCGATAGCTGCCCCAATGATCAGTTGAATCATTGACTGATGAAGAGCAGAGCCATAAAGAAAAATGACTGTTTCGGCTCCTTCGCGACCAACAGCCAATATCGCAAGTATGGCAACACCTGCCCCATACGCTTTTTGACGGACTTTCAACATTTCATTTTCCAACATGGTTTTTAGAGAACGACCTCGCAAGCGCATCCACCAAACCATCTGTACGATCAACAACGTTGCAACCAGTGGCATCAAAGCCTGCACACGGTCTACCAAGTCATCATTGTTTGTGGCATATACCCCCATGATGAGCAAAGCAAATGCAATAGCCAGCACGATTCCCACAATAACCCCGCCCCACAAACAACGCATAAAGTGTCGACCCATGGCTTGATCCATTTGATGGATTGAGGCTTGCGTGGTGTGTTGTACAATCCAACCATGCAATATGCCAATGACGAGCATGGCTTCTACAGATTCACGCCAAACAATAAAGATTGTATTTAACATAGGAGATATCTGTCATTGTTGTTAAAAAATACAGAGGGGCGCTTGCTTGTGTTGGCGTTCGTAGAAATGTTCCATGTTGTGTTTTGTTTTGTTATTCCACAATAATTGTGCCTTGACTGTTGTCTGGATGAAACTCATCAAAAAAATCATACTTTCCCGGTTTTAAAGGCGCGACCACTACAAAAGATTTTGCGCCGGGGGCCAAGACCTTTTCTTTACGCAAGCGATTGCTTTCAAACTCAATAACCTCTTTGCTCTCATTACGTATAATGATCTTAAAACGTGTTTTTGCGGGTACTTTAATGCGCAATGGCTTGAGGGTACGATCTTGAGCAATAATGGTCAATGTGGGTAAACCCTTGCCTGTGGGTTGTGATAAGGTAGCAAACGCAGATGGGCTGCTATCAGGAGATAAAGCAGAATCGGCCAAAACAAAAGGTGTCAAGAACATATGGATAAGCACAATTACTGCAATTGTAGCTTGATAGGCTTTCGGTGTTATTGTGGGGTTCATCATAATTTTTTCTCCGTAAAATGGGTCTAAGATTCAGAGCTCTATCGTTGTTTTAATAGCCGCCTTTTTTACCTACTCCAGCGTACACAAAAATATTTTTAACCGAAAAAGGAGAAAACCAGCGTTGAACGCCCGTTTCACGATCTGTATGACGACCAAAATAGGGATCAACCTGTTGGCTAGGTGGGGAAATATAATAGATTACAGTATATCGTCCCGGCCCCTGTAACTTAACGTTTGAGCCGTAATGCGGTCCATCGTTTGCAACCATGGGGACCAACTTGCCCTTTTGTATCTTTTCGCTCCCGTGTTTACGAATTTCATAACGGATATTAAGATAGGGAACAAAATCTCCTTCAGCGAACCCATTTGGATTATCTTCCAAAGCGCGAATATCGGCTTCAAGATGAATATCGGATTCTTCTACAGGTCTCATCATTCCTTTGGGCTCCATCATGATGGGTTGTAAATAAACTGCACTGATTTCTATTCCATGGAGTTCTTGTGGTTGACCAATCGGATACTCCAGTGCAGAAGCAATGCCCAGCATGCCCAAAAACCCAAACAATGCAGTGCTTCTGATCCATTGCGAACGTCTTATAAAGTACGATAAAATTTTTAGTATCGCTTTAATGGGCGATAGGGCACAATGATCAAAATACGCGTATTCCATAAAGACATCCTTATATAACGATGATAAAAAATCAACCTCTAATGTGTAGAGGACTTTTACAAGTAATGCATATTATAACAAGAATGATTCGCATTTACAACAGTAGAGACATTTCTCCCAAAAAAAATTTTCGACAATCGGTTTATAGTGTTGCGGAACGCGAAATTTAGGAGGTCAAAAAAGCTGCAATGGTGCTAATGCTTTTTGTGTCCAACAATGCGGGGGCATGGGCGCAACCGCTTATTGATAATCCTTCAATATTTGGCCTTTTCAACATGTTGTGATAATCTTCGAGCAGCAGTACATCGGAATGTTCACCGCGTAATACCAGGGTTGGGCAATGAATGGCATCAAAAAACAGTTTTAAATTGATATCGAATTTTGCTTGTTTTTGGAGTGGGACGACAATACGCGGATCATAGTGTGGAACCCATCGATGCCCACGTGGCCGAATAGAATCGTTTGTAAACTTTACCCAGTCTGGATGATCTTGTATCCCAAATGATGTATAGGTTTCTTGATAAAAGCGCAATGCTTCTTCTTGACTCTCCCAGTATGGCGGTTGTTTCTCAACATAGCTGGCAATACGCGCTAAAGCGGCTTGAGGGATGCGGATACCAACATCATTGAGAATAAGGCGTCGAATTGGAGATTGCAAGGTGGCTGCTATTCCAATACCAATCAGCCCGCCCATTGATGTACCCAGCCAGTCGACTTGCTTAAGATTGAGGTGTGCCAACAACGCGAGTATATCCGCTATATAGTGAGGGATTTGATAGTAACTTCCAGTAGCGTATGAGGGGATCCAATCACTATCTCCGCGCCCAACAATATCGGGGCAAATGACACGGTGGGTGTGGGTGAGAACTTCAGCCACTGAGTCAAAATCCGCCGCGACACGTGCAAGACCATGGACACAAATGAGTACGGGTAAATGCGTTGGACAGTATTCGGTCTCGCTGCGCCAAAATTCTCGGTACCGCATAGTGTAATGCCCCGCAACGGAAAGACGAGGTAACGCACATTGTTGGTATCGTAAAGGAAATGAGGAGTGCATCAGGCGTAATATCTAGGGGTTTATGGCCTTCAACTATAACATTATGTTTGGCAGATTCGCTTTTATATCAAGCGCAATAAGACTTTAGAGAGATACCATCGTCGTTTTTTGCCTTTTTCACAACCGTTGGCGACACACTTTTAGCCGTTTGGCCCCATTTGGCCCTTTTGTGTGCTTGAGATTTTGCGATAATGGGGTAAAATGATAGCTGTCTAGAGAAAAAGTGAAAAATATCATTAATTTTTTTTAGATAAGCATTTTTGCATTTTTCTATTTTCTTAAGTGGCAGATTGAGTGCCAAATTGAGTACAACGCAAAAAAAAAATGTTCGATGATAACAGAAATTTTAAAAAAATTAACCGGAGACCGGAGACCGGAGACCGTACGCTCTGTGTTGCTCTCTGATCGCGGATATTCCGCATCCCCCTTGTTATTCTTATCTTCGTTTTCTTACCATTTGTTTGGTAGGGCTTTCTTCGTTTCTTTTTTTTGATACCCTTCCTTGAGTACTCTTGGAAGGGTTTTTTTTTGGTCTTTTTTAAGAAAGTGATGCTTTTATGAAAACACATTCTGTATGGCATTCAGCAGCCTTGCTTGCAAGCTCATTCGTGTTTATTGTGTTATTGACGGGTTGTGGGGGTGGTGGTGGATCCATTGAAAATACGCCCAACACATCTACCGCAGTACCCACCATCAGCACACAGCCGAGTGCTCGTAGTGTTTCTGAAGGCACAACGGCAACATTTTCAGTGGAGGCAACAGGCGCCATCAGCTATCAATGGCAGAAAAATGGTGTTGATATTTCAGGGGCCAATGCTGCCACCTATACCACCGGCACATTGAGCGCTGCGGATGATGGATCAAAATATCGAGTCATTATTACCAATGATAATGGAAGCGTTACAAGCAGCGAAGTACTTTTATCAGTGCTATCCCCCCCAACGATTACCACACAGCCATCTGATCATAATGTTGCTATAGGCACAACGGCAACATTTTCGGTGAAGGCAGAAGGTGCCATCAGCTATCAATGGCAGAAAGATGGTGTTGATATTTCAGGAGCCAATGCTGCCAGCTATACCACCGGCACATTGAGCGCTGCGGATGATGGATCAAAATATCAAGTCATCATTACCAATGACAATGGAAGCGTTACAAGCACAGAAGTACTTTTATCGGTGGCATCAGCAACAGCCCCCCCAACGATTACCGCACAACCGTCTGATCAGAGTGTTGCGGTAGGCGCAACTGCCACGTTTTCCGTGGCGGTATCAGGTTTGGATGTACGCTATCAATGGCAGAAAAATGGTGTTGATATTTCAGGGGCCAATGCTGCCAGCTATACCACCGGTACATTGAGTATTGCGGATGATGGATCAAAATATCAAGTCATCATGACCAATGATAATGGAAGCATTACAAGCACAGAAGTACTTTTATCGGTGCTACCACTCCCAACGATTACCACACAGCCGTCTGCTCAGAGCGTCGCTGAAGGCACAACTGCCACGTTTTCCGTGATGGCATCAGGGGCAGATATAACCTATCAATGGCAGAAAAATGGTGTTGATATTTCAGGAGCAAACGCTGCCAGCTATACCACCGGCACGTTGAGTACTGCAGATGATGGATCGAAATATCAAGTCATCATCACCAATAGTGCTGGAAGCATTACAAGCAACGAAGTGATTTTATCGGTGGCATCAGCAACTGCCCCCCCAACGATTACCACACAGCCGTCTGATCAGAATGTTGCGGTAGGTGCCACTGCAACGTTTTCCGTGGTGGCATCAGGGGCGGATATAATCTATCAATGGCAGAAAAATGAGGTTGATATTTCAGGGGCCAATGCTGCCACCTATACCACGGGCGCATTGGCTGCTGCGGATCTTGGTACAAAGTATCGGGTCATCATTACCAATACCCATGGAAGCGTTACAAGCGAAGAAGCGACGCTATTGATGATGAGCATGACCGTGGTGCCTTCTGCCTCTGGTTTTTCCTACCGACAGCATTACATGCCCGTGTATCTCCATCTGGCGGATGGGCTCTCTACGCCTATCAAAAGATACAAATTCGTTTTAAAAAAATCATCCGAGACTGCCCCCACAATGAGCGAAGTAATCGCAGGGGCAGGGATTTACCGTTGGATCAACACCACAAAAAAACTGGTACACCTTGCATACGATATTGACTCAGAGATCAAAGCATATCTGGCCACTCAAAAAGACAAACACTCTGTGAGGGTAGACCTAGACGCCAACACCCTTAAGTACTTTTTGGAACCCAATACCGAATACACGCTGTATGCCACAGAAGTAGGCAGCGACAACGCCTCTCTTTCTTCGCACGTTGTAGAAATAAGCCGCTTCAGCACCTATCCAAAGGCTGCACCTCCTCCCAGCGCGTCTCTTAATTTTCCTGCCGCGCGTGGTGCTTATATTCCTGGTTTTGGGGAAAATAGAGATCTAGGAAAAAACTATCCTTACTATGACCCTGCGGATGATGCTTTTGTATTGGCCTTTGCAGCGGATCATAACATAACTTTAGCAAACATCGGAATGAATGGTGGTAGATCCCCTTTATTGTTTGACGCGTTTATCACTCCCTTTTTAGAGCCTACAACTCAGACTCAATATGATGTTGTTATGCTTAACTATCTTACCGGATATAGCTATTCTGGAAGTAATCCTGAGATATCTGGAGCCTCAGATCATACAAAATTTCTTATCATACAACCACCTCCACTGACTGCTGGGCACACTTTAGGAATTACTACGACTAAGCCCGATACTACACTCTATGAGTCTCTTTATGTTTTCCAAAAAGATAGCCAATAACTGGAAGAGGGGATGAAGCGTGTAGAGTGCTAGTTGTTTAGTCTCATACTGTGGTGATATAGTCCAGTATTGTTATTTTTTCAGAGTGTTATCGCTCTTCATCACCCGCTCACGCTTCTCTTTTATCGTGCTCGCAGTTAAGGTTTGTGCCAAGATTGACCTTTTTGGCACAAACCTGCTTTTACGCGCAGCGGCAGATCAAATACCAGTACCCGACTTTAGATAGGCCTCCATCGTCGTTTTTTGCCTTTTTCACAACCGTTGGCGACACAATTTTAACCGTTTGGCCCCATTTAGCCCTTTTGTGTGCTGTATAAGTTCAGAAAGATATTGCACTTTTTATCAAGATGCAAAGTATGCAGTATCAACATATTGGATTTAGATTAAAAGGCCTTTATCATATAGCTTCTCTAAGTTTCAGGGAAGCAGATATGGACAACACCGCCGCTAAACGTAAACGTATTCTCGACTTTTGGGATAAGTATGGACTAAGCGCAACCATCGATGCCTTCGATGTTTCCAGAAGAACCCTATTCTCTTGGAAAGCAAACCTCTTTGCACAGGGCGGCAATATTGCCGCCCTGTGCAAAAAAACCACCAAACCTCATCGTCTACGACAACCTTCCTATTCACCCATCATTGTTCAAGAAATTACCCGTCTGCGTTCTTTACACCCCAATATAGGCAAAGAAAAACTCTTTGCTCTGCTTCTTCCATTTTGTCAATACAACACCATCAATCTGCCCTCTGTTTCCACTATTGGTCGAATCATTGCCCGAGCACCAAACAAAATGCGTGTCACCCCGCAACGCATTAATTCCCGAGGCAAGATTAGGCCATTCAAACGTAATATCGTTGCTCGAAAACCTAAACATCTCACGCTAAAAGTCAATGAGTGCTTGGCATTTGATACCATCGTCCGTCAACGTGATGGGATGAAAAAATATCTAATCACTGCGATAGATCCTGCCTCGCATATTGCCTTTTCCTTCGCACCTACTCGAGCCAACAGTCAAAGCGCCAAGGCGTTACATTGTGCGATTGTTTCTGAGTTTCCCTACCTGCAAGCAGCCAAAGTTCTTACCGACAACGGTAGCGAGTTTAAGGGGGCCTTTGCAGAGTATCTAAACAAAGAGGAGAGGGTGCATTGGCACACTTACCCGCGAACCCCAAAGATGAACGCGCATTGTGAGCGCTTCAACCGAACCATCCAGGAATCGTTTGTGGATTACCACGAGGATTTGCTGTTCTGTGACTTATCCCTGTTTAACAAGAAATTAACACAATGGCTAGTGTTCTACAACACACAACGACCTCACCTATCGACCAAGCCTCAAAAAAAGAAAGTCACCTCTAAAAATAACCTCCCCGTCTCTCCACTAACATACCTCCTTACCCATAACCCAGAGTGCAATATGTATTGGACCAATACATGTGCTTGAGATTTTGCGATAATGGGGTAAAATGATAGCTGTCTAGAGAAAAAGTGAAAAATATCATTAATTTTTTTTTAGATAAGTATTTTTGCATTTTTCTATTTTCTTAAGTGGCAGATTGAGTGCCAAATTGAGTGCAACGCAAAAAAAAATGTTTGATGATAACAGAAATTTTAAAAAAATTAACCGGAGACCGGAGACCGGAGACCGTACGCTCTGTGTTGCCCTCTGATCGCGGATATTCCGCATCCCCCTAACCATTCTTATCTTCGTTTTCTTACCATTTGTTTGGTAGGTCTTTCTTCGTTTCTTTTTTTTGATACCCTTCCTTGAGTACTCTTGGAAGGGTTTTTTTTGGTCTTTTTTTAGAAAGTGATGCTTTTATGAAAACACATTCTGTATGGCATTCAGCAGCCTTGATTGCAAGCTCATTCGTGTTTATTGTGTTATTGACGGGTTGTGGGGGTGGTGGTGGATCCATTGGAAATACGCCCAACACATCTACCGCAGTACCCACCATCAGCACACAGCCGAGTGCTCGTAGTGTTTCTGAAGGCACAACGGCAACATTTTCAGTGGAGGCAACAGGCGCCATCAGCTATCAATGGCAGAAAAATGGTGTTGATATTTCAGGGGCCAATGCTGCCACCTATACCACCGGCATATTGAGCGCTGCGGATGATGGATCAAAATATCGAGTCATTATTACCAATGATAATGGAAGCGTTACAAGCAGCGAAGTACTTTTATCAGTGCTATCCCCCCCAACGATTACCACACAGCCATCTGATCATAATGTTGCTATAGGCACAACGGCAACATTTTCGGTGAATGCAGAAGGTGCCATCAGCTATCAATGGCAGAAAGATGGTGTTGATATTTCAGGAGCCAATGCTGCCAGCTATACCACCGGCACATTGAGTGCGGCGGATGATGGATCAAAATATCAAGTCATCATTACCAATAACAATGGAAGCGTTACAAGCACAGAAGTACTTTTATCGGTGGCATCAGCAACCGCCCCCCCAACGATTACCGCACAGCCGTCTGATCAGAGTGTTGCGGTAGGCGCAACTGCCACGTTTTCCGTGGCGGTATCAGGTTTGGATGTACGCTATCAATGGCAGAAAAATGGTGTTGATATTTCAGGGGCCAATGCTGCCAGCTATACCACCGGCACGTTGAGTACTGCGGATGATGGATCGAAATATCAAGTCATCATCACCAATAGTGTTGGAAGCATTACAAGCAACGAAGTGATTTTATTGGTGGCATCAGCAACCGCCCCCCCAACGATTACCACACAGCCATCTGATCAGAATGTTGCAGTAGGCGCCACTGCAACGTTTTCCGTGTTGGCATCAGGAGCGGATATAATCTATCAATGGCAGAAAAATGAGGTTGATATTTCAGGGGCCAACGCTGCCACCTATACCACGGGCGCATTGGCTGCTGCGGATCTTGGTACAAAGTATCGGGTCATCATTACCAATACGCATGGAAGCGTTACAAGCGAAGAAGCGACGCTATTGATGATGAGTATGAGCGTGGTGCCTTCTGCCTCTGGTTATTCCTACCGACAGCATTACATGCCCGTGTATCTCCATCTGGCGGATGGTCTCTCTACGCCTATCAAAAGATACAAATTCGTTTTAAAAAAATCATCCGAGACTGCACCCACAATGAGCGAAGTAATCGCAGGGGCAGGGATTTATCGTTGGATCAACACCACAAAAAAACTGGTACACCTTGCATACGATATTGACTCAGAAATCAAAGCATATCTGGCCACTCAAAAAGACAAACACTCTGTGATGGCAGACCTAGACGCCAACACCCTTAAGTACTTTTTGGAACCCAATACCGAATACACGCTGTATGCCACAGAAGTGGGCAGCGACAACGCCTCTCTTTCTTCGCACGTTGTAGAAATAAGCCGCTTCAGCACCTATCCAAAGGCTGCACCTCCTCCCAGCGCGTCTCTTAATTTTCCTGTCGCGCGTATTAGTATACCCGGTTTTGGGGAAAATACAGGTGGAAAAAACTACCCTTACTATGACCCAGCGGATGATGCTGTTGTATTGGCCTTTGCAGCGAATCATAACATAACTGTAGGAACATTCTCTATGAATGCAACAACTGCACTGTTTGACACATTGGGCGATACCAAATTGTATGCTGAGGACAGTCAGACTCAATATGATATTGTTATGTTTAGGTATGGTACCGGATACACCTATTCGGGCACAGATCCTGAAATATCTGGAGCCTCAGATCATACAAAGCTTCTTTTGGTACACGCTCCTCCGACTGATACCGATACTACCTTTTCGCTCTTGGGTGCTAGGCTGAATAATGCATTGGATAATAAGATATATGAGCTTGCTTACACTTACAAAAAAGATAGCCAAAATAATTGAGAGTGGATAATGGAGCAAATATCGCCTTAGTCGCCATGATTAATCGTTGGAAGAAAGCCAAAGTTTTTTCATATAGCCGAAAAATGATAAAATGTCACTGTGTTGTTTCGCTCCTCATGTATGGGATATACACTTCGTCGCTTACGCCTTGTGACGTTTTAAATTTGTCTCGCGATAAGAACCCATACCAGCACTGTATGAGACTGTACGCATAGTGGGCTTGCGTGGCTCTCTTAAATGGCGTGTGGTTATGTGTGGCTGATCCACTGTTCAATGCGCAGTGAAATATCCGCAATACCTTGATATTCATTGAGTAGCATCGTATATGTGAAGCAAGCCTCACGTAAGGAAGGGTCTGGGCTAAAGCGATCAGGAGCATTAAAATAAAGTGCTGAAGCGCGAATACGTTCATTGTGTACAGAAAGTTTCCAATGGTTGTTTTTCAAATGCTTCCATCGATCAATTAAAAAGCAATCATGAAAAAGTGGAGCCGAAAAGTGTTGTCCCCAAACCATGGATTCAATTGCGCGTAAATTGGCCAATGTGAAGTCATGGGGAAGCAACGCGCCATCTGTAATAATGCTTTGCGTTAGTATTTCTGGTGAGAGTGTGTGAACCGCTTCATCAAACCTTTCATGAAAAACATCAAATTTTTTTTCTTCTATGGAGACACCGGCGGCCATAGCATGTCCTCCAAAGCGGAGCAAAAGATGTGGATATTGTTTATCGATCCAGTCAAGACAATCGCGCAAATGCAGTCCAGACACGGAACGCCCAGAACCACGCAACAATCCTTGTGCATCGCGTGCAAAAATAAAAGTGGGTTTTCCCGTATTTTCTTTGACACGTGCGGCTACGATACCAATGATCCCCAAATGCCATTGGGGTTGATAAAGCGTCACGGTACGTTCTGTTTTGGAAAACTCCAATTGTTCCAAGATATGCATGGCTTCTGTTTTTATGTGCTGTTCAATATTTTTGCGTTCGTGGTTGATGCTGTGCAGTTGCTTGGCCAGTGGCATGGCCTTGTCCATAGAATCGGCCAGTAAGCATTCAATACCGATGGTCATATCCGCAATGCGTCCCGCAGCATTAATACGTGGTCCCAATTGAAAGGCCAAGTCGGTGCTTGAAAGCATTTTATTGTTCCGCCCAGTCACTTCAAGCAGTGCGGTAATGCCGGGGCAAGCACGTCGCTCACGCATGCGCTTTAAACCAAAATGAACCAAACAACGGTTGTTGGCATCCAAGGGAACCAGATCGGCAATCGTACCTAAAGCCACCAAGTCAAGATAATGCCCAAGTGGAAAATCGATGTGATCGTGTACACGCAAATGTTGGCGAAGGGCGATTAACACATAAAACATAACGCCTACGCCTGCTAGATGCTTACTGGGAAATAGGCAATCCAATTGGTTTGGGTTAACAATCGCGTTCGCTTGGGGTAAGGTTTTGCCGGGAAGATGATGGTCGGTAATTAATACTTTCGTTCCGTGTTGTCGTAAGAGATGAATGCCTTCATGGCTTGCAATGCCATTATCCACGGTGATGGCCAAGTCTGGTTTTTGGGATAAAGCCATCTTGGCTATTTCAGGCGATAGGCCATATCCCATGGTTTCTCGATTTGGGACCCAATAATGTACGGGTACGTTGAGCCGGCGTAAGGCCTTGACGGCAAGCGCGGAGGCAGTAGCACCATCGCAGTCATAATCCCCAAATATGGCAATGGAGTGTCGATGTTTAACGGCCTCTGCCAACAATTGTACGGCTTCATCCATGCCTTTGAGCGCGTTGGGGGGAAGCAAAGAATCTATACTCGGCTGAGTCTCACGAAGATTGGTAACACCGCGTGCAGCAAGCAAACGCGCCAACAGTCCAGAAGCCCCTTGTTGCTTAAGGTGCTGTACGATGTCATGATTAATAGGACGTTGTTGAATGATAGGAGAAGTCATGAGTGGTGATTTTATAGTATGAGTGAGCGTTTTTGTTTGATACATGACCGAAGAAACTGAAAATATTATTTTTTCCAGCGAAATAAGACGATTGTTTGTTATCATACAGCTTTTGGGTTGATGGGCAAAACATGGGACAAAAATCCACGATATGTGCAATGTTGCAAGACAACAAAGGATTCTCACTTGTTTTTTCTATTACTTTCATGGATATTATATGAATATTAAACAATCTATTGCTTGGGTCAGTGTTGGACTTTCGTTTGGGCTTTCGCTGGGCTTGGGCATTTCTGCTTTAGCCAGTAAAAATATGGTAGATAATGGTGATCTGCCTGTAGTAGAAATTCGTAAATTTTCGAGTGCGCTCACACGTGTAAAAGATCATTATGTTGAAAAAACAAAAGACGCAAAGCTGATTGAGTCGGCTATTTCAGGTATGGTGTCCAGTTTGGATCCACACTCTACCTATTTAAATGAAGACAGTTTTCGCGAGATAAAAATAGGCACCCGAGGAGAATTTGGAGGGCTTGGTATTGAAGTGCAAATGGAAAATGGATTGGTAAAAGTGATGTCGCCTATTGAGGACACCCCTGCCTTTCGCGCTGGAATCAAAACCGGAGACTTAATTTATTTGATTAATAAAAAAGCCGTACGTGGTCTATCGTTGAATGATGCGGTAAAAAAAATGCGGGGCAAGCCCGGCACCTCCATTACATTGGGCGTACTGCGAAAAAACAGCAAGAAACCATTAACGTTTACATTGGTACGCGAAGTGATCAAAATTCCTTCGGTCAAGTCAAAGCGCCTTGATCATGATATCGGCTTTTTGCGGATTACCAGTTTTCAAGGACGCACCGTCCCTATGTTGGTCGATCATATCACGAAACTCTACCAAAAAAAACCACTGGCCGGCGTGGTGCTTGATCTTCGCAATGATCCTGGTGGTTTGCTGGATGCGGCCATTGGTGTGTCGTCCGTCTTTTTGGAGGACGATAAAACAGTGGTGACCACCAATGGGCGAACGTTGGACTCAAAGCGTTCTTATACGACTGATTCAAGAAAATATAAACGTTTTGTGGATGAGGGGTTTCCACACGATTTGATTAAAGAAACACCAATGGTGATACTGATCAACGGGGGATCTGCCTCGGCCTCAGAAATTGTTGCTGGTGCTTTGCAAGATTATCAACGCGCCAAAATTATGGGCTTGCAGTCATTTGGTAAGGCCTCTGTTCAAACCATTATGCCATTGGAAGATGGAAAAACGGCTTTAAAACTCACTACAGCACACTACTATACGCCGTTGGGGCGCTCCATTCAAGTAACGGGAGTAGCGCCCGATCTTTGGGTCGCAGAAACAAAAGAAGGACATGTCAATGCGACTGTACGCGAAGTGGATTTTGTGGGGCATTTAGAAAACCCGAACAACGAAAACGCGGATGATGAGGTTTTACACGCCGAAGATCAACAAACGCAACCTGATTTAAAAGCGACCCCAGAAGAGCCGAATAAACCAATTGAGTTTGGGAGCGATCAAGATTTTCAACTACAACAAGCGGTGAACTTCCTTATTGGGGCGGATGTTGCAACGATTGACCCACCTCAACAACAACCAACACCGACACTTGAAGAATCTCAGGGCATACAGGAAAATGAAGAAGGTGACAATCCTTCGGAGACCGAAGCGCAGGAGACTCCCCCGGAATCTGAATAATAACATTTCAAGCCGTCTTTTTTCTGATGCGAATACCGTGATCGCGGCTATTTTTAAGGCGATCACTTATTTCAGACCATTTTTGCCATGCTCACGGATGCCTCCATTGTTGTTTTGATTTCTGGGCGTGGCAGCAACATGCTGGCATTGGCGGACTCGGATGTTGGTCAGTCCATTGCGTTGGTGTTAAGCAATTGTCCACAAGCGCCAGGGCTTTTGGCAGCGCAAAAAAGAGGCCTCAACACACAGGTAATAGATCATCGGGCTTATAGCCATCAGCGTTTGTTTGAACAGGCTATGATGGATGCGATTGATGCTCATACGCCCGATTTAATGGTATTGGCAGGTTTTATGCGTGTACTTTCCGCAGATTTTGTGGATCATTATAAAGGGCGCATGATTAATATTCATCCGGCATTGTTGCCGGCGTTTCGGGGTTTAAATACCCATCAACGCGTATTGGATGCGGGTATACGCGAACATGGGTGTACGGTACACTTTGTGGATGATGGCGTTGATACAGGCGCGATTATTGAGCAAGCCGTTGTACCGGTTCTTCCGGACGACGATGTACACACTTTATCACACCGTGTTTTAGAGGCTGAACACCGTATTCTCTCCAATGCTGTTGTACGTTATTTGTGTGGTGAATATCGCTTGATTGACCATCAGGTACAATGGTGTGACAATACGGTTTTGCGTGACCATGCGCGTTAGCGTTTTCTGGCTAAAATCTTAGTGTTGCTTTCTTTATAACATTTCCTTGTATGAATTTTTTCTTTTCATTATCACTCATAGATGCGATGGGCGCAAAAATTGCCAGCGGTGCACTGGTGGGGTTTTTGGTCGGCTTAACAGGTGTGGGGGGGGGATCGTTGATGACGCCTTTATTAACGTTGATGCTTGGGGTACCCGCAACGGTTGCGGTGGGCACAGATTTGGCATTTGCGGCCATTACCAAAAGTTTTGGGGTGTTGGCACATCGTGGGAGTCGCTTAATTCAGTGGGTTATTGTACGGCGCTTGATGATGGGAAGTCTCCCGGCGGCAATATTAACAACGCTCGTATTGAAGTGGACGGATTTTAATCGTGATGGTGAGCAATATGTTCGTTATGTCATTGCTTTTTCTGTGTTTTTGACGATGTTGGGGCTTTTGTGTCGTCAGGCGATGCTGCGTGTTGTTTCGCGTTGGTCCCATTGGCCGCTTTCTGGGCTTCGTTTAATGTTGGCAACGATACTATTGGGTGCTGTCATTGGGGTGTTGGTAACAGTATCGTCTATTGGTGCTGGCGTGGTCGGTGTGGTGGTCATGTTGTTTTTGTATCCTCATCTCACCCCTGCCCAATTGGCAGCAACAGATATTAGTTATGCAGTACCCATGACTGCGGTGTCGGCCCTAGGGCATGTGTGGCTGGGAACGGTAGAGCCGACCCTATTGGTTTCGCTGTTAATCGGCTCTATTCCTGCCATTTGGTTGGGCGCAAAATTGGCGCGCTGCTTGCCGGAAAGAGTCGCACGCGGAGTTCTGGCTACGGTATTGGCATTGGTTGCCATTAAAATGGTACTCTAACGCATTCCGTAATTTTTTACCATTTGATATATACTCCCGAAAAACGTCGTTGTTTGTTGTTTTAATATTCTACATTTTACCGTTATTGATGAACCCATCTTATGTACCAATATAACACATATGATCACCAGTTCGTGAATGCGCGTGTGGCGCAATATCGCGATCAAGTACAACGTTTCCGTGCAGGAGAGCTGACCGATGAGCAGTTTCGTCCGTTGCGCTTACAAAACGGCTTATATATGCAACGTCAGGCGCATATGTTGCGTGTGGCCATTCCCTATGGTCATTTGTCTTCTGTACAGATGCGCCGATTGGCAGATATTGCCGAGCGTTTCGATAAAGGGTATGGACATTTCACCACACGGCAGAACATTCAATACAATTGGATTGAGTTGGATGATACCCCTGATATTTTGCAAGCCTTAGCAGAAGTGGAAATGCACGCCATACAAACCAGTGGCAACTGCGTACGCAATATCACCACAGATCCTTGGGTGGGGGTGGCGCGTGATGAGATAGTCGATACGCGCCCTTATGCTGAAATCATGCGCCAGTGGTCCAGTTTGCATCCTGAATTTTCTTATTTGCCGCGTAAATTTAAAATTGCGCTCACTGGGGCAAAAGAAGATCGTGCGGCGATTATGTTGCACGACATTGGCTTTGCTTTTTATAAGCAGCCGCATGGTGGCAATAATGCAGCGGATCCTTTATCGCATGAAGGCGTTAAGATAAAGGTCTTTGTGGGCGGCGGCATGGGGCGCACCCCAATGATTGGCGCCATCATTCGCGAAGACTTGAATTGGGATGAATTGCTGACTTATTGTGAAGCCATTTTGCGTGTATACAACCGCTATGGTCGCCGTGACAATTTGTATAAAGCCCGTATTAAGATATTGGTCAAGGCGTTGGGGAGTGAAGCCTTTAAGGCCGAAGTCGATCAGGAATGGCTACAGATCAAAGACAGCCCCATGCGTATTATGTCGGAGGCTTTTTATCGGGTTGCCGCGTACTTTAAACCGCCGGCTTACGAGGACACCCCCGAGATGGATTTTTCAGCATTGGCGCAACAACACGCGGATCATCCGCTATCGGCAGCATGGAGCGCATGGTTAAAGTACAATGTTTTACCCCATCGGGTGGCGGGTCATAGCATCGTGCTGTTGTCATTAAAGCCGCACGGTACGGTGGCACCGGGAGACGCCACGGCGGTGCAAATGCGCGCGGTTGCAGATTGGGCAGATACGTTTGGTTTTGGTGAAGTGCGCGTGACGCATGAGCAAAATTTGGTCTTGCCCGATGTGCGTCAGCGTGATTTGTTTGCGCTATGGCAACTGGTACACGATGCGCAATTGGCCACGCCAAACCATCGCCTGCTCACGGATATTATTGCGTGTCCGGGCGGAGATTTTTGTGCATTGGCAAATGCGCGTTCGTTAACCGTGGCCGCAGAGATTCAAAAACGTTTTGATGATTTAGAGGCGTTGTTTGATATTGGAGAAATATCCATCAACATTTCAGGCTGTATCAACTCCTGTGCGCACCATCACATTGGCCATATTGGCGTCTTGGGGGTGGATAAGGACGGCAAAGAATGGTATCAAGTCAGCCTAGGGGGCGCGCAAGGCTATGGGGCTAAAATTGCGAAGATTATCGGGCCCGCGTTTTCGGCAGGGGATATGCCAGAAGTTATCGAGCGAATCATTCGTGTGTATTTGCGTATGCGCATTGTTCCCGATACCCCAGAAGGGGCAGCACACATTGAGCCTTTTTCTGAAACCGTTTCGCGGCTTGGCATTGAGCCATTCAAGCAAGAGGTGTATGGGGCGCCATTAACCCATAGCGGTGCAGCCGATGGCAAACAAATTCATGATGGCAGCAAGCGACGACTCATGGAAGAACTGACATGACCCACTATGTACTGAAAATTCAATCCCCGCAGACGAAAACGTCAGCCTCTGAATCCACCTCAAAAGATCAATCCTCTCCGATATGTTTGATTGAGTCGGATGATTGGCAAGTGGTACGCGACACAACGCATGCGCAAGATTTTTCGGCATGGCCTGCCTATAGCATTTTACCGTTGCCCGTGTGGCGGGCATGTGTGGAGGGTTTGGCGCAAAAGATTCCGCAGGATCCCCGTTTGAATGACTATGGAGTATGGATTGCACCCGATGATGATGTGATGCAATTGGCACCGCTGTTGGAAAAATCGTTTTATCCGGCTTTGATGGCGGTAGATTTTCCGCATTGGAAAGATGGGCGCGGTTATAGCCATGCGTACCTGTTGCGCCAGCGTTTGCAATGGCAAGGAGAGATTCGTGCCATTGGGGATGTGTGGCGCGATCAAATGTTGCACATGGCGCGAAGTGGGGTCGATGTTTTTGCGGCGGCAAATGATTCCCCCGAATATTTACAGGCTTCCATTGCCGTGTTTCACCAGTTTAATCAATACTATCAAGCCGATGTATGGCAGCCCCTGCCATTGTTTCGACGCTCGTAAAAGCCTCTCTTTTGATTAACGCGTTGCTTTTCAGGGCAATCCCATCATGGTATGGTGTAGCCAAGCAACAACATCATGATCGATTAAGGGCACACTCCAGTGTCATAGAGTCGTTATAATGGCGGTGACAAGTAACAAAAGGTTCTCAAAAAGATTCCCGATATTTTTTAACGCGCTATATGGCGATGATTCAACGGTGAAAATATGATACAAGAAACGCCTTTGTGGCAAGTACCCAAAAGCAGTGCAGAAGCCAAAGACAACGTATCTGAGTGCGCCTCTACACTACAGCAACGTTTGGCTCAAATACTCAAAAAGCATCAACATCCGGTGTTTTCGACTTCATTGGCGGTGGAAGATATGGTGTTGCTGGATGCCATTTGCCGGGGTGAACATAACGTGCGCGTTTTCACCTTAAACACCGGCAAGCTGCCGGTACAAACCTTATCGATACTTACGCGGGCGCGAAATACCTATGATTTAATCATCGAAGAAGTGCATCCATTGAAAGAAGATTTGGAGGCTTTTTTTCATCAGCATGTAGATTTTTCTGATATTTACCAATCGGTTGATGCCAGACAGGCGTGTTGTCACATGCGGAAGGTCAAGCCATTGCAACGCATGCTCAAAGGGGCCGATGCATGGTTTACCGGTCGGCGCGCGCAGCAGGGCGTTACGCGTGCCGATCTGCCATTATCAGAGCCTGATCCGGAATGCGCTTTAATCAAATACAACCCGCTGTTTGATTGGAGCGAAGAACAAGTGTGGGCATATGCACAGGTGTATGCGCTGCCGGTGAATGAGCTACATTACTGCGGTTATCCCAGTATCGGTTGTGAACCTTGTACCAAAGCCATACGACAAGATGAGGATATTCGGGCTGGGCGCTGGTGGTGGGAATCGGCAGAAACCAAAGAATGTGGCTTGCATCAAAAAACAGAATAACCCCCATCTGCTTGATGGAAAATCGGTTGTGAAACACCAAACATAAAGAAAGCCCAATGACAATAGATCATAAGGAAATCAAAGCGCGCTTGGAAGGCGCGACCCCGGAGCAAATCGCATGGTTTGCGTCGCGTTGTGCATTGCGGGCATTGCCCTATCTTGCCCATCGAGAATACAACGATTTTTCTTTTTGGGATCAAGAAGATCGACCCCGCCATCTACTGGCGATTTTTCGAGCTGTTAATGCAGCCTGTTTGATGGGACATACGGATTTTAAGAGTCCAGAACACCTTAAACAGAGCAGAGATTTGTTTTATACCGCCGACGCCTCCGCCGCCGCCGCCGCCTACGCCGCCGCCGCCGACGCCTCCGCCGACGCCGCCGCCGCCGCCGCCTACACCGCCGCCGCCGCCGCCGCCGCCGACGCCGCCGCCTCCGCCGCCTCCGCCGCCGCCGCCGCCTACGCCGCCGCCGCCTACACCGCCGCCGCCGACGCCGACGCCGCCGCCGACGCCGACGCCGCCGCCGACGCCGACGCCGACGCCGCCGCCGACGCCGCCGCCGACGCCGACGCCTTTTCGGAGAGTATTATAAAAGACCTTGACTCTCTTCAATCCCCCCCCCCCCCCCCGGCGCTTTGGGGGGATGAGGCACCTCACTCATGGCAGCGTTGTGTAGAGCGTTTTGAGAAAAGCGTTCGTCAACTACAGTTTGATTATTTGTGGGAACAATATGTCGGTTGGTTGCAAGGCCGATTTGATATTAACAGCATGCAACGCGGCTTGTTAATGCCAGATGCAATACTGGCAGCAGATCCAGATGCCTGCTATGTGTATTGGGCCACCGGCCGAGAAAAACCTCTAGCAGATGATCCACCAATCCCAGACACCGATGAGAGAAAGCTCAAGCAGTTACAACAACAGCAACAACAACAGCAACAACAACAGCAACAAACAATTGATCGGCTTCAGAAAGATAAGCAAGATTTAGAAAATCGTATCCGTACACTATCCGAAGATGATTATCAAAAAGAAGAACTGAAAAAACAGATTAAGAATAAAGAGCGTCAATTAAAGGCTGAACAAGAGCTTTCCAAGCAATACACAAAGCAATACACAGATAAGATAACAAACCTTGAAACAGCGTTAAAAGCGTTAAAAGACAATTTATCGGAAGATATTGATGACGCGATTAAAGCGGTTAATGATTCGTTAAGTACGGCTACGCATGAAATTTGCGCAACGCGTCTTTTGTCATGGGGATTACGGGTTTTGGTGATGATTGTTTTTGTCTGGCTTGCGTGTATATTGTGGCAGAATATTGAAGTGAGACAAGGTGAGGCATTGCAAGAGCATATATCAACGTCTTCTGATTCCAATGGCCCATTAACAGCAAAGGCAGCAGCGGCAGAAAGTACAATGATCTTTTACATGCGTCTTTGGCTACCAGTCATTTTGTTATTGCTGATTGCCACAACCTTATTGCGGCACGATGCGAAGTTGATGGCGAATATTCGCCATTCGATTGAACAAAAGCGTCAGGTGGAAATTGCCACTGGCTTGTTTAAGGCCTCGCAACACCTTCATACAGACCTGAAAAAAAGCCGAGAATTGGTGGAGGCCACGTTCAATAAAATTGTCAATACGTTGTTGACGCATTCGGATCAGACATCGAATCGCTCAACCCCTCTTGATCATACGAATTCCGAGCGCACGCTACTTGATCGATTTGTAGGCGAGTTGCAAAAGCGTGTTTTGGGCAACAAGGATTCTTCTCAGTGATAAAATTTATGAAAACATCGAATGCGCATTCACATTTAGATTGGCTGGAGGCCGAATCGGTTTATATCATTCGTGAAGTGGCGGCGAATTTTGAGCGTCCGGCCTTGTTGTTTTCGGGAGGCAAAGATTCGGCGTTGCTGTTGCATTTGGCCGTTAAGGCGTTTCGTATTGAGGGGCGGCCATTGGTGTTGCCCTTTCCGTTGGTTCATATCGATACCGGACATAATTATCCGGAGGTGATGGCGTTTCGGGATCAGATGGTAAAGATATATGGGGCGAATCTTGTGGTCGGGCATGTGGAAGACTCGATGCGGCGCGGTACGGTCGTGCTGCACAAAGCCACCGATTCACGCAATACAGCACAATCGGTAACCTTGATGGAAACGATTGAAGCGTATCAGTTTGATGCTTTAATGGGGGGCGCGCGGCGCGATGAAGAAAAGGCAAGGGCAAAAGAGCGTATTTTTTCGCACCGTGATGATTTTGGTCAGTGGGAGCCCAAGCACCAACGCCCAGAATTATGGCATTTATACAATACCCAAATTCATCCGGGTGAGCATTTTCGGGTGTTTCCCATTTCCAACTGGACAGAAATGGAGGTATGGCAATACATTGCGCGCGAATCCATTGAACTGCCTTCGATTTATTATACGCATACGCGTGAGGTAGTGCGCGATAGTGGTTTGTTGCGACCGATTACCGAAATCACCCCAAAACGTGATGGGGATCAGGTTGAAACACTATCGGTGCGTTTTCGTACGGTGGGTGATATTTCTTGTACGTATCCGGTGGAAAGTACAGCAAGCACAGCCGAAGCGATTATTGTGGAGACTGCCAAAACCGATATCTCTGAACGCGGTGCCACGCGCATGGACGATAAAACCAACGAGGCATCGATGGAGCGGCGCAAGAAGGAAGGGTATTTTTAATACGAACGCGTAAATCCAAATGGCATCGAGTCTGAGTTTCAAGCCGTTTTCTCGATGAAGAATTGAGAGTAGGAATTGCTACAGGCGTTTATGGCGCTTACACTCTCTATTATTGGCTATCTTTTTGGTAAATGTAAGTACCTGTATACTGTATAGAATCGGGGCTAGTCGAAGAAGTTCCTAAAATTTGCCCAGTAGTCAGCGGAGGTTGTTGTATGATAAGAAATTTTTTATGATCTGAGGCTCCAGATATTTCAGAATTACTTCCAGAATAGCTATATCCGGTAAGATACTTAAGCATAACAACATCATATTGAGTCTGAGTTGTAGGAGTATAATAGATAGTCAAAAACGCCTCAAACACTACAGTAGATTGATTGACTGCGATGTTTCCTGCTCCTACTCGGCTATGATTCAGTGCCAATGCCAATACAACAGCATCATCCGCAGGGTCATAGTAAGGGTAGTTATTTCCACCTGTATCTTCCCCAAAACCGGGTATACTAATACGCGCGACAGGAAAATTAAGAGATGCAGTGGGAGGAGGTGCAGCCTTTGGATAGGTGCTGAAGCGGCTTATTTCTACAACGTGCGAAGAAAGAGAGGCGTTGTCGCTGCCCACTTCTGTGGCATACAGCGTATATTCGGTATTGGGTTCCAAAAAGTACTTAAGGGTGTTGGCGTCTAGGTTTGCCATCACAGAGTGTTTGTCTTTTTGAGTGGCCAGATATGCTTTGATCTCTGAATCAATATCGTATGCAAGGTGTACCAGTTTTTTTGTGGTGTTGATCCAACGATAAATCCCTGCCCCTGCGATTACTTCGCTCACTGTGGGTGCAGTCTCGGATGATTTTTTTAAAACGAATTTGTATCTTTTGATAGGCGTAATAGGCGTAGAGAGACCATCCGCCAGATGGAGATACACGGGCATGTAATGCTGTCTGTAGGAAAAACCAGAGGCAGAAGGCACCACGGTCATACTCATCATCAATAACGTCGCTTCTTCGCTTGTAACGCTTCCATGGGTATTGGTAATGATGACCCGATACTTTGTACCAAGATCCGCAGCAGCCAATGCGCCCGTGGTATAGGTGGCAGCATTGGCCCCTGAAATATCAACCTCATTTTTCTGCCATTGATAGATTATATCCGCCCCTGATGCTAGCACGGAAAACGTTGCAGTGGCGCCTACTGCAACATTCTGATCAGATGGCTGTGTGGTAATCGTTGGGGGGGCGGTTGCTGATGCCACCAATAAAATCACTTCGTTGCTTGTAATGCTTCCAACACTATTGGTGATGATGACTTGATATTTCGATCCATCATCCGCAGTACTCAACGTGCCGGTGGTATAGCTGGCAGCATTGGCCCCTGAAATATCAACACCATTTTTCTGCCATTGATAGGTTATATCTGCCCCTGATGCCACCACGGAAAACGTGGCAGTTGTGCCTTCAGCGACGCTCTGAGCAGATGGCTGTGTGGTAATCGTTGGGGGTGATACCACCGATAAAAGTACTTCGCTGCTTGTAATGCTTCTAGCACTATTGGTGATGATGACTTGATATTTTGATCCATCATCCGCAGCGCTCAATGTGCCCGTGGTATAGCTGGCAGCATTGGCCCCTGAAATATCAACACCATTTTTCTGCCATTGATAGGTTATATCTGCTCCTGATGCCATCACGGAAAACGTTGCAGTGGCACCTACCGCAACATTCTGATCAGACGGCTGTGTGGTAATCGTTGGGGGTGATACCACCGATAAAATCACTTCGCTGCTTGTAATGCTTCCAGCACTATTGGTGATGATGACTTGATATTTCGATCCATCATCCGCAGTACTCAACGTGCCGGTGGTATAGCTGGCAGCGTTTGCTCCTGAAATATCAACACCATTTTTCTGCCATTGATAGGTTATATCTGCCCCTGATGCCATCACGGAAAACGTGGCAGTTGTGCCTTCAGCGACGCTCTGAGCAGACGGCTGTGTGGTAATCGTTGGGAGTGGTAGCACAGATAAAAGCACTTCGCTGCTTGTAATGCTTCCATTATCATTGGTCATGATGACTCGATATTTTGATCCATCATCCGCAATACTCAATGTGCCGGTGGTATAGCTGGCAGCATTGGCCCCTGAAACATCAACACCATTTTTCTGCCATTGATAGCGTACATCCAAACCTGATACCGCCACGGAAAACGTGGCAGTTGCGCCTACCGCAACACTCTGATCAGACGGCTGTGCGGTAATCGTTGGGGGGGCTGTTGCTGATGCCACCGATAAAAGTACTTCTGTGCTTGTAACGCTTCCATTGTCATTGGTAATGATGACTTGATATTTTGATCCATCATCCGCCGCGCTCAATGTGCCGGTGGTATAGCTGGCAGCATTGGCTCCTGAAATATCAACACCATCTTTCTGCCATTGATAGCTGATGGCACCTTCTGCATTCACCGAAAATGTTGCCGTTGTGCCTATAGCAACATTATGATCAGATGGCTGTGTGGTAATCGTTGGGGGGGATAGCACTGATAAAAGTACTTCGCTGCTTGTAACGCTTCCATTATCATTGGTAATGATGACTCGATATTTTGATCCATCATCCGCAGTACTCAATATGCCGGTGGTATAGGTGGCAGCATTGGCCCCTGAAATATCAACACCATTTTTCTGCCATTGATAGCTGATGGCGCCTGTTGCCTCCACTGAAAATGTTGCCGTTGTGCCTTCAGAAACACTACGAGCACTCGGCTGTGTGCTGATGGCGGGTACTGCGGTAGATGTGTTGGGCGTATTTCCAATGGATCCACCACCCCCACAACCCGTCAATAACACAATAAACACGAATGAGCTTGCAAGCAAGGCTGCTGAATGCCATACAGAATGTGTTTTCATAAAAGCATCACTTTCTTAAAAAAGACCAAAAAAAAACCTTCCAAGAGTACTCAAGGAAGGGTATCAAAAAAAAGAAACGAAGAAAGACCTACCAAACAAATGGTAAGAAAACGAAGATAAGAATAACTAGGGGGATGCGGAATATCCGCGATCAGAGGGCAACACAGAGCGTACTGTCTCCGGTCTCCGGTCTCCGGTTAATTTTTTTAAAATTTCTGTTATCATCAAACATTTTTTTTTTGCGTTGCACTCAATTTGGCACTTAAGAAAATAGAAAAATGCTTATCTAAAAAAATTAATGATATTTTTCACTTTTTCTCTAGACAGTTATCATTTTACCCCATTAGTACTATTATCGCAAAATCTCAAGCACACAAAAGGGCTAAATGGGGCCAAACGGCTAAAAGTGTGTCGCCAACGGTTGTGAAAAAGGCAAAAAACGATGATGGAGACCTATCTAAAGCCTGATATCGTTCACGAATGTTTGATCTGCCGCTGCGTGTAAAAGCAGGTTTACCAAAAAGGTCAATCTTGGCACAAACCTTAACTGCGAGCACGATAAAAGAGAAGCGTGAGCGGGTGATGAAGAGCGATAACACTCTGAAAAAATAACAATACTGGACTATATCACCACTGTATGAGACTAAACACTTGTACAGTACCATACAGCGCTGGTATGGGTTCTTAAATTTAAAATGTCACAAGGCATAAGCGACGAAGTGTATATTCCATACATGAGGAGCGAAACAACACAGTGACATTTTATCATTTTTCGGCTATATGAAAAAACTTTGGCTTTCTTCCAACGATTAATCATGGCGACTAAGGCGATATTTGCTCCATTATCCAATCTCAATTATTTTGGCTATCTTTTTTGTAAGCGTAAGCAGTCTGATATATCTTATTATCCAATGTATTATCCAGACTAGCACCCAAGAGCGAAAAGGTAGTATCGGTATCAGTCGGAGGAGCGTGTACCAAAAGAAGCTTTGTATGATCTGAGGCTCCAGATATTTCAGGATCTGTGCCCGAATAGGTGTATCCGGTACCATACCTAAACATAACAATATCATATTGAGTCTGACTGTCCTCAGCATACAATTTGGTATCGCCCAATGTGTCAAACAGTGCAGTTGTTGAATTCATAGAGAATGTTCCTGAAGTTATGTTATGATTCGCTGCAAAGGCCAATACAACAGCATCATCCGCTGGGTCATAGTAAGCTTCGTTTGCTCCACTTGCATTTGGTTCTCCAAAACCAGAAGTAGTAATAGCACGCGCGACCGGAAAATTAAGAGACGCGCTGGGAGGAGGTGCAGCCTTTGGATAGGTGCTGAAGCGGCTTATTTCTACAACGTGCGAAGAAAGAGAGGCGTTGTCGCTGCCTACTTCTGTGGCATACAGCGTGTATTCGG
Source organism: Pictodentalium vernedei (assembly GCA_031216915.1). Classification (NCBI taxonomy): domain Eukaryota; kingdom Metazoa; phylum Mollusca; class Scaphopoda; order Dentaliida; family Dentaliidae; genus Pictodentalium; species Pictodentalium vernedei. The sequence continues at coordinate 146,453 of JAUFNR010000022.1, read as the reverse complement.
TATTGGGTTCCAAAAAGTACTTAAGGGTGTTGGCGTCTAGGTCTGCCATCACAGAGTGTTTGTCTTTTTGAGTGGCCAGATATGCTTTGATCTCTGAGTCAATATCGTATGCAAGGTGTACCAGTTTTTTTGTGGTGTTGATCCAACGATAAATCCCTGCCCCTGCGATTACTTCGCTCACTGTGGGGGCAGTCTCGGATGATTTTTTTAAAACGAATTTGTATCTTTTGATAGGCGTAGAGAGCCCATCCGCCAGATGGAGATACACGGGCATGTAGTGCTGTCGGTAGGAATAACCAGAGGCAGAAGGCACTACCGTCATACTCATCATCAATAGCGTCGCTTCTTCGCTTGTAACGCTTCCATGGGTATTGGTAATGATGACCCGATACTTTGTACCAAGATCCGCAGCAGCCAATGCGCCCGTGGTATAGGTGGCAGCATTGGCCCCTGAAATGTCAACCTCATTTTTCTGCCATTGATAGATTATATCCGCCCCTGATGCCAACACGGAAAACGTTGCAGTGGCGCCTACTGCAACATTCTGATCAGATGGCTGTGTGGTAATCGTTGGGGGGGCGGTTGCTGATGCCACCAATAAAATCACTTCGTTGCTTGTAATGCTTCCAACACTATTGGTGATGATGACTTGATATTTCGATCCATCATCCGCAGTACTCAACGTGCCGGTGGTATAGCTGGCAGCATTGGCCCCTGAAATATCAACACCATTTTTCTGCCATTGATAGCGTACATCCAAACCTGATACCGCCACGGAAAACGTGGCAGTTGCGCCTACCGCAACACTCTGATCAGACGGCTGTGCGGTAATCGTTGGGGGGGGTGTTGCTGATGCCACCGATAAAAGTACTTCTGTGCTTGTAACGCTTCCATTGTCATTGGTAATGATGACTTGATATTTTGATCCATCATCCGCCGCACTCAATGTGCCGGTGGTATAGCTGGCAGCATTGGCTCCTGAAATATCAACACCATCTTTCTGCCATTGATAGCTGATGGCACCTTCTGCCTTCACCGAAAATGTTGCCGTTGTGCCTATAGCAACATTATGATCAGATGGCTGTGTGGTAATCGTTGGGGGGGATAGCACTGATAAAAGTACTTCGCTGCTTGTAACGCTTCCATTATCATTGGTAATAATGACTCGATATTTTGATCCATCATCCGCAGCGCTCAATGTGCCGGTGGTATAGCTGGCAGCATTGGCCCCTGAAATATCAACACCATTTTTCTGCCATTGATAGCGTACATCCAAACCTGATACCGCCACGGAAAACGTGGCAGTTGCGCCTACCGCAACACTCTGATCAGACGGCTGTGCGGTAATCGTTGGGGGGGCTGTTGCTGATACCACCGATAAAAGTACTTCTGTGCTTGTAATGCTTCCATTGTCATTGGTCATGATGACTTGATATTTTGATCCATCATCCGCAATACTCAATGTGCCGGTGGTATAGGTGGCAGCATTGGCCCCTGAAATATCAACACCATCTTTCTGCCATTGATAGCGTACATCCAAACCTGATACCGCCACGGAAAACGTGGCAGTTGCGCCTACCGCAACACTCTGATCAGACGGCTGTGCGGTAATCGTTGGGGGGGCTGTTGCTGATACCACCGATAAAAGTACTTCTGTGCTTGTAACGCTTCCATTGTCATTGGTAATGATGACTTGATATTTTGATCCATCATCCGCAGCGCTCAATGTGCCGGTGGTATAGCTGGCAGCATTGGCTCCTGAAATATCAACACCGTCTTTCTGCCATTGATAGCTGATGGCACCTTCTGCATTCACCGAAAATGTTGCCGTTGTGCCTATAGCAACATTATGATCAGATGGCTGTGTGGTAATCGTTGGGGGGGATAGCACTGATAAAAGTACTTCGCTGCTTGTAACGCTTCCATTATCATTGGTAATGATGACTCGATATTTTGATCCATCATCCGCATTACTCAATGTGCCGGTGGTATAGGTGGCAGCATTGGCCCCTGAAATATCAACACCATTTTTCTGCCATTGATAGCTGATGGCGCCTGTTGCCTCCACTGAAAATGTTGCCGTTGTGCCTTCAGAAACACTACGAGCACTCGGCTGTGTGCTGATGGTGGGTACTGCGGTAGATGTGTTGGGCGTATTTCCAATGGATCCACCACCACCCCCACAACCCGTCAATAACACAATAAACACGAATGAGCTTGCAAGCAAGGCTGCTGAATGCCATACAGAATGTGTTTTCATAAAAGCATCACTTTCTTAAAAAAGACCAAAAAAAAAACCCTTCCAAGAGTACTCAAGGAAGGGTATCAAAAAAAAGAAACGAAGAAAGACCTACCAAACAAATGGTAAGAAAACGAAGATAAGAATAACTAGGGGGATGCGGAATATCCGCGATCAGAGGGCGACACAGAGCGTACTGTCTCCGGTCTCCGGTCTCCGGTCTCCGGTTAATTTTTTTACAATTTCTGTTATCATTGAACATTTTTTTTGCGTTGCACTCAATTTGGCACTCAATCTGCCACTTAAGAAAATAGAAAAATGCTTATCTAAAAAAATTAATGATATTTTTCACTTTTTCTCTAGACAGCTATCATTTTACCCCATTAGTACTCCATTATCGCAAAATCTCAAGCACACAAAAGGGCCAAATGGGGCTAAATGGCTAAAAGTGTGTCGCTAACGGTTGTGAAAAAGGCAAAAAACGACGATGGAGGCCTATCTAAAGCGAGTATCGTTCACGAATGTTTGATCTGCCGCTGCATGTAAAAGCAGGTTTGCCAAAAAGGTCAATCTTGGCACAAACCTTAACTGCTCAGCACGATAAAAGAGAAACGTGGGCGGGTGATGAAGAGCGATAACATTCTCAAAAATAACAATACCGGACTATATCACCACTGTATGAGACTAAACAACTAGCACTCTACACGCTTCATCCCCTCTTCCAGTTATTGGCTATCTTTTTGGTAATGATAAGCACCCTGATCATTACTACCAGCAGGAGTATTTGAGTGAAATGATAAAAATTGCCCAACAGTCAGTGGAGGTGGTTGTATGATAAGAAGTTTTGTATGATCTGAGGCTCCAGATATCTCAGGATTACTTCCAGAATAGCTATATCCGGTAAGATACTTAAGCATAACAACATCATATTGAGTCTGAGTTGTAGGCTCTAAAAGGCTAGTCCAAAACGCGTCAAACAGTATAGTAGATGGATTGACTGAGATAACTCCATCATTCACGATATGATCCGTTGCCAATGCCAATACAAAAGCATCATCCGCAGGGTCATAGTAAGGGTAGTTTTTTCCACCTGTATCTTCCCCAAAACCGGGTATATTAATACGCGCGGCAGGAAAATTAAGAGACGCGCTGGGAGGAGGTGCAGGAGGTGCAGCCTTTGGATAGGTGCTGAAGCGGCTTATTTCTACAACGTGCGAAGAAAGAGAGGCGTTGTCGCTGCCTACTTCTGTGGCATACAGCGTATATTCGGTATTGGGCTCCAAAAAGTACTTAAGGGTGTTGGCGTCTAGGTCTACCATCACAGAGTGTTTGTCTTTTTGAGTGGCCAGATATGCTTTGATCTCTGAGTCAATATCGTATGCAAGGTGTACCAGTTTTTTTGTGGTGTTGATCCAACGATAAATTCCTGCCCCTGCGATTACTTCGCTCATTGTGGGTGCAGTCTCGGATGATTTTTTTAAAACGAATTTGTATCTTTTGATAGGCGTAATAGGCGTAGATAGCCCATCCGCCAGATGGAGATACACAGGCATGTAATGCTGTCGGTAGGAATAACCAGAGGCAGAAGGCACTACCGTCATACTCATCATCAATAGCGTCGCTTCTTCGCTTGTAACGCTTCCATGGGTATTGGTAATGATGACCCGATACTTTGTACCAAGATCCGCAGCAGCCAATGCGCCCGTGGTATAGGTGGCAGCATTGGCCCCTGAAATATCAACCTCATTTTTCTGCCATTGATAGATTATATCCGCCCCTGATGCCAACACGGAAAACGTTGCAGTGGCGCCTACTGCAACATTCTGATCAGATGGCTGTGTGGTAATCGTTGGGGGGGCGGTTGCTGATGCCACCAATAAAATCACTTCGTTGCTTGTAATGCTTCCAGCACTATTGGTGATGATGACTTGATATTTCGATCCATCATCCGCAGTACTCAACGTGCCGGTGGTATAGCTGGCAGCATTGGCCCCTGAAATATCAACACCATTTTTCTGCCATTGATAGCGTACATCCAAACCTGATACCGCCACGGAAAACGTGGCAGTTGCGCCTACCGCAACACTCTGATCAGACGGCTGTGCGGTAATCGTTGGGGGGGCTGTTGCTGATGCCACCGATAAAAGTACTTCTGTGCTTGTAACGCTTCCATTGTCATTGGTAATGATGACTTGATATTTTGATCCATCATCCGCCGCACTCAATGTGCCGGTGGTATAGCTGGCAGCATTGGCTCCTGAAATATCAACACCATCTTTCTGCCATTGATAGCTGATGGCACCTTCTGCCTTCACCGAAAATGTTGCCGTTGTGCCTATAGCAACATTATGATCAGATGGCTGTGTGGTAATCGTTGGGGGGGATAGCACTGATAAAAGTACTTCGCTGCTTGTAACGCTTCCATTATCATTGGTAATAATGACTCGATATTTTGATCCATCATCCGCAGCGCTCAATGTGCCGGTGGTATAGCTGGCAGCATTGGCCCCTGAAATATCAACACCATTTTTCTGCCATTGATAGCGTACATCCAAACCTGATACCGCCACGGAAAACGTGGCAGTTGCGCCTACCGCAACACTCTGATCAGACGGCTGTGCGGTAATCGTTGGGGGGGCTGTTGCTGATACCACCGATAAAAGTACTTCTGTGCTTGTAATGCTTCCATTATCATTGGTCATGATGACTTGATATTTTGATCCATCATCCGCAATACTCAATGTGCCGGTGGTATAGCTGGCAGCATTGGCCCCTGAAATATCAACACCATTTTTCTGCCATTGATAGCTGATGGCACCTTCTGCCTTCACCGAAAATGTTGCCGTTGTGCCTATAGCAACATTATGATCAGATGGCTGTGTGGTAATCGTTGGGGGGGATAGCACTGATAAAAGTACTTCGCTGCTTGTAACGCTTCCATTATCATTGGTAATAATGACTCGATATTTTGATCCATCATCCGCAGCGCTCAATGTGCCGGTGGTATAGGTGGCAGCATTGGCCCCTGAAATATCAACACCATTTTTCTGCCATTGATAGCTGATGGCGCCTGTTGCCTCCACTGAAAATGTTGCCGTTGTGCCTTCAGAAACACTACGAGCACTCGGCTGTGTGCTGATGGTGGGTACTGCGGTAGATGTGTTGGGCGTATTTTCAATGGATCCACCACCACCCCCACAACCCGTCAATAACACAATAAACACGAATGAGCTTGCAAGCAAGGCTGCTGAATGCCATACAGAATGTGTTTTCATAAAAGCATCACTTTCTTAAAAAAGACCAAAAAAAACCCTTCCAAGAGTACTCAAGGAAGGGTATCAAAAAAAAGAAACGAAGAAAGCCCTACCAAACAAATGGTAAGAAAACGAAGATAAGAATAACTAGGGGGATGCGGAATATCCGCGATCAGAGGGCAACACAGAGCGTACTGTCTCCGGTCTCCGGTCTCCGGTCTCCGGTTAATTTTTTTACAATTTCTGTTATCATCAAACATTTTTTTTTGCGTTGCACTCAATTTGGCACTCAATCTGCCACTTAAGAAAATAGAAAAATGCAAAAATGCTTATCTAAAAAAAATTAATGATATTTTTCACTTTTTCTCTAGACAGCTATCATTTTACCCCATTAGTACTCCATTATCGCAAAATCTCAAGCACACAAAAGGGCCAAATGGGGCCAAACGGTTAAAATTGTGTCGCCAACGGTTGTAAAAAAGACAAAAAACGATGATGGAGGCCTATCTAAAGTCGGGTATCGTTCGCTGGTATTTGATTGGCCACGTTGGCCACGTGCTTGGCCACGCGCATAAAAGCGGGTTTGATTTTTGAAAATGTTATTAGATGCTTCTAGTCAAAATGGCGTTATAATACCCGACTTCCCGACTTTGCTTTAGTCTTCTTAGCATGTTGTTGCTCGTTTTAGTGTAACCTTTTACTGGAGTTATTATGAAAGCTGATATTCATCCTGCCTATCAACAAATCAAAATCACTTGTGCTTGTGGCAATGTTTTTCATACCGGTTCAACCTTATCTCAAGATCTACGCATCGAAGTGTGTTCTATCTGTCACCCATTTTATTCAGGCAAACAAAAGCTGGTGGATACAGCGGGACGTGTTGAAAGATTTCGTCGGCGATACAATAAAACAGCGTCTTAAAAACTTCATGAATCGCACCCCTTGTGGATGTCACTCATGAATGGTGTGGCGTACATGGTCTACGTGGACTTAATCTTTTAGAAACCGTTTTGACCCTCAAAAGACTTGCCATTTCCTTTTTTTGATTGATCTCTTGTTGGATTGAGTCCATGCGTCCTCAGTATCGGCGTTCTGCCATTCCAACCATTTTTGCGCCGCGTCCGCATACGCTTTCCTCGAACTCTACACATCCGGGGATCATGATTGCGGGAAAAATTCTTCCCTTGCGTCTTCGATACTTTATTTGGTTGATTGTTATTTACCTCTTAACAGGTATTACCTTATCCAACATTTGGCGCGGTATTGATGCGGATACCTACTCGGTATTACTCGGGCTTTCTGGAGATATTGATTTTCAAACACAGATGTTTAGGCAAAAGGTTGCTAATGCACCAGCTTATTATCGCTTATTAGAACTGGGTTTAAAAACACTTTCAGGCTTTTTTAGTCCTGCCAACAGCATGCGCATAGCCAATGCCATGCTGCTGATATTGGGGGTGGTCGCTTTATACCATACACTCCGTAGGGCGTATAGCCAAGAAAGTGCGACCATCACGATATTGGTGATGGCTACTTGTTTGGGGGGCTTAGAATTCATGCATGTGTCGGGCCCGCATGTGGGTTCATTCTTTGCATTGTGTGTTTCATTGTACGGCATTTCAGTAAGTTTTACCCGCATTTATGGGGGCATCATCATGGGGATGGGTTTTGTACTGTCTATTATGATGGGGGGCGGAACAGTCATACCGACACTTATTCCAGCTTTGTTTATATTGTTTTACGAGCAACGCCATTTAAGAAAAACGTACTCGATTTTTACGATTTCAATGTTGCTGGCGTTATCCATGATGGGCATCACTTTAATCAATCTGTATATCTTTACAGGTCGATCGGCTTTCGAGGGGCATTTATGGTTATCCCACTATTCGTTCGATAGCTTGACAGAATTTTTTGAGGCTTTGTTTCGAATCTTTTGGTTTACTTGGCCGCTATGGCCTGTGTTTATCGCGTTTCGTTGGTATGCGCGAAAACACTGGAATCTCAACACCCCTAGATTGATTGCCTTGGGAGGACTTGGGGGAATATTGGCCATGCCGCTTTCGTTGTCTGGCTTAGATGCTCCGATGATGCTATTGCCTTTTTTGGCGCTTTTGTTTGCTCCAGCGCTGTTGCTATTGAGTTCTACTTGGCAGCGTGCTTGGCATTGGTTTAATTTCTTATTTTTTTCGATCACCTTTACGCCCATTATCGTGATTCGATGGCTTTGGATGACAGAATATTCAGCGACGGTCAATACCTTGGCTAACGATTATTTGCCCGGCTATCCATCAACATTGTCAATAGGGCAAACTTTTGGGGTTGTTGTCATTTTACTGATTTGGTTTTATTGGAGTGTCGCAGCCAAAAATCTAGAAAAATGGATATTTCGCCCTGCCTTGGGTTGGGTACTGGGGATTGTTTGTTTATGGCTGCTCATCATTATATTGTGGCTAGGGCCCATCAATCATACAAAAAGCTATGAGCGCATTATTGATAGCATTGAAAAAACGGTTGGTCCGGACTGCATCGATATTCAAAAAACCCCTTTTTCATTTCAAGTGAATTGGCGCTATTTAACGGACAAACCCGTTGTTTCTCGCACAGCATGTGCATATCGACTTGAAGTGGTAGATTATGCCACACGGCATTCTTTATTGTCCAGCGATTCTCCGCCTGACGTGTTTGTATGGGGAGACAACAGCGAAACCATGCGCACTCAAACTCACAACGATCTGGCGAGCGCGGGTTGGCAAGTGATTCGCCTTTATCAGCGTCCCGGTGAAACCCGTGAAACATTGGTCTTGTCTATCAACACCGCTTTATTGAAACAGTAGCTTATCTCAATGACGTTGCTGGGCGAGATCTTTGATGTAGGTCTTAATGGTCGCCAGTTGACGACGACTGACGGGTATTTTTATGTCCATCCCTATCAGCCGAAGGATATAGCTAGACTCTGTTTTTGGTGAGGTTTTTTCCAGAGCTATGATCAATTTTTTTGCCACAAGATAGCTACGATGTACACGTAGAAATAAATCAGAAAACTCTTTTTCAATATTGCCCAAGGTATCATTAATCCAATAGTCTCGCTCTAAAGTGACAGCGCGTATGTATTTGTCATCCGATTTGATATAGCATATGGTATGTACAGGTATCAATATTATGCGTCCAAACTCAGTACAATTGAGATAGCGACGTGGCACCTCAGAAAGCATATCCACGGTGTTTGTAGAGGTCGTAGCAGCCACGCGTTTAAGGGCTTCAAACAAGCGTTGCGTTCGCACAGGCTTTACCAAGTAATCAATGGCGTGTACTTCAAAAGCCTGAATGGCATAATCATCATACGCGGTAATAAAAATGATCTTGGGAAGCACGTTGAGGTATTTGGCATGGCGAGAAAATTCCAACCCATCCATTTCTGGCATGGTGATATCACACAACACGACATCAACCTCCAGAGATTCTAATAATTTCAAGGCTTCTATCCCATTTTTGGCCTCTCCTACGACTTGAAGCGGATAATAGCTTGAAATATCAGACAGTAAATCGACCAGACGATTTCGAGCGTTGAGCTCATCATCGACAATCATAACCTTTGTTACAGGTTTCGAGTGGGTATTTTGTTCAACCATCACAATAAAATCCTATATTTCTTGAAGACTATAAACCCATGAATTTTACCTTATTGGCTAAAAATTTCTCGTTTATGCATGGGCAAGCATTTGCCATGTATTCACGACCGTATCAGGATTGAGTGACATTGACGATACTCCCTGTTGCATGAGCCACAACGCAAAATCGGGGTGATCTGATGGACCCTGCCCACAAATACCGATATATTTATGCTCTTCTCGACAGGCCTTGATTGCCATTTCCAGTAGGGCTTTCACAGCGAGATCACGTTCGTCAAAACAGCTTGCGACAAGTCCAGAGTCACGATCTAGTCCTAAAGCCAGCTGAGTCAGATCGTTTGAACCAATCGAAAAACCATCGAAATATTGAAGAAACGATTTTGCCAGTAGGGCATTTGATGGAATTTCACACATCATGATGATCTTGAGACCGTTTTCTCCACGTTTGAGGCCATTTTGGGTTAATAACTCAGTGGTTTGCTTTGCCTCATGCACGGTACGTACAAAGGGCAGCATAATTTCAACATTGGTGAGTCCCAGATCATCACGTACACGCCGTAAAGCACGACACTCAAGCTCAAAACAAGGACGGTAACGCTTATCAATATAGCGTGCAGCACCGCGAAATCCAAGCATGGGGTTTTCTTCTTCGGGTTCAAACAATACGCCTCCGATCAGTTTTCGGTATTCATTAGATTTAAAATCGGATAATCGAACAATCACAGGGTTTGGCCAGAACGCTGCCGCAATGCAGGCAATGCCTTCCACCATTTTTTCAACAAAGAAATGTACAGGATCGTTATAACCATGCGCACGACGTATCATTTCTTCGCGTACGTTTTGAGGGACATGATCAATCTCCAAAGCGGCCTTTGGATGAACCCCAATGACATTATTAATAATAAACTCCAAGCGCGCTAAGCCAACCCCATGATTGGGTGTTTTCTGAAATTTAAAAGCCAGTTCTGGATTGCCTACATTCATCATGATTTTTGTGGAGATGGCGGGAAGTTCTTCTTGGATTTTAGTATGAATCTTGAAGTTCAAGGCTCCACGATAAACGTGTCCGGTATCTCCTTCTGCGCAACACACTGTCACACGTTCTTCAGTGGCCAAGTGTTCGGTGGCGTTCCCACAGCCTACAACAGCTGGAATGCCGAGCTCACGGGCAATAATCGCCGCATGACATGTACGTCCCCCTCGATTGGTAACAATGGCGGAGGCTTTTTTCATGACGGGCTCCCAATTTGGATCGGTCATATCGGTAACCAAAATATCACCTTCTTGTACCACGTTCATTTCTTGGACAGACGCAATCATACGTACGCTGCCCACCGCTATTTTGCTGCCAATGGCTCTGCCTTTGGTGAGTACTTTTGAATGTTGTTGTAACTCATAATGCTCAGTTTTCAGAACATCTTGTTGGGAATAAACCGTTTCGGGTCGCGCTTGCAAAATATACAATTGTTGATCGTTCCCATCTTTGCCCCATTCAATATCCATGGGACGCCCATAATGCCTTTCAATGGTGATGGCATAACGCGCTAGGGTGAGAATATCGTCGTCACTGATACAAAATCGAGTACAATCGTCTTTTGGGGTTGAGATTGTCTGTACCGATTTTCCCGCACTTGTGAGGTGATTAAACGTCATCTTGGTTTGTTTTGTGCCCAGTTCGCGCCGAATAATGGCAGGGTAGCCTTTTTCTAGGCTGGGCTTATGTACATAAAACTCATCTGGATTAACGGCGCCTTGTACGATGTTTTCTCCTAACCCATAGGAGGCCGTGATAAATACCACATCTGAAAAACCGGACTCGGTGTCTACGGTGAACATGACACCACTTGACGCCAAATCACTTCGTACCATTCTTTGAATGGCGGCTGATAATGCAATTTCATGATGATTGAAGCCTTGATGCACCCGATAGGCAATCGCACGATCATTATAAAGTGAGGCAAATACGTGGTGTATCGCTTCAAGAATTTGATCTTCTCCACGAATATTTAAAAATGACTCTTGTTGTCCGGCGAATGATGCATTAGGCAAGTCTTCGGCCGTGGCGGAGGATCGTACCGCAAATGAAGGCGTATCTATTTTTTGCCCATCTTCAGCAGTGAGTTTCTGGTAAGCCTCTCGAATGGCTTTTTCCAATGGAGTGTGTAACGGAGTTTGTAAGATACGTTGGCGAATCCGATTCCCCGTATCTGCCAATTGCGTTGTATTATCCACATCGAGCGTAATCAGTGCTTCTTCAATCCAGCTTTCTAAACCGGCGGTATATAAAAATTCTCGAAATGCCGATGCGGTTGTGACAAAACCATCTGGTACCTTTACATCTGCGTCTGTCAGATGGCCTATCATCTCACCCAATGAGGCGTTTTTTCCTCCAACTTCGGGGAGATCTTGCATGGTTAAGGCATTCAAAGGCATTGTATAGTGGGTAACGGACATATTGATGAACCTTTCTATAAAAAGAGAAACGCGACTATGGTGAACAGTGGGGTTGTACACACTGTTTGCATTTTGTTTAATGTCGTTGCATCCACCAAATACCCAATAACGTTAATGAGGCAAAAGCCACCAAGGGCAACAATACCCCAATGATGGGAGGAACACTTATAATTCCTAAGTTGGCAAAAATGCTTTGTATGACAAAAAACGCAATGCCAATCATAATACCTATAAACAAACGGACATTGGTTTGCATTTGTCGAGCACTCCTCAAACAAAAAGGAATGCCAATAATCGCCATTGTAGCGAATATCAAAGGATACAGCAACTTCTTCCACATGGCGACCTCTAAGGCTTCTGATCGCAGTGCATTTTCACGATTAAAATAGTAGATAGATACAAGGTCTCGGAGCTTTAGCCTATTGCGGTGCTTGTCTTGTCGAATAAAGTAACGGGGTGCTGGACTATCTTGCCAAACTTTTTTTGAAAAGCGAATCGTGCGGTTTTGTGTGGGTTGGTCCAGTGGGGGATTAAAAGGATCAAGCCATTCAAAATCCGGTAGTGTATTTGGGCGAACCGTATTTTTTGGGCCTAAAAAGATAGGGTTGCTGGCATGAGGAAAAATGTATTGCACACCATCTTCTAACGTCCAATGCGTGTCATCGTAAAATGCGCTTTTGGCCTTGATCATCGACTTGATATGCGAAAAATCCTGATCGATCTCAACAATGATCAAACCCGTGATCGTATGGTCTTTCAGTTGATCGGCGTGAATTAACTGGTGGCGATAGCGCAACCATATATTGCTCTTGAGACCCGTATCGTTGGTTTTATGGATAAGCGGTGTACGTTTTTTGGCAGATTGGCTCCATGTATCGAGTATTTCATCGGTACCCATGCCCAGTACGCCCATGATGAGCCCAAAAGTGGACAGCAACAAGATGAGCCGATTAACGGTATAACCTGAGGTCAGTATGATCGTCAGTTCACTGCTCCGTGCCAACAATGACAATGCCCATATCGTGCCTATTAATACAGCTAAAGGCATGAGTTCATAAATTCGAGATGGCAGATCAAAAAAAATTCGTAATAATAATAATGCAGCAATCCCATTTTGTTGTATGAATGCCCCTTTGGCGGTGTCGAGAGCATCGAAGACAATGAACATTGACAGCACTGCCAACAACACGATAAGCGTGCGAATGATGCACTCCCGAATGATCAAGCGCGTGATGATTTTTGGAATAAGCATCGTCGCCATGAAAAATGATAAGATCTTATGAACACCGAGCCATAGCCGACGATCAAAAAACCCAAATGCAAAATAATAAAAAACACGATTGGATCAATACGTTGTTGCTCAATGAATGATTTGAGAATATTGATCAGATTGTAATAAATCATGCCCACAGCCAAGAGCGTTAACACATTAATATAGTTTCGTTTTCTTGGGGGGGTATAAGACAGCCCCAGTGAAAAAAGTCCCATGATGACGGTTTGTACAATAATGGACAAACGCCAAAATAATTCGGCATGACTTGATGCATTGTTCAACTGCAACAAATCAATGAGCGAAAGTCCATAATATGGTGCTTTAGGGCCTTGATAGGGAGACTGGGTATTGAGATCTAAAGCGGAAAAAGCAATACGATAAAATTGTTGTGGTTGTGTGGTTATATCATAAAGTAACCCACGCTCAAAATGGACCATGGAAGATTGGGCAGGGGTAATATATCCTTGTTTGGCAACAATGAGCTGATACCTGCCTTTATGGGAGGCGTTATCGACAACAGGACGAAATAGAAACACCCGCTTAAGAAGGTTGTCTTGTGTGCTTTCTTCAATATACAACGTTGCTTTTTGATCGAAAATATGCTGAAAAACACCAGGTGAGGTGTTGACAAGTCTTTTTTTGTTTTCATACTGATGGGTCAATTGTTGTTGTACAGAAAACATCCAAGGGCGAACAAATAAAATCAGTATTCCTACCACGAATGATAGACCGACAACAACTTTCATGGTTGGCTTGATCCAGTGATGCAAAGGGGTACCACTGCTTTCCCAAATCACCATTTCTGAATCTGCGTAAAAACGCTGGTAGGTTTGTAAAACACCAATAACGCCACTTATTTGCACGACAAAAGGCAACGCGGTAAATATCCAAAGCAATAAAAAAACAGCTATAGAGGATTCGTCAATTCTTCCATGGGTCACATTATCAAGCACACGCCCAGTACTCACAGAAAGGCTGATCGCCAGCAAGATAATAAATACCGTGAAACTATTGGTATTGATCGCGTGTAATACGTACCGATTGCGGATTGTCATAGGCTTTTCAAAGTTAATCTATAGCCATTTTTCAATAGGCTGGTATTTATGGGCTTGCATGTTCACGTTCTTTAGAATATCTCAAAATCAAAAAGCACTACATACATTTTTAGAGGTACTGTGTAGAATATTCTCTTTTATTGAAGAGGGGAGGATAGATTAAAAAGCCATTGTCGTAATGCATCCATGCCCAGTATGCCGTGCTTGCATTGGGATAAGGATGATACAGCAAATACCTTTTTTTGGGCAAAAGTGCTTGAATGATGCTGAAGTGCATGGTTGCATTGTATGCACAGCTGGTTGAGAGCAGTACGGTTGAGCTTATCAATCTTGGACAATGCAAGTGCTAAGTTTATGCGTGATGGAAGCAAGCCAAGTACTTGCCAATCGATATCTTGTAGGCCTCGGCGACTATCGACAATCAATACGATGATGTTGAGCACTTGCCGATATTGCAAATAATCCTGAACATGATGCGCGATGTCTGCGGCTTGGCCATGCCCCATTTTGGCGTAGCCATAACCCGGCAAATCGACAAGACAATACTTTGAGTTTAACGCAAATATATTAATAGCCCGTGTTACCCCTGGAGTCTTACCAACACGTGCTAAACGTTTTTGTCCACATAACCGATTAAGCAGTGTCGACTTTCCGCTGTTTGAGCGCCCGATAAAGGCGATCTCACCAACACCATCATGTGGCATCAATTGCCTATTGGGATATGAGGCCAAATATTGTACTTGATGAAATTGTTTTTCAGCTTCTTGGGTTGGGGTCATGAAAGAGGCGTTCTTATTGACGTATTAAACGTATGATGGCATTGCCGCGTCGTAATGTGATATTGATACGGTTTGTTTGAATTTCTGGAATATCGTTGACGGTGTTAATCTTTTTTCCATTGATCTGTAAAATAATATCCCCAACGCGTAAACCCCAGTGTGCAACTAAGCCATCGCGCTCAATTTTTGTTACCACAACCCCCACATCGCTTTGAGCGACTTTTAACCCCAAGTCCGGCTGAAGTGGCAGAAACTCATCATCCAGCAAATCTGTATTGGGGGAAGATTGGCGGCGCTTGATGCTTGGGCGTTTTGGTGCCGTTGCAGCATATTTGCTGCCCATGGTAGCTTCTACCATGAGATTTTCACCAAAGCGTAGAACCTGTAATTGCATGGGTGTGCCCGGTGGCAATAAGGCCAATTGACTACGTAAATGGTTCGCACTGCGAATAGAGCGTCCGTCCAATGCAATCACAACGTCTCCCGCGGACAGGCCGGCAAATGCCGCTGCGCTATTGGGAAAAACATGCGCCAAGAGTGCGCCTTCTAACGTGGCACCTTCGCGTGCTGGAATACCAAGATTTTGCAGCAGTTCGGGTTTTAAATCTTGAACTTTGATACCAAAGACACCGCGCTCAACACGACCATTGCGTAAAATTTGTGTCACCACCGCTTGCATCATATTGACAGGAATGGCAAACCCAATGCCGGCACTGGCTCTGGCCGGCGAAATGATACTGGAATTAATTCCAATGAGTTCGCCTTTAAGATTAATGAGCGCCCCCCCAGAATTGCCAGGGTTAATTGCGGCATCGGTTTGAATAAAATCTTCAAACTGTCCCACATTCAGTCCACTGCGTCCAAGAGCACTGACAATACCAGAGGTGACGGTTTGTCCAATGGCAAATGGGTTACCAATGGCAGCAACATAGTCGCCGACTTCTACTTCTTCAGAGTTGCCCAACGGAATGGCTTTTAATCGATCAGCGTCAATTGCAATAACGGCAATATCAGTAGATGGGTCCACTCCAATAAGTCTTGCATCAACCAATCGACGATCTTTCAGTGTTACTTTAATCGAATGAGCCTTTGCAATGACATGATAATTGGTTACGATAATCCCTTCATCAGCATCAATAATCACACCGGAGCCCGCGCTTTTTTGTGGTGTATTGCCAGGGAGATTCCCAAAAAACTGTTGGAAAAAGGGATCGTTAAACAGCGGATTGCCATCGAAAGCTGAAGGATTGGTAACCGAGATATTAACCACTGTTGGGGTGACTTTTTGTAACATAGGCGCCAAAGAAACAACGCGTCCATCGGGTGTAACAGGTGGAATACCAGCAATCGCACTTGAAGCGATTAGTATGGAACACGTAAGTGCCAATGTAGATAAAAAATGAGTCAAGCGTAAAAAAATCGTAGAGAAAAACATCGTATAGATACAAAAACAAAAGTGAGTGAATATAAAAAAGAAATAATTCCCTATAGCGAGAAGCCGGGAGGTAAAGGAAGACCGCTGGTGACCTCAGCCATACGGTTTTTTGAGGTTTCATTGAGCTGACGCACGGCATCATTAAAAGCAGCGATAATCATGTCTTCTACAACTTCTTTTTCTTCACGCAACAACGCGGAATCAATGCTCAAGTGCTTAACACAATGATCTCCCCCAAGAGTTACCCTGACCGCGCCAGAGCCTGATTGGCCTTCTATTTCAAGTTGTTTAATATCGGCTTGTGCCTTTTTTAAATTTCCTTGCATCTGTTGCGCTTTTTTCATTAATGCACCAATATCTTTCATGTGATGAATCCTTATGACAAAAATTAAAGAAAACGGAGTTTTAATGGTGTATAACTTATTAACAAAGTATACTTTTAAAAAACGCTTTTTTCGTTTGAGTGCTTATTGTATCAAAAAGAAGAGCGATACCATAAACATGTATTGGCGTCCCCCTTTAAAAGTTGATATTGTGCTCTTAAGTCATTCAATGATTTTAGCGATGTTTTTTGAATCCTCCGATAAACTTTGGCAAAGCGCAACCATTTGCTATTTTAGAATTTCCCGTGTGTTCAAAATCTCTTGTTTTATCCCGTAAATTCATGATCGATAAGCAGCCATTGGTTTTGCCAAAAGTTCGTTCTGGTCTTTGTTTTGGTCTTGTGTGATGAAAGTACATTTTTTATGGTATATCGTGTTGAGTGGTATCAGTGGCTCAATGTTACCCTTGGCTTTTTCGCCATTAGAAATTTTGCCTGTCTTATATGTGAGCTTAGCACTTTGGGTGGGGTTCATCTTAATGGCGTTGCAACAACGGAACATCAAAAAAGAGACACCGGTGGCCTTTTGGCCGTTTTTTAGCCTTGGTTTTTCATTTGGATTGGGGTGGTTTCTTGTGGGCGTCAATGGCCTATACGTGACCTTTTCGGAGTTTGGGGGCTTATCGCCAGCATTGTCCATATTGTGTGTATTATTGTTTTCGGCCTATTTGGCTTTATTCCCAGCGTGTGTTTCCATCTGTTTTGCAAAAGCAGTACATCGATATGCTTTATATACTACGCCTTTTTATGGTTTAAGGCCACTATGGATTGTTCCATGCCTATTTGCAAGTATATTAACGCTGTTTGAGTGGTTACGCGGAGAACTGTTTACCGGTTTTCCTGCTATTTCGCCAGGTTATGCCCAAATGACAGATGGACGCTGGGAGGCTCTATCGGTAAAGGCATGGGCCGCTTATATTGGGTGGCTTGGGCTTTCGTGGTGGTCTGCTTTTTTATCTGCGTTGTTGGTCATGATGCTATGGCAAGTTTATGGCTATTGGCGCACTTTATTGGAAAATAAAGCCGGTCAATCCATCCCGTTTTCAATTAAAAAAGCATGCATTGGAGTTTTCATAATAGTAGGGATTGTAGGATTTTCCCGCGTTCCGCATGTGTTTTTTGTTGCTTGGACACAGCCTTTGAATACGCCACAGGCTTACCGGTTGGTACAAGGCAATATTCCGATTCTCAAAAAATGGAATCCACAACGCTATCAGAACAATTTAAATATTTTGCAGGAGCTTATTGACGATGCTGCTGATGAAATAGTGATTTTGTCAGAAACAGCATTAACACTTTTTCATGAACCACTTACCCAAACATTTTTACAGCAGATGGAATATGAAGATCGTTATGTCATTGCAGGGGGGATTGAGGTGGATAGACATCATGACCGTCAAGATTACTATAACAGCTTGCTGATTTTAGATGGAATGGCGCGTTTACGAGGGAAAGAAGCATCTAGACGTTATTACCGTAAACATCATTTGGTACCTTTTGGGGAATATCCTCCTCCAGGTTTTTTGTGGATTGTTCAGCGTTTATCGATTCCAATGGCAGACTTGTCGGCGGGAGAAAATACAGAGGAGCCATTGCCTGTGCGTACTCAACAAGTTGCTTTTTCGATTTGTTATGAAAATTTATTTATACAAGAAATACGCCATCGTACCGCTAAAGCAAACCTGCTGATCAATATTAGCAATACTGGTTGGTACGGTGAATCTTGGGCAATGCCACAGCACTTGCAAGTGAGCCGCATGCGTGCACGGGAAGCCCAAAAACCGATGTTGCACGTTGCGGATACGGGAATATCGGCTTTTATCGATACGCAGGGAAGCATTCGCCAATCTCTTCCCATTTTCCAGCGCGGCATATTAAAAGCAGTTGTCGATGGCTATGAGGGTGTTACGCCCTATCTGTATTATGGCGATTATCCATTGCTCGGGTTGAGTTTATGGAGTATTTTGATGCTGCTTTTTTACCGGAAAGAATAAAACGTCTCTTCAAATATCATAAACACCAGCTATCCATAAAAATCGGCTAAAATGTTGGACAGTACTCCTTTTGATAGCCTTGTTCAAAGAAAGTCCATCAAAAATAACGCAAAAAATACTTTTTAGCATGATCTTTTTACAAACCCCTTTCGATTGATTTCACAATCTTTTTAAGTTCCTATGACAAAATTTGTTTTTATTACCGGTGGGGTTGTTTCGTCGCTGGGCAAGGGGATTGTTGCGGCATCGCTCGGTGCTATTTTACAATCACGTCAACTGAAGATTACGCATTTGAAATTAGACCCTTATATTAATGTGGATCCCGGGACTATGTCACCATTTCAACATGGAGAAGTTTTTGTAACGGATGATGGGGCTGAAACAGACTTGGATATTGGTCATTATGAACGGTTTACGGGTATTTGCTTAAAAAAAACCAATAATTTTACAACGGGACAAATTTATGCAAGCGTGATTCGCAAAGAACGGCAAGGCGAATATTTAGGGCACACTGTGCAGGTCATCCCACACATTACCAACGAAATTAAGCGCTATATTGATCAAGCTTGCCATGATGTTGATATTGGAATTGTTGAGATTGGTGGCACGGTGGGCGATATTGAATCGTTGCCATTTTTGGAAGCCATTCGACAAATGGCCGTTGATTTAGGACGCCATCATGTCTGCTTTATGCATTTGACACTGTTGCCTTACATTGCAACAGCGGGCGAATTAAAAACAAAACCGACCCAACACTCTGTACGTGATTTACGTGAAATTGGCATTCAACCTCATTTGTTGCTCTGTCGTGCGGATCGACCGATTCCTTCGGAAGAACGCGCCAAAATAGGACTATTTGCCAATTTATCACCTGAGGCTGTGATCGAGGTTCCCGATGTGCAATGTATTTATGAAATACCGCAATTGTTATCATCTCAAGAGCTTGATCAACATATTTGTCAGCACTTGCGTATTGAAGCCCCACCGGTTAATCTTAGTGAATGGAAGGAGTTGATTGAACACATTAATCATCCACAATATAAAGTTCAAATCGCAATGGTGGGTAAGTATGTTGACTTGGTAGAGTCTTATAAATCGCTTAACGAAGCACTGATCCACGCTGGCATACACAACCGCTGTCGAGTCGAAACAGTTTATGTGGACTCAGAAAAACTGGAACATGAAAATCATCAACAGTGGCAATTGCTAAAAAATGCAGATGCTGTATTGGTGCCAGGAGGGTTTGGTAAACGTGGAGTTGAGGGTAAAATGCTTGCCATTCAATATGCAAGAGAGCAAAGCGTTCCTTTTCTTGGTATCTGTTTGGGGATGCAACTTGCAGTGATTGAATATGCACGCCATTGTGCCAACATGCCGGATGCGCATAGTACAGAGTTTGATCCGAATAGCCCACATGCGGTGGTGGCTTTGATACGCGAGTGGCAAGAACGCACGGGACAAAGAAAAGAACACTCTGAAACAGATGACCTAGGAGGAACGATGCGTTTGGGGGGGCAGGAAGTTGAATTGGTATCTGAAAGTTTAGCACAACGTATATATGGAAAACCCCATGTTATTGAACGACACCGTCATCGTTATGAAGTTAATGGCAAATGGTTACCTGCTTTAGAGCGTTGTGGTTTGAAGATATCGGGGCGCACCTCAAATTCTGGTTTAACAGAAATTATCGAATTACCCCATCATCCGTGGTTTCTTGCAAGTCAATTTCATCCAGAGTTTACCTCGTCTCCTAAGAGTGGACACCCATTATTTAATAGCTACATTGCAGCAACCATTAAACATAGAGGCAGTGAATAGTGTTTTTATATTATTTCAATACATAATGGGAGAATGATAAAATAGATGCAAATAACAATGGTTATTTTTTTAGAAGCGCCTAAAATACATGAGATAGATATGAAAAAGATAGAAAAAATATCAATAATATTATATAGCTATAGCACCATGGGTTGGTTTTATGCTTTTTAATTTTTTGCCAAAATGATCTCGTGTATGTTTCTTATGAAAGTTTATTTGGGGAATCCTCGATGGAAAGAATTTTGAGTACCTGTGTAGACAACCTAAATTCGCTAAAAGACTTGAAAACCTTATTGTATAAAAAGCGGGACAATCATGCTTGATGTTGTAAAAAGCCTTCATCAAAGTCATAAAGGCGATATCTATCAAAAAGCGATGAAAGCCTTGCAAAAACGATTGCAAGCTCTAGATGAGCGTGTGCAGACCAGCAAAGGGGAACGAGCTTTTTCAAATCAAGAAACGCTTGAGTGCTACGGGGGCCTAGCTAAAGGTATTTGTGCTTTTTTAAGAGCGGGTAATATTAATTTTTATGTGAAGGTTGGGACGAGTTCGCCAAGATTGTTGGGAATACTCCTGATTCGAAACCCTAAAGATCTCATCTTGCTCCAGTATATTAAAGTGCCTATTGATAAATTGACTGTTGCTGGCTACGTCTATATGAAAGGTGAGGCCGTCAATATTCCACATCTTTTCGATCTCAGTATTCAGCATTCTGAGCTTGACCCCAAACGAATGATGGAAATTGATCGGCGGCTTAATCGAAAAACTCGAGAGGTGATGGCAATCCCTATCTTTAAAAAAGACAGTCGCGAGATTATTGCCATACTCGAAGTGTCTAATACCCTGACGAAACAACCGTTCTCGAATGCCCAATTGTCTGATTTACAGCGTGTTTCTTTATTGTTTGCTCAAAGTCTAGAAATGGGCTTTATGTCACAGCTTGCGCCTTTAATGCAAAATTCAAAACAAGCTCAACTTGAAACCAATACGCTACCTACTTTAGAGGACAACGCAGCTCCAACACTTTCGGCACAGGATTTTATTAATGAAAGCATTCGTAAGGCCACAGAAAAGAAGCTAGAAGATGAAGAAGAGAAGGAGGAAGAAGAAGAGAAAAAAAACCATCGTGTAGAAAAGCAAAAGAATGATCAAGCCAACGAAAAACCGATCTTAAAAACACAGCGTATTACAAACGCAAAAGCTTTATTTGAAAAGCTCAAAATCAGCAAAAAACCAGAGGTGGTAGATTATCAGCCAGAGGATGATGATGAAGAATACATGAATCCTTATGATCATTTATGCCGACACAAGGGCATTAGCCAAAAAGACTTTGATGAAGCAGAGTCAATCGCAAAATCAGAAGGAATTCCCATAGAGCTTTTATTGATGACGTACCAAACCATAGCCTTACAAGACATTGGTCGAAGTTTATCGCATTACTATCATACACCTTATTCTTGCTTCGATCCAACGATTCCAAAACCAGAGAATTTATTATCAAATGTAAAGCTTGACTATTTAAAGCATGCTCATTTTTTGCCGGTTAAACTTTTAAATGAAAAAACGATCAAAGTTCTGACAACGGATCCCATAGCATTGGAACAAAATTCAGCACTTCAGCAAATTTTTCCTAAAATGTGCCATAAGGTCTATGTAACAACCCATGTAGAGTTTCAACAGACCTTTGAGCATTTTTTTGGTCATGAAACCGAAGACACCAACGAATTAGAAGATGTTCTCTCGAGCTTAGCAGGTCAATATGAAGATGGGATTGAGAGCACGAAAGAAGAAACCGTAGAGTCTGGTGTATCCGATAATGAATTGGTGATATTGGTTAATAAGATCATTAGTGATGCTTACGCGAGAAATGTTTCGGATATACACATTGAGCCGTATCCAGGTAAAGCACAAACGCTGGTTCGTTTTCGTGTGGATGGAAGCTTGATAGAATATCTTTCTTTGCCTTCCACCTTAAAAGATGCATTGGTAGCCCGCATTAAAGTTATGGCTGAAATGGATATTGCTGATCGCCGTCGCCCACAAGACGGTAAAATCAACATGAAGAAATTTTCTTCCCTCAAAATAGAGTTACGGGTAGCAACTATTCCTACGGCGGCTGGATTGGAAGATGCGGTATTGCGCATATTGGCTTCAGGAGAGCCTTTACCATTAGAAAAACTGGGGATATTGCCTGAAAATGAAAAGAAACTCATCCCATTAATTGAAAAACCTTATGGTATTTTATTCGTTTGCGGGCCAACCGGTTCGGGGAAAACAACTACGTTGCATTCCATATTAAAGCATCTGAATACACCTGAAACAAAAATATGGACAGCTGAAGATCCAGTAGAAATTACACAAACCGGGTTACGGCAAGTACAGGTTAACCGTAAAGCAGGTATGGATTTTGCAGCAACCATGCGCGCTTTTTTGCGTGCTGATCCCGATATTATTATGGTGGGGGAAATGCGCGACCATGAAACCGTATCAACAGGGGTTGAGGCTTCACTCACAGGACATTTGGTGATGTCTACACTTCATACCAATAGTGCTCCTGAAGCTGTCATACGTTTACTTGATATGGGAATGGATCCTTTTAATTTTTCAGATGCCCTGCTAGGGATTTTGGCGCAACGATTGGCTAAGCGTTTATGTGGGGATTGTAAGGTTGCCTATAAAGCCAGTGAAGAAGAAATTCGGTTGTTGGCCGAAGAATATTCTCAAGAATTATTAAAAACCCCAAAATGGAAGGCAGATAAAGAAGCGGAGATTGTACAGTTAATTGATTCGTGGAAGAAAAAATACAGCAAAAGTGGAAAAATTACACTTTACAAGGCGGTAGGCTGTCCATCATGCAGTTCTGGATATAAAGGTAGAATGGGTTTACATGAATTGATGGTATGCTCTGATCGGATCAAGAGTATGATTCAACGTAAGGCTTCTGTGGAAGAGCTGGTTGGTGCTAGTCTAGAGGAAGGAATGCTTACACTAAAGATGGATGGTATTCACAAAGTCATCATGGGTGTCACTGACATTAAACAAGTTCGCACGGTTTGTGTGAAATAGCTTGATCCATGCTTATTTTAGACCTTCCCAAACCATTTGATTTTTATATGGGAAGATTTGATTCTATCGACAAAACCTTTGAAATGCAGGATGAACGGGTAAAAATTCGGAATATTCGAAGTTTTGTCCATCGTTCTAGACGTATCAGTAAAGCACAACAGCGTTTAGAAACCTTAAGCGATCGGTTGATTCATCTGTCTGATGTTGATCATCAGCCCACATCTCCAGTGGCTGCAGAGCGTAATGCTTCTACCCATACGCTCATGTTATTAAAAAAGCAGTTGATGCGTGTGTCTCACATTGCTTTGGATATTGGATTTGGTATGGGCGATAGTACGATTGCCTTGTCTCAACACTATGCTGATTTTCAATGGATTGCGATCGACGTATATTCTCCAGGTATTGCACGTTTATTGTGCTTAATAAATCAACAGAGCATTGAGAATATTTACGTAGTTAAAGGTGATGTGGTTCGTTTGCTGTACCAAGCAGGCAATGAGTTGATGTTCAGTCATTGTACAACTTTTTTCCCGGATCCATGGCCTAAAAAACGCCACCATAAGCGTCGTTTGATTCAATCTCATTTTGTGGATTTGCTCGCAACGTGTATGAAGCCAAATGCATATTGGCATATTGCGACAGATAGTGAGTCTTACGCCAATGGCATTTTATCGACAGTGACAGAGCACCCTCAATGGTTGCTTGGTCGTTATTCGAGTACAAGTGGTGTTGTGTCTTCCTCTTCATGTTTTCAACCAGAAACAAAATTTGCGCGTCGCTGCATTAAAGAAAAGCGTACAATTTACAGCTTTGTGTATCAGCGCGCAGCACGGTATTAGCCGTGCGGTGGCGATGCTTAATGCTTGAGAATATGTGTTATTTTAGAAAAAACTGCTATAATTGTTCAACTTCTTACAAAAAAAGAAGTTAAATAACGACTCTTACCAATCTCTTTCACCAGTGCTGAATGTGACACGGCATGGCGGTAGCGTACTTAGAGACACAGTACGATCACTTAAAACTTTTTTATATCCATCACAAAATATCATGTTAAGCCGTCAGGCAAAGATACAAGAAGATACTTATTTCCGGATTATGCATCTTTTGCAAGAGACACCCGACTTAACCCAGCGCGAACTTGCCGATAAATTGGGTGTCAGCGTAGGAGGTATTAACTACTGCCTTAAAGCCTTGATCGAAAAAGGCTGGATTAAGATGCGAAATTTTAGTGATAGTAAGAATAAATTTGGCTACGCTTATGTTCTCACACCAAAGGGTCTTAAAAAAAAGGCAATATTGGCCACACATTTCCTTAAACGCAAGTTGGAGGAATATGAACTATTGAAAGCAGAAATAGAAACATTGAGCGCTGAAGCAGATCAAAGCAAGATAAGCCAATATACTGCTATCTAAGATCAATGACTTGATATTTGATTTAGAGTTTGATCCGGTGGATTGGCTCATAAGTTACACCTCTCATTAACCAGCATCTACGCCAACGCCTCATAAGGTGCTTGGAATCCTAAATATCAATCTTGCTGATGAATGAAATAGCCAATTTAGAAAAAATTTTAGACCTGCCCACGGAGTAGCACAATAAATAAAGATGATTTACTGTTGACGCGCTAAAAGCAAACAAAGTACATTATAGGTAAAGGATTATTTTTAAAGCTAATATGACAAAAAATAAAGTAGCATTAATCACAGGTATCACCGGACAAGATGGTGCCTATCTCGCAGAGTTTTTGTTGAACAAAGATTATGAAGTGCACGGCATTAAACGTCGTTCATCATCGTTTAATACAGATCGTATTGATCATCTATATCAAGATCCACATGAAACCACCCGCAAGTTTGTATTGCATTATGGTGATTTGACGGACTCCATGAGTTTGGTCCGCATTATTCAAGAAATCCAACCGGATGAAATCTATAATCTTGGTGCACAATCACATGTGGCGGTATCTTTTGAAACCCCAGAATATACAGCCGATACAGTAGGCTTAGGAGCACTCCGTGTGCTTGAGGCTATTCGTATTTCTGGCCTTGAAAAAAAAATTCGTTATTATCAAGCCTCTACTTCAGAGCTATACGGCGAAGTACAAGAAACCCCACAAAAAGAGACGACTCCTTTTTATCCACGTTCTCCTTATGCGGCAGCAAAACTTTATGCTTATTGGATAACCGTTAACTATCGTGAGGCTTATGGTATGTACGCCTGTAATGGCATATTGTTTAACCATGAATCTCCGATGAGAGGTGAAACTTTTGTTACCCGTAAAATCACAAGAGCCCTAGCCCGCATTTCATTGGGTTTACAAGATACAGTGTACTTAGGGAATATGAATGCCCTTAGGGATTGGGGTCATGCAAAAGATTATGTTGAGGTTCAGTGGTTAATGCTTCAACAAGATAAGCCAGATGATTTTTGTATTTCCACAGGCGTGCAGTACTCCGTACGAGATTTCGTAAATTTTGCCTGGGGTTATTTAGGCAAGACGATTCGTTGGGAAGGTGAAGGCATGGATGAAAAAGGCTATGATTCTGAAACAGGTAATCTAATGGTGGCAGTGGATCCTCACTACTTCCGCCCAACAGAAGTTGAAACACTACTGGGCGATCCGTCTAAAGCCAAGGAAAAATTAGGCTGGGAGCCAAAAATCACCCTAGAAGAGATGGTACATGAGATGATGGAAAATGACATCAACATTGCCAAGCGTGATTCATTGGTCAAAGAGCACGGCTTTAAAGCGCCAGACTTTAACGAATGATTGATTGAGAAATGGATCTTAACGATAAAATTTATATTGCAGGGCATAGGGGCTTAGTCGGCTCTGCCATTGTTAGACAATTAGAGTCTAGAGGTTTTACTGATCTTTTAATGCGCACGCATAAAGAGCTTGATCTTACCAATCAGGCGCAAGTGCAAAACTTCTTCCAACAGGAAAAGCCAGAGTATGTTATTTTAGCGGTAGCAAAAGTAGGCGGTATTCATGCGAATAATACTTATCCTGCAGACTTTATTTATCAAAATATGATGATAGAAGCGAATGTTATTCACTCAGCCTATGAGCATAAAGTTAAGCGATTATTATTTTTAGGCAGCACCTGTATTTACCCTAAAGCGGTCGAGCAGCCAATGCGTGAAGATGCACTACTCACCGACGTACTCGAGCCAACCAATGAGCCTTATGCGTTAGCCAAGATTGCTGGCATTAAGCTTTGTGAATCGTACAATCGTCAATACGGCACAGATTTCAGATCAGTGATGCCAACCAATCTTTATGGCATTAATGATAATTTTCATCCAGAAAATTCACATGTTATTCCTGCACTCATGCGACGTTTCCATGAAGCAAAAATCAATAACGACACTGAAGTAGTGGTATGGGGTACAGGTAAGGCTATGCGAGACTTTTTATATGTTGATGACATGGCTGTAGCATCATTGTTTGTACTCGAACTAGATGAGCAAACATACCGGGCTAATACTAAGCCAATGCTTTCACATATTAATGTGGGTACGGGCAAAGATGTAAGCATTCGAGAGATGGCAGAAACTATGAAACGGGTGCTGGGTTACAAAGGTAAACTTACCTTTGATACGACTAAGCCAGATGGTGCTCCTAGAAAATTGATTGATGTATCACGCTTATCAAAGATGGGATGGAAGTACAGTGTGGATCTTAAAGATGGCCTCAGTAAAACTTATAAATGGTATGTAGTGAACCTCTGATTGAATCGTTTTTAAATTGTTGTAAAAAATTAAACGCTTTGATAACAAATGAATAAAAATAGATGAGAAGATAAGATTTTAGTGAAATTATAAAGTACTGTATGCTTTCACAATACTTTAGGAGTTCTTATACAACAACTTGACTTTACTCTTTGCCTTATCTCAATAAAAAGAAAAAACATGCAAGAGACTATTTTTTGCGGAGATGGAAAAAACCTTTCTTTTAAGTGTGTTTAAAAGAGGCATGATTGTAGATGTACCATCATCCATGTGACAGAATAAGGGGAAAAAATGAGACCCAGAAATGCACTCAACAAAAAAAAAGGACATCAGTATTATTTTGGGATGAAGGTCCATGTAGAAGCAGATGTAAACACAGGGGTTGTGCAAATAGAAATAAAAAGGGAGTATTAAGCTCATTTTAGATAAAAAGCGAAAAAATGAAGAAATTCAAATACCTCCAATTTTTTACTGGATTGAATCAGAGATTCCGTAGGCATCACTTTTCAACAACACGATTTATTTGAATGAAAAAAATATTACTAGTATTTGGAACAAGACCTGAGACTATAAAAATGGCGCCTTTATTCAAAGAATTTCAAAAAGATACACTAAATTTTGAGACTAAAGTGTGTGTGACTGCCCAACATAGAGAAATGCTTGATCAGGCGCTGAATCTTTTTAAAATCATTCCGGATTATGATTTAAATATAATGAAATCTGGTCAAGATCTTTATGATGTCACTTCAAATATTCTCTTAAATATAAAACCTATTTTAGAGGGATTTAAACCAGATATTGTTTTAGTGCATGGCGATACAGCAACAACTTTTGCAACTAGTCTTGCAGCTTATTATCAAAAAATTAAAATAGGTCATGTTGAGGCAGGATTGCGAACAGGAGATTTATACTCTCCGTGGCCAGAAGAAGGAAATAGAAGGCTGACTGGAGTCTTGACTGATTATCACTTTTCACCAACTAATACAAGCAAAAACAATCTATTAAATGAAGGTGTAAGCAAATCGTCAGTGTTTGTTACTGGCAACACTGTTATTGATGCGCTACAGTTAGTTGTGAATCGAATAAAAAATGACGAGACCTTGAAGCTAAAGATTGAAAATACAATTTTTCAGTCAGGGTTTCAAGAGCTAGGTTCTAAATTTATATTGATTACAGGGCATCGCAGGGAAAACTTCGGCCAAGGGTTTTTAAATATCTGTCAGGCTTTAAAAATATTGGCAGAAAAGAATCCTGATATAAATATTTTGTATCCAGTTCATCTCAATCCTAATGTGAAAAAGCCAGTTAATGAGCTATTATCAAACGTTAGCAATATTAATCTTGTAGAGCCGTTTCAATACGAAGAGTTCGTTTATTTAATGAGTAAGTCATATTTAATACTTACAGATAGTGGTGGTATACAAGAAGAAGCTCCAAGTTTAGGTAAGCCGGTATTAGTAATGCGAGACGCAACAGAAAGGCCAGAAGCTGTTGAGGCCGGTACTGTTAAATTGGTAGGATCTGATCAAGATAACATTATCAGAGAGGTTCAAAAATTACTTAATGATAATAGTGAATATCAGAAAATGAGAAAAGCCCACAATCCATATGGCGATGGCAACGCAAGTGAAAAAATTTTAAGGATTCTAAAGAATTGATTGTATGGAAAAAAAGAGAAAGATATGCATAATGGGAATGGGTTATATTGGCCTACCTACAGCGGCATTGTTGGCCAATAGGGGTTATCAGGTTCACGGCGTTGATGTTAATCAGCATGTAATCAATACAATCAATCGTGGCGAAATCCATATTGTTGAGCCTGGCTTGGATACATTTATACGCTCTGCAGTGCAAAGCAGATATTTAACGGTTGATATTAATCCATCTGAATCTGATATTTTTATGATTGCGGTACCCACCCCATTTCACTCAAATAAAGTTAACGAAATAACAAATTCCCCACTTCCGAATGTTGATTACATTGTGGAGGCAATAAAGAAAATAGCGCCTTATGTCGAATCTGGTAATTTAATATTATTAGAGTCTACATCGCCTGTAGGTACAACCGATATGATGGCTGATGTATTGGAAAAAGAAGGGATCGATATTAACGATGTTTTTATTGCTCACTCTCCTGAAAGAGTTCTACCTGGCCATATAATGAGAGAGCTCATTGAAAATGATAGAGTTGTGGGTGGTATCAATGATAAGTCAACAGTACAGGCGGCAGAGTTTTATCGAGATTTCGTCGAAGGCGAGGTTTTAGAAACAAATGCAAAAACTGCAGAAATGGCAAAACTTACTGAAAATTCATTTAGAGATGTAAACATTGCATTTGCTAATGAACTCTCTATGTTGTGCGACGATCTGGATATCAATATTAGGGAATTGATATCGTTAGCAAATAGACATCCTAGGGTTAACGTTTTAAATCCTGGTTGTGGAGTTGGTGGACACTGTATTTCAGTAGACCCGTGGTTTATTGTTGATAGCGCTAATGGTAAAGCAAAAATGGTTGAACAGGCACGTAGAACAAATGACTATAAAGCTGATTGGGTTGTGGAAAAAGTTAAGAACATGGTGCTTCAATTTGAAAGAGATAATAATAAAGTTCCAAAAGTAGCTTGTATGGGCCTAGCTTTTAAGCCAGATATTGATGATTTAAGAGAGTCACCAGCATTACATATTACGCAAGAATTAAATAAAAAATTAGATGTTATCGCGGTAGAACCGAATATTCAATATTTTCAAGAGCTTAGTTTAGTGCATTATAATGAGGCTTGTAATTCTGCAGATATCCTTGTATTTTTGGTAGCACATAAGGAGTTTAAAAATTTAGATATAGTTAATAAACAAATTTTCGATACATGTGGTGTGATAAATGGATAACCAGGTCAGGAATTTGTCGTTTGATTTTTTCAGAGGGGTTGCAATATTAATGATTATTGTGCTTCATGCCGCAATGACAACTCCAAGCATAAGCTTAATCAACAGTGTTTTGTTTGATTTTGTTTTAAGACTATCAACTGGAATGCAATTCTTCTTTGTTTTGAGTGGATATTTTATATACCAAAGCATGCAAAGATTGTCGAACAATAATGCTGGTGTTAAGATATTTTTATATAAACGTATGGCAAAAATTTTACCGTTGTATCTTTTATTCTTGTTTTTGAATATAGCGTTATTTTTTATATTTTCTGAACTGTACAATGACTTTAGCGGATTCCATCGGAATACAGTCACCAGCTCTGATATTAATCTGAATAATATTTTTTTACATATATTTATGCTGCAAGGATTTGTGCCTGAGTATACACATAGTCTAGTAGATGGCTCCTGGAGTATCGTAACAGAAGTGTATTTCTACTTATTGTTCCCGGTGATTATTTTTCCATTTATTAAATCGTTAAAAAAGTCGATTGTTGTTTTTATGATTATTTTAGTGAGCTCAATGTATTTCAGACCATATATTGCGCCAATAATATGGCCTGATCAGAGTGAGTTTTATTATTATTTCTTTCTCAGTCAGTTGCCAGTATTTATTTTAGGGGGGTGATGAGTCATTTCATTAATCAGAATCAGGAAGCTGCGAATGAGTATAGCAGTATTTTATTTACATTCTCCGTAGTACTTTTTTTTGGGTTAATAAGTGGTTCAAATTACCCTTTGGCTTATCACTATTTGTATGGAATTGTGTTCGTTTTGATGATAATAGGTGCTTATCCTTATATGGAGAGTTTTAAGGGATTTTTTTTATTTAGTGCAGTCGTTAGACTTGGGAAGCAAACTTATGCTATTTTTTTAAGCCATTTGCTGGTTATGCATCCTAGTAGTTATTTATTGAAGTTATATGCTCCGAATTTAAAATCGGAATTGTATGGAGATGTTCAAGAAATTCCTCAAACTGAAAAAACCTCTTTTTACCCAAGAAGCTCGTATGCAGTTGCAAAATTATACGGTTATTGGATTACAGTAAATTAGCGTGAAGCCCATGATATGTTTGCCTGTAACGGTATTTTATTCAATCATGAGTCTCCTATACGTGGAGAGACATTTGTAACCAGAAAAATCACAAGAGCGGTTTCTAAAATTGTATTAGGAATGCAAGATAAGATATTTTTAGGGAATCTTGATGCTAAAAGAGATTGGGAGCATGCAAAAGATTATGTTCTTATGATGTGGATGATATTACAGGCTGACAAACCCGAGGATTGGGCTATAGCTACTGGCGTTACAGCTTCTGTTAGGGATTTTTTAAAAATGTCATTTGGTTATATGGTATCGAGATCGAATTCAAGGGAGAAGGCATTAATGAAAAAGGTCTTGTTAAATCTTGTAACAATCCAAAATATCATCTGAATCTGCGAGATAATGTTGTTTCAGTCAATCCTGAGTATTTCAGACCTACAGAGCTTGAGTTGTTAATTGGTGACCCAACAAAAGCTAAAGAAAAACTGAGATGGGTAGCTAAACATAGCTTGAATGATATGATAGAGTCTGATTTAAATTTAATGACTAAAGAGCAGTACTTGAAAGACAGTGGTTATCAATTAATGAATAATTTCGAATAGTTTATATGGTTAAGGATATCATTCATAACAATACATTAATAGGGCAGATTTATGATTTAAATTTGATTAAGGGAGTAAGATTCCCTACTTCAAGTGAGCATGCATTTCAATTTGGATTTGGTCATATAGATGAAGATAAGACTTTGGTGCCACATATTCATAAGCGAGTTGAAAGAACTGTACAAACAACATCAGAGTTTTTGTATGTTATAAACGGTCTTATGAGAATAGAAATCTATAACGAAGATGAAGAATATGTTGAAACAGTCACTTTAAATGCTAACCAGGCATTGCTTCAGCATATTGGTGGACATAAAATATCTTTTCAAAAAGGCACTAAATATTTTGAGATTAAACAAGGGCCTTATTATGGACGAAATTTTGATAAATATAACATTTCAGATTAAGGAGAATATATGGAGCAATTTGGAGGTATTTATTCGCAGTATTATGATTTATTATATCAGGATAAGGATTATGCGGAAGAGGTGAATTATGTTCATAATTTAATTGCTACATTCGGTGGAGAGAATAGTAAAACAATACTTGACATGGGTTGTGGAACAGGAAGACACGCAGCGCTTCTTTGTGACAAAGGTTATTCCGTACATGGCATAGATTTAAGTCAAGACATGCTTGATATTGCAGAGCACAGGAGGCAGGGTAGGGAGTCAAATTTGAGTTTTAGCCTATCTAATATTTCGGAATTAAATCTGAATAAGAAGTTTGATGCAGTGGTCTCTCTATTTCATGTTGCAAGTTATCAAAGCTCTAATAAAGATTTAATCAAATTTTTTAAGGTCGCAAAAGAGCACTTAAATATTGGAGGGGTGTTTATATTTGATTTTTGGTATGGACCTGCTGTTTTAACAGAGCCCCCAGTAACTAGAATAAAAAGATTAGAGAGTCAATTTCTAAAAGTAACAAGACTTGCAGAGCCAGTTCTACTTCCTCAGGAAAATATTGTTAATGTTAATTATGATATTTTTCTTGAGACTGACTCAGATAAAACGGAAAGAAAACAGGAAATACATTCAATGAGATATTTGTTCGATTCGGAGTTAGAAATTATATGTAATTTAGAGGGCTTTTCAGTTGAGTGTAAATATGAATGGATGAGTGATAACAATCCTGATTTAAGCAGTTGGAATGTAGTTTGGATAGTTAAAAAAGTATGAGTAATAATTTTGTACCTGTAAATACACCATTATTAGGAGGAAATGAAAAAAAATACATTAATGAGTGTATTGATAGCGGATGGATATCGTCGGAAGGGCCTTTTGTAAATAGGTTTGAATCGGAATTAAGTGCCAGGGTAGATAGAAAATATGGTATTGCAGTATCCAGCGGAAGCGCCGCATTAGATATTACAATAGCAGCGCTTGAGATTGGCAAAGGCGATGAAGTTATTTTACCGTCGCATACAATTATCTCTTGTATTTCAGCCATTACCAATTCTGGGGCTACTCCGGTATTGGTTGATTCAGAATTAAGCACATGGAATATGAATGTTGATTTAATCGAGGGAAAGATTACCAATAGGACCAAAGCAATTATGGCGGTGCATGTTTATGGACATCCAGTTGATATAGATACGATATTGGAATTGGCAAAAAAATATGATTTGTTTGTTATTGAGGATGCTGCTCAAATGCTTGGACAAACATACAAAGGAAGGGCGTGTGGTTCCTTTGGTGATATAAGTACATTTAGCTTCTATCCTAATAAGCAAATTACAACAGGTGAAGGCGGTATGTGTGTTGTAAATGATGAGAGGTTAGCGGAAAGATGTAGATCTTTCAGAAATCTTTGTTTCAATAGTGGCCAAAGGTTTGTTCATAATGATATTGGCTGGAATTATCGTATGACAAATATGCAAGCTGCCCTAGGCGTTGCACAATTGGAAAAATTGGATTTTCATGTAGAAAAGAAGAGGGAAACAGGCAGGAGTTATAGAGAATTAATAACTAATGAAAATTATTCTATGTCTATAGAGAAAACAAAGTATTCATATAATATATATTGGGTAATAGGCATCCTAATATCTGATGAGTGCAACTATACAGCTAAAGATGTGATGGGCAGACTGTTTAACTTGGGCATTGGAACGCGACCATTTTTTTACCCTTTAAATTTGCAACCCGTTTTTAATGAGAAAGGACTGTTTATAAATGAAAATTTTCCTATATCTGAGAGGCTAGCATCCAAAGGTTTTTATTTGCCGAGCGGGCTTGGGATAAGTGATAAAGAAATAGAACGATCTGCTAATGCGTTAAACAGCATCCTTTAAATATTTATGAGCCTGTCCAAAGATGTTATTTACTATGCTTTTATTAAAGGTATCGGTGTTTTATATTGGATAGCACTTACTAAGTTAAGCGCACTGTACTTAACGCCAGAGGAATTTGGTAATTTTTCTATCGCGTTTAGTTTGGCCACTGTGGTTGCAATTCTTTGGACTGGCTGGCAATCAGCATCACTAATGAGGTTCTATCATGAGAATGATAATAAAATACCATTTTATGCAACCCTAATAAAGGGAATGTTTAGAGCATTATTATGGGTATGTGTAGGATGGATTTCTGTATTTTTTTTAGTTAATTTGTTTAGCTCTAATACGAATCTGGAAATAGTCTTATTGGCAATTCCTTTAAGTATTGTTTATGGGTTACATTTGTTTATTGTAAATATACTCCGTATTAAAAGAGAATTAAGAAAGCTATTACTACTTAATATAGTTCAAGCATTAATCACTGTTCTTGGTTTTGTTGTGTTAGTGGATGTTTATAATTGGATTGCTGCAGCCATTGTGTTGACATTGGCTTATGCAATGTCCTTGTTTTTAATTAAACGTAGATTTCTCTTAATTAGAAATCTAGTGTTAGATTCTAAAAAAAAGGAGTATCTAAAAAAAAATTTTATATCATATGGCTTACCGGTTCTAGCTATTGGCATGATATCACAACTTTTATCAACCTCAGACTTGTTAATTTTAAAATTATATGGTTATATAGATGAGGTTGGCATTTATTCGGCAAATTATAATATTGCTGAAAAGAGTATTTTTGCAGTATTGTCCATTATTGTTTCTGCATTCGTTCCAATTATCTACAAA
The DNA here is from genome assembly GCA_031216915.1 of Pictodentalium vernedei. Classification (NCBI taxonomy): domain Eukaryota; kingdom Metazoa; phylum Mollusca; class Scaphopoda; order Dentaliida; family Dentaliidae; genus Pictodentalium; species Pictodentalium vernedei. The sequence goes on along the minus strand of JAUFNR010000022.1, from coordinate 111,653 downwards.
AAATTCACACAGTCGAATTTTGACATAAAGAAGGAAGTTAGAAATATTGTTGTTTTGTTTCTATCTATTGCATTACCAATTACATTTGTCCTTTGGGTTTATGCATCAGAGATAAGTAGTATTTTTCTAGAAGATCGATATACATCTGGGTATTTTGTAATTCAATGGGTTGCTATGGCAGGGGTGTTCGTCGGTGTAGCCAGTTTTTATGCCGAGATTTATACACTTGCCGAAAAGACAAAAGTATTGGCAAAACTATATTTTGTACCATTATTGGTAAATATAACCCTTAATCTACTTTTTATCAAATCATATGGAATGGTCGCAGCTATATATAGCACCGTGTTTTCTTATATGTTTTTAATGATATTAATATTTTATTTTTCAAGGAAATATGTTTAATATAAAAACATATAGATTTCTTTCTATTATATTTATTATCCCGGTCTTCTTTAGTAGGTTTTTTATTGGGGGTATTGCCGATACTTATGATGAATTGCCAGGTTTTAGTCTGCGGTATTTGTCATATTTTTCAGAAATTGTAATTATTATTTTCTATATTTTTTCGCTTAAGAAGGATGTAAATATTTTACTCTTAGTAATTATTTTTGTGTTGATATTTTTTCAGCTGATACAATACCTGAACTATAGCGATGAAGGCTTGATGCAATGGATCTACTTTTTTAGGGCGCTACTAATTGTTATCTCAGGATATTTATTTGCTCGCTATTATTTTGATATAGAAATATTTACTCAAGTTTTTTTATCTTTCTGCAAAATTACGGCTGTTGTATCATTGCTTTCTTTTGTCTTTTATCATGTATTAGGCTTGAGGTATCAGCTTCATCTAAATTATGGAATACCTAGGGTGCAAGGTTTTTTGTCTGAGCCATCTTTGATGGGAACATTATTAACACCAGGCATTCTCTTATATTTCGATCGTAAGAAATATCTCTCTGCCGCCCTATTACTAGTATGTGTTATTTTGACATTCTCAGTATATTCCTATTTGGTTTTATTATTTACTATAGCTTTTTATATGATATTGAATAGAAATAACTATCGGAATCTATCTAGATTAACAGCTATGTTCTTAGGAATAACGATAATGCTAGCTCTTTTAATTGCTTTTCTAGATAACCATGCTCTCCAAAGAATGGTTAGATTTGGAAATAGTTTTTCAGTTTTTGATATAGATGATATTGAGCCTTTGCGCTTATCTGGACTTGACAGACTTTGGGGTTTTTTTAAGGTTTTTGAAGAAATGAGTGCGGATAGCGTATTGTTGCTAGGTTACGGCTTAAATACCTCTTCTTTGATTTTCCCTCTTAGATTTGGTGACATTATAGAATATGGATTTTTGGCTTATATGATTGCCAGTTATGGGGCTGTTTTTGGTCTGATGATACTTATATGGCTGGCAATCTGGGTGTTTAATCAGTTTCGAATTAATATTAAGAAAAGTTTTTTAATATTCCCTATGTTTATAGGCATATTAGGGAATTCAGCTGGCGGTATTGTTATTTATGGATTTGTTCTGACTTGTATGTTGGGTGTGTATTTTAAAATGAAGGCGGTTAATGAATAAAAAGATTTTATGGATAGTTGCAGCCATTGAGGATATTGGTGGCGGGGAAAGGCTTTTATTTGAAGGCCTTAATTATTATCAAAAAAATAACATTGACGTTAAAGTTATAACATGGATGCTCAGTGAAAAAGCTTTCTTTGATGGCTCTTACTCTTTTGATAATATTGAGCTACTTGAGTCTCAGAAAAAAATCTCTAGGGATAATATCTTTAGCTTTGCATTTAACCGTGCCAGGAGTTTTTTACAACTATATAAAGTTGCAAAGAAATATAATCCCGATTTGATTTTATGTCAAAGTGAATATGATGCAATCTTTGCGGGAACTGTAGCAAAACTTTTAAATAAGCAATACAGTGTATTAATTTTTGGTCAAACCTACCAGTTCTCATGGGATTGGGTTAAATATACCTTTCTCTGGAAGAAACATCTAAAGAAAATTGTTAATTCGTGTCAAGGCTACAAAGATTTAATACCATTAACTCCACCAAATATTAAATTCAAGGATAGAGTAACAATAGAATTTCTATCTTTGATTAGATATTATTTTATGCGTAATGCACACCATACTTACACACTATCATCTCAAGTGCAATGGGAATGTAAACAAGTATATAAGATTTATCCTAAAATACTGAGAGCTGGACTATCCCAAAATGTTTTGAGTAATAGAATTAAGCAATATAAAAATAAGAGCAAAGACAAATCAATTATAAGTTTTGTAACTTTAAGTAGGTTGGTTAGAAAAAAAAATGTTGATATTGTTATTAAGTCTCTGCAAGATATTAAATTGCAAAAAAAATGGCACCTCACGGTACTAGGCGATGGAGAAGATTCCAATCGTTTAAAAAAAATAGCCTTAGACTTGGGTTTGAGAAAAAACGTGACTTTTACTGGCAGAGTTTCCGATACTATTTTGTATCAGAATCTACTATCATCTGATGTTTTTATCACTATGGATACCAGTGATTTTGAAATTACTGTTGTAGAGGCGATGTCATTTGGACTATTTGTGGTAGTGAGTGATAATTTTGATATGGATAGTAATTTTATTGATTATCAAGCAATACGTTCCGTTGAACCTAATAAAGCAATGTTAAAACGTTTTTTAGAAAAAAATGCACTATCTATGCTTGATAATAAACCAAATTTTATAGCCCTGGAAAATCTAACGTGGGAACATTATTTTTCAACAATTTTAAAAGATATTCAATGAAACAAATCTTACAAGAGATGGGTAAAGGTGCGACGATTTTAGAAGAGGCTCCAGCACCTAGTGTTAAATTGGGAAGTCTATTAATTAATACTACAAAGAGTTTGATTTCAGCTGGCACAGAGAGAATGCTGGTTGATTTTGGTCGTTCTTCATATATTGAGAAAGCTAAGCAACAGCCGGATAAGGTAAAGATGGCTATGGATAAAGTCAAGACTGATGGTTTAAAAACTACAGTAGATGCCATACAGTCTAAACTTGCTCAACCATTGCCACTAGGCTATTGTAATGTAGGTGTTATCAGTGAAGTGGGCAAGGGTGTTGAAGGCTTGAAGCCTGGAGATCGTGTTGTATCTAACGGCCCTCATGCAGATGTGGTGCGTGTAGTAAAAAATCTTTGTGCAAAAATACCAGACGGTGTTAATGATGAAACTGCTGCATTTACTGTTGTGGCAAGTATTGGTTTACACGGTATGAGGCTTGCTAAGCCTACACTCGGAGAGGCTTTTGTAGTAACTGGTGTAGGCTTGATTGGATTACTGATTGTGCAGATGCTAAGAGCAAATGGATGTAGAGTTCTAGCTATTGATTATGATAATCATAAGTTAGAAATTGCAAAGTCTTATGGTGCGGAAATTTGCAACCCGGGTCAAGGCGCCAATCCCGTGACAGCTGGAATGGCATTTAGTCGCAATAAGGGTGTTGATGGAGTAATTATTACCGCTTCAACCAAGTCGAATGAGCCAATTTCACAAGCCGCCAAGATGTCGCGAAAATGTGGTCGTATTATCATGGTGGGTGTAGCTGGAATGAAGCTTGATAGGTCGGAGTTTTACCAAAAAGAACTATCTTTCCAGGTGTCGTGTGCATATGGATTTGGACGTGGAGATAAAGAGTATGAGGAGAATGGAAAAGACTACCCTTACGGACTGGTTAGATGGACCGAACAAAGAAACTTCGATGCGGTATTAGATATGATGTCTAATGGCTCAATAGATGTATCACAATTAGTTAGTTATAGATATAAACTCGATGATGCTCTTTCTGCATACGAGAAGCTTCTGGAAGATAAGTCTATTATCGGCATTATTCTAGAATATGATAGTGATGTAAATTCAAGGTATATAAAAAACATTACATTAAAAGAAAAGTTAAACTTTGATGCTAATAAACCAGTATTCGGGTTTGTTGGGGCGGGGAACTATGCTTCAAGAATATTAATTCCTGCATTTAAAGAGGCTGGTGCACAGTTGCACACCATTTCAACATCTGGCGGTGTGAATGGCGTGACACATGGAAAAATATCAGAATTTAGTCAGGCAACTACCGACACTCAGGCAATGATTAGCAATCCAGCAATTAATACAATCGCAGTTGTGACCCAGCATAATTTACATGCAAAATTTGTATCAGATTCATTAAACGCTGGTAAGAATGTTTTTGTGGAGAAGCCTTTGGCATTAACCTATGAGGATTTAAAGCTAGTTGAAGAGTCGTATAGTAACTCTATAAAAGACGGAAACTCTCCGCATTTAATGGTTGGCTATAATCGTCGATTCGCCTCGCAAGTGCAAAAAATGAAAACATTATTGGATTCAACAAAGGTCCCTAAGTCATTTATGATGTTAATGAATGCTGGAGACATACCCGCTGATTCTTGGGTTCAGGATATTAACACAGGTGGTGGAAGAATTATTGGAGAGGCCTGTCACTTTATTGACTTAATGCGTTTTTTATCAGGCTCTAAAATTACATCAATCCAGGCAAGAAAAATGGGCGAAGATAAAGGAGTTGAGATAACAGAAGATAAGGCGTCTATTATTCTTGGTTTCGAAGATGGATCATTTGGTACCATCAATTATTTGGCAAATGGCTCAAGTAAGTTTCCTAAGGAGCGAATCGAAGTATTTGTAGATGGCAGGGTTCTGCAGTTGGATAATTTTATTAAGCTTAAAGCATATGGATGGTCAGGCTTTAATAAAATGAATTTATGGTCGCAAGATAAAGGACAGAAGGCTTGCGCTAAGGTTTTCTTAGATGCTATTAAAAACGGAGATAATACACCAATACCAATTGACGAAATTTTTGAGGTTGCACGCGCTACGATTGATGCGGCTCAAATCCTAAGGAGTCAATAGATAAGTTGCTAGTCAAATTAAAAACATATTGGAGATTAGGGCTATTTAATTTATTTCTAGTTTCTTTTTATAGATTTCAATTAAAGTCTAAATGGTTTAAATATACTCTTCCGGTATCAAAACCCATTGTGGGATGTTTTTTTAGTGGTGGCTTGATACCCAATGTGGATATTAATCATCCTAAAGATGCGAGTTTATTATTAGAGGCTAAGATGCGTTATTTTTCCCATCAATTGTTTGATGTGGGAAGTCCACCAAATTGGTTTGTTGATCCAGAGTCTGGTCATGCTTTCCCAAATGATAGACACTGGTCAAGTTTAGATGATTTCTCCAATGGTGATATAAAGCTAGTTTGGGAGGCGTCAAGATTTCAATGGCTGGTTTTAGCATCCCAAGGTTATGTGTCAACTAAAGATGATGCTTATATTAACTTGATAAATTACTGGCTTACTGATTGGTCAAAAAACAATTCAACCAATCAAGGTGTGAACTGGAAGTGTGGACAAGAAGCATCTTTTAGAGTGATTAATTTATTGGTTTCGAGTTATATTTTAGGTGAGCATAAAAACCCAAAATCGTCATTAGTACAAATAGTGAAAGAGCATTGTGGGCGTATTAGTAAAACATTACATTATGCAATTGCACAGAATAATAATCATGGCACAAGTGAAGCGTCTGCATTATTTATTGCTGGAGCTTGGATAAATTTTATTGGACAATCCAATAATGAATCTAATAAATGGTTGAAACGTGGCAGGGCTGGCTTGGAAGAAAGAGTAAATCATTTGGTAATGAATGATGGTACCTTTTCTCAATATTCAACAAACTATCACCGCTTATTTTTAGATTCGATGTCATTGGTAGAATTATTTAGAGTTAAGTTTGAACAAGAACAATTTAGTAAAAAATACAAGCAAAAAATCAATTTAGCCATTGATTGGATCTGGCAATTAACAGACCAAGATACTGGAAATATTCCAAATTTAGGTGCTAATGATGGTGCACAATTGTTGCAATTATCAGGCAGTGATTATCGAGATTTCCGCCCGTCTATTCAGTTTGCCTCAGTGTTGTTTAGAGGGTATTGCGTATATGATGACGAGAGATGTAATGGAATACTAAAATGGTTAAATATTAGTTTTGAAGAGACTCCTTGCAAAAAAACAAATAAAAAATCTAAAATGTTTAAAGATGGCGGCTTTATGTCATTAATTGGAGCGGGATGTAATGGACTTTTTCGCTATCCAGAGTTTAAATTTCGTCCTAGTCAGGCCGACTTACTGCATTTAGATATTATGAGTGATGGTGTGACAATAATTAGAGACGGGGGCTCATATAGTTACAACAAGGAAGAAAAGTGGCTTAGCTATTTTTCCGGAATCGAGTCACACAACACTATTCAATTTGATAAATCTGAGCCAATGCCAAGGTTAAGTCGCTTTTTGTTTGGAGCCTGGCCTAAAGTTAAAAATCATTCATTTAATAATGATAATAGATTCACAATTGTATCTGCTAAGTATATAGATTATTTAGGAAGAAGTCATGAAAGGACGGTTTCAGTAAAAAATAGAGTATGGACGATAAATGATAAGATATCAGGGTTCTCAAATTGCGCTATATTAAGATGGAGACTAGGCAAATCTGAATGGGCTGTTAAAGGTAATCAAGTGACTAGCAAGGTAGCAAGCATTAACATTCATGTTGGTAGCGGTGAAATTGTAGAAATAAAATTAGTAAAAGGCTTTGAGTCAGTGTATTACAATGTTTTAGATGAGGTAAACATTTTAGAAATAGAGGTTAGTGATGAGTGTAATGTTAAAACAGTTATATGTTTATAAAAGGAGTTATTTGTGATTGATATTCAGTATTTATTTGTTAAGCATATATATGGAGATCATAATTCTTCAAAGTCAGTTGTTCGGGCTATAACGAAATTATTGGATGAATTGCCAGAGCAGTCCATCGGTTTGAATCTAGGGTCAGGAAAGACAAATTTAGATGTTAGAATAAAAAATTTAGAGCTTGATTACGCCCCTGGTATAGATTATATTGGCTGCGTTGAGTCTATTCCTGAAATTAATAATACTTTTGACTTGGTTATTTCTCAAGAGGTTCTTGAGCATGTTAAAGAGCCTGCAGTTGCTATGTCTGAAATAAAACGTGTGTTAAAAAAGAACGGAAAGTGTTACATTCAACTACCATTTATTATTGGATTTCACCCTTGTCCTAATGATTATTGGAGATTTACCAAACAAGGGATTGTTGCCTTGGTCGAAGCATCAGGGTTAAAAGTCATTGAGGTGGGCGAAACTGTTGGCTCTGCAACGGGTTTTTACAGAGTTAGTGTTGAGTTTCTTTCAATACTATTCTCCCTTTTTATTCCAAAGGCCTACAAAATTATGAAAGCTTTATTTTCTTTATTGTTATATCCAGTTAAATGGCTAGACCCTTTGTTAAGATTATCAAAGGAAGGCGAGAGGGTTTCAGGCGGGTACTACGTGATATGCATAAAAGAATAATGAAAGTTTTATATTTTCATCAGCATTTTTCCACACCAAAAGGGATTAGTGGAATTCGATCCTACGAAATGGCACGTATGCTGATTGAAAAAGGGCATAAAGTAACAATGGTTTGTGGGAGTTATAAGGGTGGAAGCACAGGTTTGTCGAATGATTTTTTAAGGGGTAAAAGATCTGGATTAGTAGATGGTATTAATGTAATAGAATACGATTTATCTTATTCTAACTCAGATGGATTTATAAGGCGGGGCCTGCTATTTATGATATTTGCTATGAAAGGCGTTGGTTTGGCTTTAACGCAAAAATATGATGTGGTTTTTGCTACTTCAACCCCATTAACAGCAGCCATTCCAGGTGTTTTTGCTCGCTGGCTTCGAGGTAAAAAATTTGTTTTTGAAGTTAGGGATCTATGGCCAGAATTACCCAGAGCAATGGGTGTAATCACCAACCCCATTATATTGAAGAGTATGTCAGCCTTGGAATGGTTGTCCTATCGTTCTGCACATAGGTGCATTGGCCTGTCGCCTGGGATTGTTGAGGGAATTAGCAAAAGAGGCGTGCCCAAGGATAAGATTAAACTAGTGCCCAATGGTTGTGACTTAGATATCTTTAATTCAGAGTCTCAAGATTGGAGGCCATTAGAGATAAAGTCAGGCGACTTTATGGCGCTTTTTACTGGTACACATGGAATAGCTAATGGTTTAGAGGCTTTACTTGATGTTGCAGTAGAATTAAAACACAGGAGACTAAATAATATAAAAATAGTGTTAATTGGTCAGGGTAGGCTAAAGCCATCCCTACAAAACAAAGCAAAGGATATGAATTTAGATAATGTTATTTTTCACGATCCTGTTGATAAAGAAAAATTATCAGGCCTGATGAAAAGTGCAGATTTGGGTTTACAAATTTTAGCAAATGTTCCTGCTTTTTATTATGGTACATCTCCCAACAAATTTTTTGATTATATAGCAGCAGGATTGCCAGTATTAAATAACTATCCTGGCTGGCTGGCTGAAATGATAGAAGATAATAAATGCGGATATAGTGTGACACCGGAAAATCCAAAGCTTTTTGTAGATGCTTTAGAAGATGCATTTAATAATAAAGATAAAATAGAATCTATGGGGGTAAATGCAAGAGCGTTGGCTGAAAGTGAATTCAATAGGGCTAATCTTGCAAATAACTGGACCGAATGGGTTTTGGGCGTAAAGGAACCTCTGATCTAATCCAGTAAAAATTTGGGATATCGAATTTCTTCGTTTTTTCTCAAGTTTTTGTCACTTTTTATCTAAAATGAGCGTACACTCCATTTTTATCTCTACTTTTCCATATTTTCGATGCAGCTCTCTTGTCTTGCCAATAAACTTTTTCTCATCAAATACAAGTTTGTCAACCCTATCAGCATGAAGACTTGAGACGCATTTTTTACGATTTCTTTGTACCTTACTTTCTTATCACCAAACTGGATTTTCATCACTCTAAACACATGCTCCACTCGCGCTCTTATTGACGATCGCTTCTTGTTTTTGTATTTTGTAGACCTTGCTGGCTTTTTCTTCGGCTGCGTTTTTATGTTTACTCCCCCAGTACACTTCTGCTTTTCTTGCAGCTCGTTTATATTCATTATTTGTTTAGTCCCAAACACTGATTTATCATCTTCTCTCAGCAACTTCGGAAGTTCCTTGATATCCGCTACATTGCCTAGCGTTATCGAGGCAGTATGCACCACACCTGTGTTGACATCCGCTCCTACATGCACCTTCATCCCAAAATAATACTGATTTCCTTTTTTCGTTGAGTGCATTTCTGGGTCTCGTTTTTTCTCCTTATTCTTTGTCGAATTTGGCGCATGGATGATGCTGGCATCTATAGCCGAAAAATTATAAAATGTCACTGTGTTGTTTCGCTCCTCATTTATGGGATATAAACTTCGTCGCTCACGCCTTGTGACATTTTAAATTTGTCTCGCTATATTGCGTTAAAACAAACCTTTGCGAAAGAAGGCAAACAGGCACAAATCAAATCAGGCCGCTACGCTCATGCCAAACAATTCGTTCGTATGCAAAGGCAAATAAAGCGCCAACGAACGATAGTGGGGATTTTACTGCGTGAAATTGATCGGAAAAAAGAAGGAGGGATCACTGGAAAACTAGCCGATATTATGGCTAAAGCTCGTCGGATCAAAGAGCAAAAGAGGAACGATAAAAAGAAACTTTACGCCTTACACGCTCCTGAAGTGGAGTGTATAGGGAAAGGCAAGGCGCGCAATCCCTTTGAATTTGGAGTAAAAACAATCGTGGCGACAACACGGAAGCATAGTTTAATCGTAGGCACAAGGACTTTTTTATGGGTAACCCTACGATGGACATATTTTGAATGCAGAAATGGAACAGGTAACGGTTTTGTTGCAAGAGCTGAATGTTACCCCCAAAGCCGTGATTGCAGATAAAGGGTTTAGAGGGGTAGATGCAGAATTATCGCCAATTCAAGTGGTGCATAGAGGAAAAAGCAAGCGATTAGCGCCACACATGCGAAAATGGTTGAAACGCAGACAAGCCATTGAGCCAGTGATAGGGCACCTGAAAGACGATCATGGGATGCGAAGGAATTGGCTAAAAGGTTCGTTGGGAGACGCGATTAATGCAGTGCTATGCTCGGTGGGGTTTAATATCAAGTGGTTGCTACGTGCGATTGTGCGGTTGGGGATTTTTTTACGTCAAAATATGGGGAAGAAAATACAAGAGATTATTCATTGGTTATTAGCAAATCTAAAAACGCTTTTTATTTCGCCTCACATTTTCTCTTAAAATACCTGCTGGGCAAATTTTCTAATTTTGCAATACCGACGAATTCCTTACGTGTTTTTTTTATGAAGATAAGCCAAAGAAGCGAAATCAAGTTGTTGCATAAAAACTCCTAAAGTATTGTAAAATAATACAGTACCCTATAATGTCGCTAAAGTCTTATTTTTCCATCTATTTTGACTTATTCGTTGTCAAAGTGTTTAATTTTTTACAACAACTTAAAAACTATTCAATCACAGGTTCCTTAAAAGGGCAAGGGTTTAAAAATGAAGCGTATATTTGATATATTTGTAGTTTTGATAAGCTTGCTACTTTTAATACCAATATGTATATTGGTTGTCTTGGTAGTAAGAATAAAACTCGGCTCTCCAATATTTTTTAAGCAACCTCGCCCAGGTTTAGAGGGACAGGTCTTTAATATTCATAAGTTTAGAACTATGATGAATGAGTGTGATTCAAATGGTATTTTATTGTCAGACAGTAAGCGGTTGACTCAATTCGGAAGATTTTTACGCTCAACAAGTTTGGATGAATTGCCTAGTTTGTGGAATGTTTTAAAAGGGGATATGAGTTTAGTAGGGCCGCGTCCTTTGCTAGTAGAATATTTGCCTTTATATTCAAAAAGGCAATCTAGACGGCACGAGGTTAGACCTGGCATTACAGGATGGGCACAGGTTAATGGGCGTAATGCAATTAGTTGGGATGAAAAATTCGAGCTGGATGTGTGGTATGTTGATAATCAGTCAATTTGGTTGGACGTGAAAATATTATGGCTAACAGTAAAAAAAGTAATTGCCCGTGATGGAATTACTACTCAGGATAATGCTACCATGTCTGTATTTAAAGGTTCTGAACAATGAGCAACATACTTATAACTTCGGCTGGCAGGAGGGTTGAGCTGGTTGAATATTTTAAAGAAGAGGGTGAAAAATTAGATAGAGGTGTAAAAGTCATTTGTATTGATCTAGATCCAGAATTATCACCAGCTTGTCAAATTGCAGATCTTTATTTTCGAGCACCAAGAGTTACCAGTAAAGAATATATAAGTTTTTTGAAACAAACATGTACCGCTAATTTGATCGCTTTGATTATTCCTACTATTGATACAGAATTGCTGATTTTGTCAGAGCATCGAGAAGAGTTTCTAGAGCTTGGGGTGAGTATAATAATATCTGATATCCCCCTAATTAAGGCCTGTAGAAATAAAAATCATACTGCTGATTTTCTGCATAATATTGAAATTGAAACACCAGCTATCTACAGTGTAAAAAACTTAAGCTATCCTTGTTTTGTAAAACCATATGATGGGAGTTGTAGTGTAGGTGCATTTACATTAAATGACGAATCTATGTTGACTAGTGACATATTAGATAATCCTAAAAACATGTTCATGGAGCTTGTTCCAGAAAATTATGATGAGTATACAGTTGATGTCTACTATGATAAATTTGGAATACTGAAGTCTCTAGTGCCCAGATTAAGAATTGAAACTAGGGCTGGAGAGATAAGCAAGGGACTAACATCTAAAGGTATTGTTTATGACTACTTAAAAGACAAGCTGCACAATTTGAAGGGAGCTAAAGGCTGTATTACATTACAATTGTTTGTTAATTTAAAAGAAAAGTCATTCAAGGCTATTGAAATAAACCCTAGATTTGGCGGGGGCTACCCATTGTCTTATTCTGCAGGTGCCAATTTTCCAAGGATGTTAATTCAGGAGTATCTTTTAGAAGAGGAGGTGGATTTTTTAGACGATTGGGAAGATAATCTTTTGATCTTGAGATATGATTCAAAAGTCCTTATTCATGATTACAAATCCTAAAAAAACTTGTCTCGTTTTAGATTTGGATGATACTTTGTACAAGGAGTATGATTATCAGACATCTGGTTTAAAATATGTTGAAGAGCAAGTACTAGAGTTATACGATGTTGATTTAAGAGGAAAGTTGTTGGAGTTGAGAGATCAGAGGGTAAATGATATTTTTCTAGAATTGACCAATATATTAAATATACCTTCTTCGATTAAAGATTCATTTCTTATGATGTATCGTTATCATAAGCCTAATATCGCGTTAACCTTAGGGATTAAAAAATTTATTGAATCGGGATTGCATAACTTTGGGCAAGTTGCGATTCTTACTGATGGCAGGTCTATTAGTCAGAGGTTGAAATTAGAGTCCCTGAGCTTATTGAAAATACCCGTATTTATATCTGAAGAGTGGAATTCGACAAAACCAGATAATAAACGGTTTGTTGCTATTATGAGGAGATATGCTTCTTGCTCTAAATTCTGCTATGTGGCGGATAACCCCTCTAAAGACTTTATTGCTCCTAACGCTCTTGACTGGATATCTATATGTTTAAAAGATGATCAGAATAATATTCATTCTCAAGATAAAAATAGTATTAAAGAAGAGCACTTACCTCATTATTGGGTGAATAATTTAAGCGAAATTAATATATGTTAAATACTTATTTTTCGCCTTGACCTATGTTTGATGAAAAAGAGGCTGATGCAGTTCGTAACGTTCTTTTGCCTAACAAAGTTAATTACTGGACTGGAGATGAATGCAAGAAATTTGAAAAATGTCAACATGGACAAAACCAGGCTCATCGTCTTTACAGGATTTGTGTTTAGTGCTTTCTGTATTTTCTGACAGATAGCGGGAGTAGAACGGGCATTTTTGTGAAGTTGGATGTGCATAGTGGAGATCATGTTGAGATGGGTTATGGGAAAATGATAAATTCACGAGATGGTTTCCAGTCGCCCTACGGGCTCCTTTCAAGCATCTCGTAGATGAAGTACTTAAGAACTTGCCTTGCTCTGAACAAAGGATAACTCTTTTTAGGGATATCATTATACGGCACGGTACAATTACTCCTGAAACCATTCGCTCTGTTATCACTGATAAAACTAAAGCAATCGTTTGTGTGCATTTGGCTGGCTGGCCGTGTGATATGGGTGAAATAATGACTATTGGGAACCTCCGAAAACCGCCTAAAAATTCTAAACACGTGCAAGTGTTTTGCAATCTTGGGCAATTTTTTGAAAAAAAAAGTCCTTTTGAGATCATATTATACATAAAAATCCCCAAATGGGTGAGGATTTTTCCCCATTTTCCGCTTTTTAGGCGGATTTTGGGTGCAAAAATCCATCGCAACCCATACCCTTCAAATAACCAAAACGCTGCATATTGTATACCAACGCCATCAAACACATCCCAAAGTGCGCTCGATTCATGCCGATTGTATGCAGATGTTTACCGCCAAAGTGCCGAATACCTGCAAACACATGCTCCACCCGCGCTCGGGTCTTTGCAATCGTTCGATTCCTAGCCTTTTGCCGATTGTTCAAAGGATGCCCACGATAACCCTTACGCTGTATCATATCGCGGAAACCCTCCTTCTTCAGCTTGCTTGAGCGTGCCTTGCTTGGATATCCGCGATCTGCATACACCGCTGCACTGGTGTTGACCTTATCCAGCAACGGATCAAAGTGTTGGCTGTCGTGTTCACTCGCCGTTCCCATCTCAACCTTGCGGATGAATTTGTGTTTCACATCAGCATTCACCGAAACCTTATAGCCATAACATGATTTCCCGTGCTTTTTCATCCGAGTCGCAGTCCAAGTCGCATTCAAATCCTTCTGCACGGCCTTCGCGGTTGGTCAATCCTGCGGAACTGTGCCCTGATCAAGGCTCTCCTTATCTTTCTCCGTAAAATGTTGCACGGGAACTGACACCAGAGTGCCATCCACCACCTGCCCTCCGCGCGCAGCAAAGCCATGTCGAGCAAGCTGCCTATTGAAGGCTTCAAACAGCACCTCGGCGCCATCCTTACCCAGACGCTGCTCAAACTCCCAAATGGTATTCTTGTCGGGGATGTTGCTGGCGTTCGTGAGTCGGGCAAAGGCTTTGAAACTGATGCGATCAAGTAACTGAAACTCGGTTTGCTGTAAAGAAAGACCGTGATATCGTTTGATGATCAAAATGCGGATCATGGTTTCGGTGGAGTAGGCAGGTCGCCCACCTTTTGCTGTCTGGTTGTTGCGGGGTATATGCTGATCAATCTCCTTGGCCAATGCAGCAAAATCAACGAACTGATTCATGAAACGAAGCGGGTCTTGCTCGAAGACTTTCTGACGGTGTTCATTTTCGGCAAAGAGTTGGTTTGATTCGGCGTAATGCATGGTAAATCTCCTAAAAGTCAATAATGGCATAATTGTACTGCATACAGCACTATTAAAAGCCTTACAGGGAAACAATCTTAACGTAAACAGATTATTTGTTTAATTTTTTCCACAGGGTTTTCGGATGTTCCCTATTGCTAATAAGCATGATTTGTATGCAATTGAGGATTGTGCTCAAGTGCAGAGGGCAAGCCTGTTGGGGTAATTGGACATATAGGTTGTTGGCGTTTTTGTCAAGATAAGATAATGAAAACCATTGGAGTGCGTAATTCTGGGAAAAATATTCACATTCAGGTGTCGGGTTTAAATGGAAGATATAATCCAGATAAATGGGTATCGAATTTGCAAGCTTTTATTAATAAGAGGATAGAGAAATGAAAAAAATTCATAATAATAGATTTATAAGACCTTTAGTGATGAAAATATTAAAAAAGCTGGATTTCGATATTTCTATAAATCATCACTGGACAGAGCATAAGGTGAAGTTGAATCTATTTAAGCATAAGGTTATTGGTACCATAGGAAAAAAAGAGAAAATACAACAATGTTGCTTTTTGATAGTCTGATTCAAGTTGGAGACAATATTGTGGAGGTTGGTGGCCATATAGGATATATTTCCTTGTACTTTAGTAAATTAGTCGGTAGTCAAGGGGTTGTAATGGTTTTTGAGCCAGGGCTAAATAACCTACCATATATACGGAGAAATATAAAAGAAGCTAGCAATATAATTCTTTTTGAAAAGGCTATTGGTGACTTTATCGGAGAGGTTGACTTTTTTGAGGAAAATTTAACGGGGCAAAATAACTCAATAGTTGAAAATTTTAAAGGGTTTGAAGAAAACTCAGCTGCATCTTATGTGGATAACCAAGTGGAAAGAACAAGGGTTCACATGGTTACTCTTGATTCTGAAATTAAAAGTAGGGTGGATTTTATCAAAATTGATATAGAAACCGCTGAATGCAAAGCCTTACTTGGATCAAAAAAGTTGCTTGAAGAACAAAAGCCAATGCTAATGGTGGAAATTCGAGCTGATTATGGAGCTATTTATAATTTTTTTAATGAATTGGGTTATTCTCTATTCACGCCCGAGCTTATTCGGATTGTCAGTTATACTGAATTGAGTGGAAGTATGAATGGAAATATTTTTTGTCTACATACAGTTAAACATAGGGAACAGATTAAAAAATATTTTATTAATGTTAGTTGTTGAAATTAATATATGTTAAATACTCGGTTTTCACCTTGGCCTATGTTTGATGATGATGAGGTCGATGTAGTTCGTAATGTCCTTTTGTCTAATAAAGTTAATTACTGGACTGGAGATGAATGCAAGAAATTTGAAAAAGAGTTTTCAGAATTTTCTGACTCAAAATATACGGTCGCAATCTCCAATGGAACGGTTGCGCTGGACGTTGCGTTAAAGGCTTTAGAAATTGGCAAAAGTGATGAAGTTGTGGTTACATCTCGTACTTTCGTGGCCTCAGTTTCATCTATTGTGAATGCCAGAGCAAAACCGGTTTTTGCTGATGTGAGTTGGGATTCTCAAAATATTGATGCCAATACAATTCGTGCTGTTATCAGCAACAAAACGAAGGCAATCATCTGCGTGCATTTGGCTGGCTGGCCGTGTGATATGGATGAAATAATGACTATTGCTAATAAGCATGATTTGTATGTAATTGAGGATTGTGCACAAGCGCATGGGGCAAAATACAAAGACAAGTCTGTTGGGTCAATTGGACATATAGGTTGTTGGAGTTTTTGCCAAGATAAGATAATGACTACAGGCGGTGAAGGTGGTATGGTAACAACTAACGATGAATCATTATGGAGAAAGATGTGGGCATACAAAGATCATGGCAAGAGCTATGAGGCTGTGTATGAGAGAGATCATCCTGAGGGATTTAGATGGCTGCACGAATCGTTTGGCACCAACTGGCGTATGACTGAAATGCAAGCTGCAATTGGCAGAATTCAGCTAAAAAGGATGCCGGATTGGCATAGAAAGCGTTTGAGTAATGCTCACAGTATCTGGAATGTAGCTAAAAAATGTAAAGGATTGCGCGTACCAAATGTTCCGAGCTATATTGAGCATGCTGCATATAAATGTTATGTTTTTGTCGAGCAAGGTCACTTAAGACGCGGATGGAGCCGTGATCAAATCATTAAAGAAATAAACGCTTTAGGCGTGCCGTGCTATTCAGGCTCTTGCTCCGAAGTGTATTTGGAAAAAGCGTTTGATAATACTGACTTTAGACCAAAAGAGCGATTATGTAATGCAAAAAAATTGGGTGAGACATCCTTAATGTTTTTAGTACATCCAACTCTAACTAAAAATGAAATTCAAAAAACATGTGATGTGATTTCATCTGTTATGAAATTATCTACCAATTAAAGTATGCTAAAAGTTCTCTAAAACGTTATTTTTATGAATTATTCGGTATAGGAATAATATTAATATAATCGAGATAGAATCACATGAGAAAAAGTTTAATAAGAAATTTAGGCGCGTGGAGTATTTTTGTATATGATGTTTTCTCCGCGTTAATATCATGGTTTTCCGTACATCTTTTGGTAATGGGAGAATTTGGTGTATTTAATTTTACTCAGGCTTTATTTGTTATTATTGCTTTTTCTATATCGACTAAATTATTTCGAACTTATGCATCTCTATGGAAGACAGTTTCTGCAGATGATTTAAAAAGAAATATCTATTCTGTTGTTTTAGGCAGTGTTATATTTTTTGGTTTAGAGTTCATATCAAATCGACTTATCAATGTTGCAAGATCAGAGGTTGTATTTTACCCAGTTTTGACATTAATGATTACATTGGCAGGGAGATTTTTTTACCGTCAATATTTATCAGTTATTAAGAAAAAATATGCGAAAAAAATTATTTTAATTGGTGCTGGAAATGGTGCCAGCTCATTCTTACGTGAAAATGAGGCATCGAATAGCCCTTACCATGTTTTGGCTATTTTTGATGATGATAAGAAACTGCATGGAAAGCTCTTACGTAATAATGCTATTATTGACTCTATATCTTCTTTAGAGCGAAAAGCTGTTTTTGATAAATACCCAGCGGACGAAATTCTTATTGCCATTCCATCATTAAAAAAGGCGAAACTACAAAAAATTTATAGTACTGTGAGTCAATTAGGATTGCCGATTAAAGTAATGCCTTCTTTAATAGATTTAACACAAGGGGCTAAACTGATTGATTTGCAAGAAGTTAAAATTGAAGATTTATTAGGTCGTGATCAGGTACTGATAAAAACAGATAAATTCAAAACGACATACGATGAAAAAAGTATTTTAGTAACAGGAGGGGCAGGTTCTATTGGCTCAGAAATCTGTCGTCAGCTCTTACATAGATCAAGGCTAAAACATTTAATAATCTTTGATCATAGTGAATACAATCTCTACCGGATTGAAAGCGAGTTAATAAATTTAGGTTATGATATAAATATTTCTTTTATTTTAGGTAATGTTGTAGATATTAACACACTAGAAACTCTGTTTGATGAACATGAAATTAATATTGTATTTCATGCAGCTGCTTATAAACATGTACCATTATTGGAAGAACAAGCAAAAATTGCAATTCAAAACAATATATTTGCTACAAAAAATATTGTTGATTTGTGTTCAAAGCATCAAATTGAGCGTTTTTTGCTTGTCTCCACAGATAAAGCGGTTAATCCGACCAATATTATGGGAGCCACAAAACGAATTGCAGAATTATATGTGAATAGCCAAAGAAAGACTAAAACAAAGTTTATGGTCACGCGGTTTGGCAATGTATTAGGGTCTTCTGGGAGTGTTGTTCCATTATTTAAAAAGCAACTAAAAGAGGGTGGCCCCATTACAGTAACGCATAAAGATATAGAACGTTATTTTATGACTATTTCGGAAGCCTCTTTATTGGTTGTTTTATCGTGTACCCTTGGACAAGGGAATGAAACTTTTGTGTTAGAAATGGGGAAAGCAATCAAAATCACCAAGCTTGCTGAACAAATGATTAAATTTTCTGGAAAAAAACCGTATGTTGATATTGACATAAAGTTTACAGGCCTGCGCCCTGGTGAGAAGATGTATGAAGAGCTGTTTTATTCAAAAGAGCATTTAAAAGAATCCGGTTTTGAAAAACTATTAATTGGTACTTCATCAACTGTAACAGAAAGTGAAATGAACCATATAATACAGGATATTTCTAAAGACATGACAAAGAGCAAGCTTTTAGAAATAGTTGATTCTATTACGAGTGATTAACTTTATTTTTTAATCAAGCATGAGGTTCAACAGTCTTCCTTTCATTGTCATAGCCCTCTCTTTGGCAGATCCGTTTTTGTTTGTGAAAACAATCCCAAGAATGCCGCTAGGTCGCGTGTTCCTTTGCAGACCTTAATGAGTCGGTGTTGCAAATCAACAACTATTTACTATCTTTCGAATCTTTTAGTCCGTTTTTTGCTTGCATAAACACCCAGAAAGGAATATCATCTATATTGTTTTCTGGGTGTTTTTGTGTTCTCTGCCTATGCCACAATCTTTCTTTTATCGCCTTCAAGATTTTATCGATCTTCGCTACCTGATTGTTCGCTCGCTGATTTTTTTTTATTGGCTCAAAGTGCATGCCGAAATTGCACCACTCGTCACTCGCAAGTCTTCCTTGCAAAAAACTATTGTCACAGATACTCTCTTTGGTAAATTCACTTTTGTTTGTGAAAGCAATTCCAAGAATGCGGGTAGATCTTGAGTTCCCTTGCAGATATTAATCGCCTTGTTTTATCTCAAGCATGTTTATGCCTTCTCCTTCTTCCTTTTCTGATGATGGAGTGATTGAGCAATGGTCGCAAGATGTTTATTTTCAGTTTCTCTGTGGGATGGAATATTTTTATATTTCTAAATCATGCGATAAATATCAGCTCTCTCGCTTTTGCAAAGCCATTGGAGAAAAAGGAGTAGAAAAATTTCTAGCCAATACCATTGAAACTGCTGTTAAGGAACCTCTGATCTAATCCAGTAAAAATTTGGTGGTATCGAATTTCTTTGTTTTTTCTCAATTTTTTTATCTAAAATGAGGGTAACATCCCCTTTTTATCTCTGTTTTTCTCTACTTTCCCTACTTTCCCATATTTTCGACGCAGCTCTCCTGTCTTGCCAATAAACTTTTTCTCATCAAATACAAGTTTGTCAACCCTATCAGCATGAAGACTTGAGACGCATTTTTTACGATTCCTTTGTATCTTACTTTCTTGTAACCAAACTGGATTTTCATCACTCTAAACACATGCTCCACTCGTACTCTTATTGACGATAACTTCCTGTTTTTGTATTTTGTAGACTCGCTAGCTTTTTCTTCGGCTGCGCTTTTATGTTTACTCCCCCAACACACTCTGTTTTTCTTGCAGCTCGTTTATATTCATTATTGTGATAAGCGCGATCTCCAAACACTGCTTTATCATCTTTTCTCAGCAACTTCGGAAGTTCCTTGATATCCGCTACATTGCCTGGCGTTATCGAGCAAGTATGTAGACATTCGCTCCTACATGCACCTTCACTCCAAAATAATACTGATTTCCTTTTTTCGTTGAGTGCATTTCTGGGTCTCGTTTTTTCTCCTTATTCTTTGTCGAACTTGCTGCATGGATGATGCTGGCATCTATAGCCGAAAAATTATAAAACGTCACTGTGTTGTTTCGCTCCTCATGTATGGGATATACACTTCGTCGCTCACGCCTAGTGACATTTTAAATTTGTCTAGCTATACCATCGCGCCTCCTTTCAACACGACGCCTTTTTTCTCTAAATGATCTGTAATCGCATTCATCACTTTACGTGTCAGATTATGTTTTTCTAGGAAATGACGAAAATTTAATACAGTGGTTTAGGTTGCCTTCCATGCTTTCCTTCATGGTGATACAGCGGCTTGAGCAAGCGTTCAATACACTCAAAAGGAAAGACTTTTTCCATTTGAGCAAGAAATAATTCCTTACGTGTTTTTTTTATTGAGATAAGCCAAAGAAGCAAAATCAAGTTGTTGCATAAAAACTCCTAAAGTATTGTAAAATCATACAGTACCCTATAATGTCGCTAAAGTCTTATTTTTCCATCTATTTTGACTTATTCGTTGTCAAAGTGTTTAATTTTTACAACAACTTAAAAACGATTCAATCAGAGGTTCCTTAAGGAAACGTGAGATATGAAAAAGGCATTAAGGGTTATTTACAAGCTGTTGGTGATGTTTGGGATTGATTTTCTAAAGCCAATCTACACAATCAAGGGCCTACCCTATTATTTTAGTAATCTCCGATTACTAAAGAAGCAGAAAAAATCCGCGACGAAAGAATTCCCTCTGCTTTTAAAAGACTTCTATCCCTGCCTTGAAGATAGGTTTTCTGATAACTCTTCAGCCACTGACCATTACTTCCATCAGGACCTGCTGGTAGCAAGAAGAATTCACCTGAATAAGCCTCACTGCCATCTTGATGTTGGTTCAAGAATTGATGGCTTCGTAGCACATGTTGCATCATTTCGTGCTATTGAATTCATTGATATACGGCCGCTGCCAAGCAACATACCCAATGTAACATTCAAGCAGGCGGACATGATGCAACCTGTTCAAGAGAGTCTACTTGAATACTGTGATTCATTGTCTTGCCTACATGTTATAGAACATTTTGGTTTGGGAAGATACGGAGATCCAGTGAATTACGATGGGTATATTGTTGGGTTAGACAACTTATATCGCATCTTAAAGAAAAATGGAAAATTCTATTTTTCTGTCCCTATTGGACCACAGAGAATTCAATTCGACGCTCATAGGGTTTTCTCTCTGAGTTACTTGCTGGAATTGTTTAATGGTAAATATCATATAGATCACTTTTCGTTTGTTGATGATAACGGCGACTTACACGAATCTGTGCCAATAACGGAAGGCGACAAACAAAATAATTTTGGTTGTGTCTACGGTTGTGGTATTTTCGAGATGACAAAATTAGGCACACCTATGGTTGTTTAGCTATATGTACCGTGCCGTATAATGATATCCCTAAAAGGAGTTATCCTTTGTTCAGAGCAAGGCAAGTTCTTAAGTGCTTCATTCACGAGATGGTTGAAAGGAGTCCGTAGAACGACTGGAAACCATCTCGACAATTTATCATTTTCCCATAACCCATCTCAACATGATCTCCACTATGCAATATCCAGCTTCACATCCAACTTCATAAAAATGCCCGTTCTACTCCCGCTATTCGTCAGGAAATACAGAACGCTCAAAAACATATCAAAAACGCTCAATTGGCTCAAAAATATGGTCTACACCGCCATACCGTCTCAAAATGGCGAAAATGACGCACCGTTGCCGACTCATCACACCAGCCGCATCACTTTCACGCCAATATGACAACTGCCCAAGAGCTCATTGTTCTTGCTATTCGTGAGACCTTGATGTTACCGCTTGACGATTTGTTGGCTGTAATCCATGAGTTCATCAACCCTACCGTTTCACGTTCAGGGTTAGCCCGCTGTTTACGCCGACACAAGGTTCCAAGTCTTCACCATGCATCAATGCCATACGCCTTCAAGAAGAAAAAGCAGGTAGCACTCAACACAAATCCTTTAAAGACGATGAGCCGGTTTTGTCCATGTTGACATCAAGTATTTGCCTATGATGCCTGATGAGAAGCGACGAAAATATTTGTTTGTCGGCATTGATCGGGCAACGCGCTGTGTCTATGTAGAAATCTTATCCGATAAAAGCGCCAGTAGTACAACGGCTTCTCTGAAGCGTTTGATTGAAAAAGCTCCTATTATTAAACTTTTAACAGATAATGCTAAGGCGTTTACAGATCGTTTTTGTGCTACGGGAGAGCGCAAACCAACAAATCATCATCCATTTGATCAAGTGTGTGTTCAGGAGAATATTGAACATAGATTGATTTCTCCACGCAAACCCCAAACCAATGGTATGGTGGAGAGATTAAAAATTAATAAGGGTTGAATCGCTGATGGTCTAAAGACAGCGCGGTTTAACCGTTCAAAAACCTTGGAAGAAACGATCAAAAATGATGTGATGCTTTATAATCATGAAATACCACAAAAAGCCCTGGGACACGAATCACCGATTCAGGCGATGAAAAAATGGTATGACAGATGCCCTAAATTGTTTCGAAACTTCGAAAGCGTCAGTTGATGATCTTACGGGACACGACAACTAAGAAAGGCGATCTAGTCTTAGATCCTTTTTGTGGTAGTGGTACGACCTGCGTTGCATCGAAGTTACAAGACCGTAATTTTATTGGAATAGACAAATCAGATGAAGCAGTTAAACTTTCACTAAGTCGCATAGAAGTACCCATTAAGACTGACTCAAATCTTTTGAAAAATGGTAGGGATTCTTATATTAACGCAGATCAATATGCTTTAGCACTATTGAAAGGTATTGATTTCAATCCTGTTCAAAGAAACAAAGGTATTGATGCTATATTGATTGAGATGTATGAAAATAGTCCTATCTTAGTTCGTATCCAGAAAACGAACGAAACTTTAGGAGAGGCTGCTGCATATCTAATGAAGGCGAAGAAAACAAAAAAGTCAAAAAAAGTCATTCTCATTCAAACTAATGAAATAGGACTATTTGATGAAAAAGTTAATTTTGAAGGTATGATAATTCTTCAAGCACCATCACTTCAGATAGCAAAGTGTTTGAGTAAAAAAGAGCTAACAAAACCATCAACGCGGACAGCTAAAAGCGGCGCGGTTTTCGCTACGTTACAGCCACACCACTTTTAGCGGCCAGTTATGGTGGCGTTAGGCAATAAAACCGATAAGGAATATTTATGAATGAGAAAGGTAGTAAAACATATTTAATACAGTGGTTTTAGGGTTGCCCTCCACGCTTTCCTTCACGCTGATACAGCGGCTTGAGCAAGCTTTCAATACACCAAAAGGAAAGACTTTTTCCATTTGAGCAAGAAATAATTCCTTACGTGTTTTTTTTATTGAGATAAGCCAAAGAAGCAAAATCAAGTTGTTGCATAAAAACTCCTAAAGTATTGTAAAATCATACAGTACCTTATAATGCCGCTAAAGTCTTATTTTTCCATCTATTTTGACTTATTCGTTGTCAAAGTGTTTAATTTTTACAACAACTTAAAAACGATTCAATCAGAGGTTCCTTAAAGACGATGAGCTTGGTTTTGTCCATGTTGACATCAAGTATTTGCCTGTGATGCCTGATGAGAAGCGACGAAAATATTTGTTTGTCGGCATCGATCGGGCAACGCCTGTGTGTGCATACGTGTGTTTATGTAGAAATTTTATCTGATAAAAGTGCCAGTAGCACAACAGGCTTCTCTGAAACGTTTGATTGAAAAGGCTCCTATTATTAAACTTTTAACAGATAATGGTAAGGCGTTTACAGATCGTTTTTGTGCTACGGGAGAGAGCAAACCAACAAATCATCATCCATTTGATCAAGTGTGTGTTCAGGAGAATATTGAACATAGATTGATTTCTCCACGCAAACCCCAAACCAATGGTATGGTGGAGAGATTTAATGGTCGAATCGCTGATCTACTAAAGACAACACGGTTTGACAGTTCAAAAACCTTAGAAGAAACGATCAAAAATTATGTGATGCTTTATAATCATGAAATACCGCAAAAAGCACGTGGGACACGAACCACCGATTCAGGCGATGAAAAAATGGTATGACAGATGCCCTAAATTGTTTCGAAACTTCGAAAGCGTCAGTTGATGATCTTACGAGACACGACAACTATATTGGTGCTTTTTCGGCGTAGGCAGTCCCCCCCTACGAATAGGTACGCTCCGTAATAGGAGTACCAATCAAAACTGGAAAAGGAAGGATTGAAGTTTAAATCTCTTTTTAAGGAATACGCTCAAAATTCACCACGGTTTGAAACTCAACAACATCATTAAACACATACAGTTGTCTTTTGCTCAAAAAGGCTTATCATCAAGACCTTTATTGGATGGCTATTTTTGTAGTCTCTCTTTATTTTAGGTTTTCTCTTTGGATCATTTAAGCGTACTCCCTTGGCTGTCGTGGTTTTGGCTGTTCTATCCTTTGTTGGGTATCATTGCTGGTTTTAGTGCTGGGCTTTTGGGCATTGGCGGTGGATTGATTTCTGTCCCCATTTTATTACTGATACAGCAACAACAGCACTTTCCCGAAGCCAGCTTGCTCAAAGTCGCCTTGGGGACTTCTATGGCGGCGATGCCTTTTACGGGCTTTTCCAGCATGCTCAACCACCATCGCCTTGGTCATATACAGTGGTCTGTGGTTTTTACGATTTTGCCCGGACTCGTGACTGGCATTTTTCTTGCGGGCATTCTCATCACGTATATTTTTGATCGGCTGTTGGCGGCGATTTTCATGGTTTTTGCATCTGTGACCGCCTTACAGATGTTTTTTGATTGGAAGGCAAAATCCCATCGCATCTTACCCCCAAAGCCCATCACCATGCTTTTTGGTGCAACAACTGGTCTGTTGTCTACAATCATTGCCGCAAGTGGCGGATTTTTAATCGTACCTTATCTCAATTGGCACAATGTGCAAATGAAAAAAGCCGTTGCCATTTCAGCTGCCTGCGGTTTCTTTTTGTCAACGTTCGCCGCTATTGGATACATGACCAGCGGACAAGGATATGAACACTTGCCCCCTCATACGATTGGCTTCGTCTATTGGCCAGGTGTGCTGGGGATTGCAATCACCAGCGTATGGGCTGCTGCCTTGGGTGCTCAATTTTCATCACATCTCCCCACAAAAACATTAAAAAAATGTTTTGCCTTGTTATTATTACTGGTGATACTTCTCATGTTTCAGCGTTATTTTCTTAATTCTGCTTAACATTCCTGTTTTTGTTTCTCGCCCTCTTTCAAAAATACACCATCTCCAAACATTTGTTTTTAGATCCCTTGTTTTTGGAGTTCGTGTAAAGCGTTATAATAAAGACTGACAATATGAAAGGAATCAACATGACTTCAAAAAACCACTATCGCATTGGGCAAATCGTTCCCAGTTCAAATACCACAATGGAAACCGAAATCCCGGCTATCCTCAACGCCCGTCAACAACACGAAGCAGAGCGCTTTACCTACCATTCCAGCCGCATGCGCATGAAAAAAGTTACGAAAGAAGAACTGGCCAACATGGATAAAAACTCTGACCGTTGTGCCCTTGAGCTTTCCGATGCAAGAGTTGACGTACTCGGCTATGCGTGTTTAGTCGCCATTATGAGCATGGGCAAAGGCTATCATCGCGAGTCAGAAAAACGTTTGCATCAATGCACCATCGACAATGGTGGTCAAGCCCCCGTAGTCACCAGTGCGGGAGCGCTTGTAGACAGTTTGCATGTACTTGGTGCAAAAAAAGTTTCCATTATCACACCATACATGAAACCCTTAACACAGTTGGTCTCCGAATATATTGAAAACGAAGGCATAGAAGTACATGATGCACTTTCGTTAGAAATTCCCGATAATTTGGAGGTGGGCGCTAGAGACCCGATGGCTTTGCTGGAAATTTACCCAAAACTCAACGTTGCCAATGTTGATGCCGTAGTTTTATCGGCCTGCGTACAAATGCCTTCGCTTGCAGCGGTTCAATCGGTAGAAGAGCGTCTTAATCTCCCTGTAACAACGGCTTCTATTGCAACAACGTATCAAATGCTGCGTGCCCTTAATCTCAAAAGACACGTACCACACTGTGGCACATTGCTGTCGGGAGACTACTAAGGACTCTCAAACAACAAGCGTTATTTTGCCCTATTCAATAGACGCAACAGCTTCTCCACTTGGCGGGGATTCAGCTCTTCATATCGGGCGCGGCGTAATGTATGCGGCAGCATCATCGACCCATAGCGAATACGCACAAGCCGGCTGACTTGCAGATCCAGCACCTCGACCATACGCCGTATTTCTCGGTTCCTTCCCTCCATAATCACCACTTTATACCACTGGTTTCGCGCTGTTGATTTATGATGCATGGCCTTGACCGACTGGCAGCGGACAAGCCCGTCTTCAAGCATAATCCCTTGTTGTAATTGGCGAATATGATCTTCCCCAAGCGTTCCCGTAATACGTACCGCATATTCGCGCTCGATATTTGATGACGGATGCGTTAATTGATTTGCCAATCCACCATCATTGGTAAACAAAATAAGCCCGCTGGATAAAACATCAAGGCGTCCTACATTTACCCATCGCTGCCCTTTAATACGCGGCAGCTTATCAAACGACGAGACACGTTGCTGCGGATCATCACGCGTGATAATTTCACCTTCGGGTTTATGATAAAGCAAAACACGTGGCAAAATCGTTTTTGGAAACCACGTAATATAGCGCTCCACTTCACGGTGCCGTGCCATTTGCCTACCGCGCACTATTTCAATGCTATCCCCCGGAACCACTTTGTGGCCTAAATCAATCGGCTTGCCATTAACCCAAACTTCTCCCGCTTGAATCCAGCTTTCAATTGTTCGCCGTGCCCCCCAACCGATTTGCGATAATGCTTTTTGTACGCGCTCTCCTGTTGTCGCTTGTACGCCTTGGGGTGGCTTGGCGTTGGAGTGTGCGGGCTTCAAAGAATTGCCAAAAGGCTGCTTTGAGCCTGATTGCCGATAGCCCTCTCTTCTCGGCGCTTGACTGCGCGTACGCGGCCTGTCGTCTGAATGTGAGGCACCGCCCTCAAAACTGCGCTTTGAAGTAGGTCTCGCTGTAGATTGTCGATAGCCCTCTCTTCTCGGCGCTTGACTGCGCGTACGCGGCCTGTCGTCTGAACGTGAAGCGCTGCCCTCAAAACTGCGCTTTGAAGTAGATCTCGGTGTAGATTGTCGATAGCCCTCTCTTCTCGGTGCTTGACTGCGCGTACGTGGCCTGTCGTCTGAATGTGAGGCACCGCCCTCAAAACTGCGCTTTGAAGTAGGTCTCGCTGTAGATTGCCGATAGCCCTCTCTTCTTGGTGCTTGACTGCGCGTACGTGGCCTGTCGTCTGAATGTGAGGCACCGCCCTCAAAACTGCGCTTTGAAGTAGGTCTCGCTGTGGATTGTCGATAGCCCTCTCTTCTCGGTGCTTGACTGCGCGTACGTGGCCTGTCGTCTGAATGTGAGGCGCCGCCCTCAAAACTGCGCTTTGAAGCAGGTCTCGGTGTAGATTGTCGATAGCCTTCTCTTCTTGGTGCTTGACTGCGCGTACGTGGCCTGTCGTCTGAATGTGAGGCACCGCCCTCAAAACTGCGCTTTGAAGTAGGTCTCGCTGTGGATTGTCGATAGCCTTCTCTTCTTGGTGCTTGACTGCGCGTACGTGGCCTGTCGTCTGAGTGTTTCACATCACGTGAGCGCGTATCACCCCCTTGTCGTGATCTTTGTTTTGAAGGTGGCTTTCCTTCACGAAAAACACGCTGCGATGAATCTGCCGATTGACTCATTTTTGTTTTGTTTACTTTATCCATCATATTAATAACCTCTTAACTACTTGCTTTAATAACATAAAAAACCACGTCAACATTTCACATCACGAATGTGTGTTTACCGTACCCATCGCTCTATTTTAAGCATGAATTGAAAAATCTTTTGGACGCATGCCCATTAACCACCACATCAGAGCATACACCCCTACTCCCCCCAGCACCAACAAAACCAATTGTCCTGCTTGTTGTAACGATGTGGCAGCCTCCCACCATGCCCACGCCGGATTAACACGATAAATGAACAATCCAAGTGCAGCCAACGCCATCAGCATTTTTAACAAAAATATTCCAAAATACCGATTGGGCTTCACATCACCCTGTCGCCAAAGCACCGCATAAAGTACAAAGCACTGAATACACGCCGTTATCGAAATCGATAAAGCCAACCCCACATGCCCCCATAACGGTACCCATATTAGGTTTTGAAGTTGATTGATGATTAAAGCAAAAAAGCCAATCCAAGCCGGTGTTCGCAAGTTTTTTTTGGCGAAAAAAACTGGGGCAAGTATTTTTTGCGCAATCAGCGGCATTAAACCCAAACTATAAACAGAAAGGGCTTTGCCCGCTTGAATGGCATCCTTAGCCTGAAATTCACCATATTGAAACAAGGTCATAAACAACATTGGTCCACAAAGCAGAAAAGCCAATGCTGCCGGTAATGAGCACCACAATGTTAAGCGCAATCCCCAATCGACCAATGCATGCGTTCGTGCTTTCGATTGTTCAATAGCCGCCTGCGACAGTGACGGCAGCAGAATGGTTGCCAATGCGGCTCCCAATAAACCTACCGGCAATTCCATCATCCGATCTGCATAATATAACCATGATACTGCACCACTGGCTAAAAATGACGCAAATACCGTATTGAGTAACAAATTGATTTGACCACTTGCAACACCCAATAAAGCGGGGAGCATATTCTTTAACATCATGCGCACCGGTGCACTCATCCAATGCCAATCCCAGCGTGGAAAAAAACCTCGGCGAAACACCACAATCGCCGGCCCCAACGCCTGCAAGCCCCCCCCTACAATTGCCGCATAAGCCAGAGCATGAATGGGATTTTCCCACCAAGACAATGTGAATAACATCATCACAATCATCGCAACATTAAGAAACAATGGTGCCAATGCCGGAATAGAAAAATGCTTTTCGCATTGCAATATCGCCGAAAGTAATGACAACATCGATATCCATAAAATATACGGAAAACACCATCGAGTCAAAAACACAGTCAGTTCAAACTTTTCTGGATCATCGATAAAGCCCGGTGCTGTTACTCGAACAATAGAAGGCGCAAAAAACATCCCCAGCAACGACACCAACGCAACCATGAGCAATAAGCCTGTACTGGTTTTATTGATAAACTGCCGATATTCGCTGGGGGACTGATTGCGTTGGGTCATCAACATTGGCACAAAGGCTTGCGAAAATGCTCCTTCGGCAAACAGTCGACGCAACAGGTTTGGAAAACGAAATGCCACAAAAAAAGCATCCGTATTCGCACTCGCTCCAAATGTATGCGCGATCAACCAATCGCGTAAAAAGCCTGCAATGCGCGAAAGCAAAGTTAACACACTCACCGACATCAAGACATTGCGTAAATTCATAAGAAGATGAGGATAAAGCGTATCACATTGAATGATGGAGAGATTGTAGAGAACGCGAATTGCACTTTTTGCCTTTATAGATCATGTAAAATAAGGTCATGAAAATGATTAAGCACAAGCCATAAAAAAAACCCGATCACATCGGGCTTTTTTGACAAAGCATGGCGTTTTACATCCAATAGACCAAGATAAACAGCAAAATCCACACCACATCCACGAAATGCCAATACCATGCAACGGCCTCAAAGGCAAAGTGGTTCTTGGCCGTAAAATGTCCTTTGATCGAACGCGCCAAAATAACCATCAGCATAATTGCACCTATTGTTACGTGGAAACCATGAAATCCCGTCAACATAAAAAAGGTAGATCCATAAATGCCGGTACTGAGTTTTAGATTCAGTTCTTGGTAGGCATGTATATATTCGTATGCTTGTAATACCAAAAAAATCACCCCCAGCAACACCGTCATCACCAAACCATTGATAAGCTGACGGCGGCGATTTGCCAGCAAGCCCCAATGAGCATAGGTGAGGGTTACCCCTGAAGACAGTAACAACAACGTATTGATTGCCGGAAGCCCCCAAGCGGACATCGGCGAAAAGGTCTCCGTGATTCCAGGACCTGCTGTTGGCCAAGCCCCTCTAAAATCTGGCCACAATATCGATTGATCGGCGCTTAACTCTGGCACTGAAATTGTGCGTACATAATACAAAGCACCAAAAAAAGTAATAAAAAATGCCACCTCAGAGAAAATAAACCAACTCATCGCCCAACGAAACGACAAGCCCACACGTTGGTTGTATTGTCCCGATAGGTTTTCGTGTACAACATGACCAAACCAGCCAAACATCATGACCACAAGCGTAATGATCCCCAGTGTCATGAGAATAGGTCCAGAGTTCACTTCGTGTATCCATAAGGCCAAGCCTAAAAACACCATGAACAAGGCAGCAGCCCCCACAACAGGCCAACAAGAAGGTGGTGGAACATAATAATAAGGGGTTGTTTGGCTCATAAATATATCCTCAAAAAATAAATATCAAGGGACAACGATAGAATAAAAGAAGCCAATCAAGATATACAGTATCGGGTTGGCATTCATTTAATGAATAACAGTATACACAATAGTCGCAATGCTGCCTAAAAAAATACACAAAATCAAAATAATGGCAGTGGCCAAAGCCAGTGGAGAGATTCTCTTGGCTTCGTTCTGATGAGCAGCAGCCGAACTAATCCCAAAAAAACCACGGATAACCATACGTAACGCTGTAAAAAACTCCATTGGTCTATCCCCATAAAGCTGTTTTAATTAAAAACGAACAAAAAACGAATATCGATACTGCTCCTAAAATCAATCCCATACGACGATTGCGCTTTTTGCGTTGCTCAAGTAAAGTAAAGTCAAAAGCGTTCATTATTTCACCGTAGGTGGTGTTTCAAATGTATGATAAGGCGCTGGTGAAGGCACTGACCACTCTAGCCCTTCTGCGCCTTCCCATGTTTTTGGATCTGTTGTTTTTTGACCGGAGCGTATGGTAGAGACCAAAATATAAACAAACAACAGTTGCGCAAATCCAAAACCAAAGGCACCAATGGTCGATATTTGATTTAAAGAGGTAAATTGTAAATTATAGTCGGATATCCGACGTGGCATTCCCGCCATACCTAAAAAGTGCTGCACAAAAAAGGTCATATTGAAAAAAATAAACGATAACCAAAAGTGGAGTTTACCCAACGTTTCGTTATACATTCGTCCTGTCCACTTCGGCAGCCACATATATAGGCCAGCAAAAGCAGAAAACAAAGCCCCAGCTACCATAGTATAATGAAAGTGTGCCACAATATAATAGCTGCCATGAACAGCCACATTAAGCGGTACCAACGATAACACCAGTCCCGAAAATCCTCCAATCACAAACAAAAACAAGAACCCTAGGGCAAAAAGCATCGGTGTCTCCAATGTAATAGAACCCCGCCACATTGTTGCCAACCAATTAAAAACTTTAACGCCCGTAGGAATGGCAATAAGCATCGTTGCATACATAAAAAACAATTGTGCCCCCAATGAAATTCCCGTTGTATACATATGATGTGCCCATACCACGAAAGAGAGTATCGCAATGGCGGAAGTGGCATAAACCATAGATGTATAACCAAACAGTGGCTTACGCGAAAATACGGGAAATACCTGTGAGACCACCCCAAAAGCTGGAAGGGCAATAATATAGACCTCTGGATGACCAAAAAACCAAAAAATATGCTGAAAGAGCATTGGATCACCACCGCCCACAGCATCAAAAAAAGTGGTCCCAAAATTACGATCGGTCAGCAGCATTGTTACGGCACCTGCTAATACAGGCATAACCGCAATCAGCAAATACGCTGTGATTAACCACGTCCAGCAAAAAATGGGCATTTTGAAAAGCGTCATGCCGGGGGCGCGCATATTCAAGACCGTTACAATAATATTAATCGATCCCATAATAGACGAGGCACCCAACAAATGCACCGAAAAAATAACCAAGTCCATCCCCATCCCCGCTTGTCGTACCGAAAGGGGTGCATACAATGTCCACCCTGCTTCTACAGACCCTCCGGGTACAAAAATGGACAAGACCAGTAAAGCCGCCGCAAATGGAAGGATCCAAAAACTCCAATTATTCATACGGGCAAATGCCATATCCGAAGCGCCAATCATCAATGGAATCATCCAGTTTGCAAACCCTACAAAGGCAGGCATGATGGCGCCAAACACCATAATCAATCCATGCAATCCAATGGCTTGATTAAAAAAATGAGGGTCGGTAACCTGTAAGCCGGGCTGAAACAATTCGGCACGAATCACAAACGCAAAAAAACCGCCTACAAAAAACATGATTAAAGCGAAGATCAAATACATTGAGCCAATGTCTTTATGATTGGTGGTCGATAGCCAATGCATCAAACCTTTTTTGTGCGCGTGGTGGTGATCCGCATGATCGACAGAATCAGGCATTGGATTTATCGTTGTCTCTTGTGCCATATAACGTACTCCGTTGATAAAGATTATGTGTGTAAAAAAAGCAAGGTATTATTTGGCCTTAATATCCTTAATATCGCTGGGCTGTATCATATCACCCACCGCATTATCAAAATGATTGCGAATATAGGTTGCCACCGCCGCGAGTTGAACATCCCCAATTTGTTTACCAAACGCTGCCATGGCGGTACCCGAGCGTCCATTGACGATGATATCCAGTAAGGCTTGTTGATCACCCGTCACGATCGACGATTTTGCCAGTGCTGGAAAAGCACCGGGAATGCCCTGACCATTCGGCTGATGACACGCGACACAAACGGCTTGATACACAGTCTTTCCAATGGTTTTAAGCTCTTCCATTCCATATTCTTTAGCCGTATCAAACTTGGGTGCTTCGGTACGTTTTTTCTGAGCCCAGTTGTTAAAATCATCTTCTGGAAGCGATTTCACCACAATCGGCATAAACGCATGGTTAGCGCCACAAAGCTCCGAACACTGCCCTCGATAAGTACCTTCACTATGCGGCGTCACAGAAATCTCACGGATATAACCCGGTATGGCCACTTGCTGTATTGCCAACTCTGGCACCCAAAAGGCGTGTAAGACGTCGTTTGAAGTAATCAGCAATTTTGTTTTTTTACCCGCAGGAACGACTAAAGGATTGTCTACATCCAACAAATACAATGCATCTTTTTCCTGTTGGTTGTTAATGGCTTCTTGTGGCGTTGCCATATTTGAAAAAAAGTCAAGTCCCTTGCCCTCGC
Organism: Pictodentalium vernedei; assembly: GCA_031216915.1. Taxonomy (NCBI): domain Eukaryota; kingdom Metazoa; phylum Mollusca; class Scaphopoda; order Dentaliida; family Dentaliidae; genus Pictodentalium; species Pictodentalium vernedei. The sequence continues at coordinate 78,316 of JAUFNR010000022.1, read as the reverse complement.
CATCCATATATTCATAACGCCATTTAAATTGGTAGCCAGTCACTTTTACGATCATATCGGCATCGTTATTATCGCGCATATCCAATAATGTCTTGGTCGTTGGAATGGCCATCCCCACCAAGATAAGCATCGGAATAGCGGTCCAAATAATCTCAACCCATAAATTTTCATGAAATTTTGCCGCCTTGTGTCCTACCGATTTGCGGTGCATAATCAACGAATGGAACATAAAATAAAACACGCCTACAAAGATCACGATGATTGCAATCATCAGCGCGTTGTGCAGCTCCATCAGTTGCTCGCCCACCTCCGTTTGAAACGGTTTGAAATTCAAGGGCACTTGTGCTTGTACATAGCCAATCAACCCCCATAAGCTGAAAAGAGCGATTGTGCCATTAATAAAAGCACGCGATAGAGGTAATATTTTTCGCTGAATTGTTTGTACAAGCAGATGCACTAAGGCAGACAAAATAGGCTGAAACACTTTAGAGAAAGAGAATCCGCCAGAAAGCATATTGTTTCTCAAATGATAAATAGCGGATGCGATGGATTTGATCATAATGTCCTCATCAAAATAAAAGGATACGATAAAACGCTGTGTTGACAAAAAATTCCCTCTATTGAACCAAACGTGGATTATATCAAAAAATCGACCGCTTGCTCACCACCAAAGCCATTAATTTCAAAAGACGTGGCGTTGCCGATACTGTTCATACAGCATCAGAGCAGCACACATGGATACATTCAACGAGTCGTATCCCGACGGCATGGGTATCATCACTTCTTGAACGGTTTGGGTACTTCGCAGTAACTGAAGTACATCTTCACCAATCCCCTGCCCTTCATTCCCCCACACAAATACCTGAGGCGTACGCAATGTCGCCTTGAACAATGAAACCCCTTGCATCATGGAGAGACACCATGCCCGATTTGGCAGCTGCGCGATGAGTTGTTGGAGATCGACATCTTCATACAAACACAATTGAAAATGCGCCCCTTGAGCCACACGCATCACTTTGGGGTGCCAGAGATTCGTGGTTCCCGGTAATGCCACAATGGACTTTATGCCTAAAGCCGCAGCAAGACGCAAAATACTGCCCACATTGCCCGGATCCTGCAAACCCGCTAAAACAATGACATCTTTATGGTTCGATGCCTCACCCATCTGATCGATGCACGGCAATGCTGGAGACTCAAACACCCCCATCAAGGCAGCATGGCTGTCCAGCGTATTGAGAGAGCTTAGCGTACGCAGCAATTGTGGCGCACATGTATAATAGGCAACATGCTTAGGGGTTCCCGACCACGATGGCTTAGGCGAAAACAGCGCATAACACGATAGCCCATGCTGAATGGCCTCTTCTTCTCGTTTTGGGGGCTAACGCCCCCAAACCCCCGTCCTTAATCATCGTTGTTTCAAGCCCGCCGCAGAATGCGTTTTTCCGCATGTGCGGCTATCGCACGCACTGCTCCAAAACACATTCTGCTCCATCATGCCGAAAAGTGTAAAAGCGTAAAAGGGCATAGCGCTACTCAGGTTTCCTCACAAGGCGAAATCCGATATAGAAGAAGCGGACGTCGGGCGAGTTGTAGTCGCGATCAGACGAGCGCAGATTTCTCGCATAAGTGAGCCAGCCACCGCCACGTACCACGCGAGCCCGACCCGTACGTGGCCCTTGAGGATCGTTGGTGTCACTCTTGCTGTAGTAGCTTTCATCATACCTATCTTCTACCCATTCCCAAACATTCCCGTGCATATCATACAAACCCCATGGATTGGGCTTATTCTGAGCCACCGGATGCGTCTTGCCTCCTGAATTACCATCAAACCAAGCATACTGTCCCAAAACCCCTGCATCGTCTCCAAAAGAATAGGCTGTGCTTGTGCCTGCTTTTGCCGCATATTCCCATTCCGCTTCTGTCGGCAAACGATAACGCTTACCGCCTTCTTTTTTATTCACACGATGAATAAATGTTTGCACATCATCCCAACTCACTCTCTCTACGGGGTTGTTGCGTCCCTTAAAATAGCTTGGGTTACTGCCCATCACTGCCACCCATTGCGCTTGTGTGACTTCCGTTTTTCCCATCTCAAAAGGCTTGGTAATACACACACGATGACGTGGTAATTCATCATCATGCCCCTCTTCAAAATGTGCATCCCGCCCCATCTCAAAGCAGCCCGCTTTGATGGTGACGAATTTCATGCCTATAGCGTTCATACGCTCTGACGCTTGCCCGGACTGCATGGATAGGGTTACCCATAAAGACAGACTGAACACCCATAAAGCTGTTTTCTTCATTATATCTCCTTAAAAAATGATTAAAAATCGAATACACACGGTGAACGATCTTTTGAAATGTGACATTCACCACAACGGTACTCATCAAAACATCATCAACGCAGTACTTTACACGAAAAACACGCCATGGCATATATCACACCACCCTACAACAGTGCCATCTCTCTCAACGCTCCCAGCGGGCTTGGCGGGCTTCGTCTTTTGGGTTGGCATCGATCCAGCGTTCTTCACCACCGACAGATTCTTTTTTCCAGAATGGCGCTTGATTTTTGAGATAATCAATGAGCATTTCACAGGCACTCAAAGCGTCTGCCCGATGCGCACTCGCCACCCCAATAAGGACTATCTCTTCTTCAGGCTGTAACACTCCGACCCTATGCACAACGCGAATTGCCAGCAATGTCCATCGCTGGATGGCTTGTTTAACAATACGGGCTATCGCCTTTTCTGTCATGTCCGGATAATGCTCCATGAAAAGCGAACCCATCGGTGCCCCCGGATCGTTTGACGGTTGACGTACCCGCCCAACAAAAAAACTGACCGCCCCTGCATTGCATGTGTTTTCAAGCAATTGTGTATATTCATGCGCCACATCAAAGTGTTCATGAGTAATACGAATATGCACTGGAATCGAAAAAGAGGCAACAGCCTCAATGGCTTTCTCTTTATCCATCCCCTCAATCCTTATAGAAAAAGACAATTTTCTGTAGGTGTTTATCAGAAAGCCGTTTTATTAAACATCTGTCCTAACGTCGCTTGCAAGTCCGCCGGCAGCATTACCACTTTACTGTTCGGCGTTTTTGCCATTTCTTCGAGTGCATGAATATATTTATCACCCAAAATAAACGTCAACGGTACCGCATTTTGTCCAATCGCTTCGGCAACCAATTTCAACGCTTGGGCCTGCCCATCAGCCAGTGCTTGAGCCGCTGCAGCATCCAAACGCGCCGATTCCAAACGCGCTTCTGCCTGTAAAATAGCCGCTTGTTTATCGCCTTCGGCTTTCGTGACTGCCGCTTTTCGTTCTCGGTGTGCTGCTGCTTGCATCTCCATGGATTTTTGCATTGAAGAAGACGGCTGAATATCTTGAATTTCAACCGATTTGACATTCAATCCCCAATCCACCGCTTCATCACTGATGGCATCTCGCAGTCGGGCTTTTATTTTATCGCGGCTGGCCAATGCTTCGTCCAAATCCATCTCTCCCACAATGGAACGCAATGTGGTCATAATCATCAAGCGAATGGCTTCAGCAAAATTTTGTACGCCATACACAGCCTTAACAGGATCCGTGACTTTAATATAAGCGACCGCGTTAACCTCAATCACCGCATTATCTCGCGTAATCACTTCTTGTTTTTCAACATCCAAAATAATATCTTTGGTCGTCACTTTATAGGCCACCACATCCACAAAAGGAATCACAAAACGTAACCCGGGCAATAAGGTCCGGTGGTAACGTCCCAAACGTTCTATGACCCACTCATCACCTTGACTCACACGTTTAACCGTTTTGAAAAAGACCAATAAAGCAAAGATAACCGCAAAAATCATCACAAAACCAAACGCAAACATACCCGACATATGCATACTCCTAAAAAATATAAAAAACAATAAAGTGATCGACTAAAAACATACTATAAGGTTTTAACCACCACAACACTCCCTTCAAATGCAACCACTTTCACGCGCCCACCTTCATGCAGCACACAATCGGTTGCTGGTCGACAATCCCACAAATCCGAGCCCAAAATCGGCTTTTGAAAGCGAACGCGCCCCGTTTGTGAAGGCGATAATGAAGCATCCTGAGCCTGTACAACCATACCGACTTCGCCCACAAATTGATCTGATTGCCCAATGGAAGGCGCACGTCTATTGCTGTACAATCCATAAATCACCAAGCTCGTAATACAGGTTGACACCAAATATACGATCAGCTGTATTGCCAGTGTATCAAACCCGAAGATCCAAACCACAAGGCCCGTGATCAATGCCGCAATACCAAAGGCCAACACCACAAATACGCCAATAAACATCTCCAACGCACAAAGCACAAAACCAATCACAAGCCATAACCAATAAGGCATTCCAATCATACCCGACTCCTTATCTTTTGAAAACCCTCAAAACGCTCAGAATCTCTCGCTCAGAATCTCTAAGCCCAAGTGCTTTATTGTAGCACTTAAAAAGGGCTTGTATCACTTCAAAACCGATTATCAAGCAAGCGCGCATCCATTTAAGGGTGCCTCACTCAATCTTTTGCCACCATACCCGAGGCCAATCACTGACTCCTCGGCGCTCCATCAACGCCGCCCCGCGAATAAAATTATCATCTTGAGAAACATGACTGTTCACATAAAAAAAATCAGAATGTACCGACAATAAATCACGCGGAATTTTCGCACGAAACTCTTCAGGATAAGAATCTATAAACGATTGTAAGTTTTCAAAGGGCTCTGTTTGTCTCTGTTTGACAATATTGAGTCCATCGCCATAGGATACATCGGGAATCACAGCACTGAGCACCTCGGCACTTGCCGTATTGACATTCAACGTGGTAAATTTTGGTAAAAACGACACATGCGGCCGCAACACATCCAACACCTTGCGATCAAACCCACGGACATGGCTTAAATTGGCCAACTCGGCAATAGGCTGATTGGCCGCACGATAAGGTTTATCCAAGCTCAAATAATAGTCCGATTCCACACTGCGCAAACCAATGGGCTCATCGTTACGATCCAACCAATCGATCACATTATCCACGATTTCTGCAGGTACATTCAGATTATCGATCAGCCTACGAAAGGCCTGAATCGTCTGCGCCCGATGATTCGGATGGGCATACACAAGATTGTTCAGATTAAAGCGTGCCTGTGCGTCGTGAATACGCCCACCAATCAGTAACGCTGATGACGGATCATCTGGACGAATACGTACCGGTATGCTGGGTAATTTTTGCGCCCAAATTTCATTAAGGGTGTCCAATTGACCCGTCTTCTGAAAATCGATCAATAATATCTCTCCCGCCCATTCAACACCTGTCTTTACCACCAAACGGCTCTGTAAACGTTGATAATGCATTTCATGCAAAGCAATTCGCTGGTTTACAATCCAAATGAGATAGGTTACGATTGAAGTCGAAAACACCACAATCATTAATACCGTTACCAACGCAACACCCCGCTGGGACGAAAAACAGAAACGCTTGGAACAAAGCAACGGTAGGATCATTCTAACCTCTCATGCTGTCTTCAAAACCACCGCGTACGTACTCTACAAACGAAAAGCAGAGACCGTTTTCTCCTTGATGCTGTTCCCGACGCACTTCATGCCAACTTTCACGTATCGTCTCAAGAGAGGCCGACGGAAAAAATGTATCTCCCGTAAATACTTGATCCACTTCAGTCAAGTACAACCGCCTCACCACTGGAAGCGCCTCCTGATACAACGCGGCACCCCCAATAATAAACACGCGCTTCTCCCGCGACCCCTCCGGGGCCTCTAAAGCCACAGGCTTACCACAAAGATTAAGCGCTTCGGTCAATGAGCCGACAATCTCAATACCCTCTCGCGGAAAAAGCGTACGACTCACCACAATCATTCGGCGCTTGGAAAGGAGCCCAGGCAACGATTCAAAAGTATGTCTTCCCATAATCACCGTACCATGAAGCGTTAAGGCTCTGAAATGACGTAAATCTTCAGGCAAATACCAGGGGATACGGTTTTTAAAGCCAATCGTCCCATTTTTTGCAATGGCCGCAATGAGGCATAACTCAATGTTATTAAAAGTATCTATCATATGACTACACAAAAACACCATGTGCCGTTTTAGCGCTCTCCACGCCTTACCCCCGACAATTTATCCCATCAGTCGGACTATTCGGTAATAGGCTCCGTCTGTTTCATGGCATACTGCGTCAGGCATTTCAGGCATTGAATAGGCCTAAACTTTGGATTGATCAGACTCCATGGAGGCAATCTCTTGCAAAACAGACTCAGGCACAAAATGGCTCACATCGCCGCCAAATCCTGCCACTTCTCTGACCATGGTAGAAGAGATAAATTGGTATTGATCAGCAGGCATCAGAAACACCGTTTCGATGCTCTTCATCAATCGGCGGTTCATACCCGCCATTTGAAATTCGTATTCAAAATCAGATACCGCACGCAAACCTCGTAGCAGTACTGTAACTTGTTGCGCCTTCATAAAATCCGCCAACAAGCTATCAAACGCGATCACTTGAATATTGGGGCGGTATTTTTCCAACGCTTTTTCCGCCATCTGTACACGTTTTTCCAAAGAAAACATCGGATGTTTGGCTTGGGACTCCGCTACCCCGACAATCACTTGATCAAACAGCGTCAACGCACGATGTACAAGATCCATATGCCCAAATGTAATCGGATCAAACGTCCCCGGATAAATAGCCAATGCGCCCATAGTGGTAATTTTTAAAATGATAAATCAAAACGCCTAAAACAAAGATTGACAACGATATAGATTGGCCTTGGCATCCCGCCAAGTAATGCCAATCATTTGTAGTGGCATCTCCACAAAAATATAATTAATATCCATTTTTTCCGAAAAAGGCAAAATGTTTCTTGCGCATTGCAAGACAATCGTTTCTTCCTCCAGTTCTGACTGTGCTTTATCAACGCCAGCAGCGTTCAAACGACAAGGCAAGAAGCCTTGATCAAGACACTGATAAGCAGACCCCGGCTCAAACCGACTTACTGCTATCTTTTGTTTGCTTTCTCCTTGCACAATATCGTATGAAGACTCCAAGGATATTGTACGGCACCCTGCCAATATCACAAGAACCGCAAGACTTAATGGCACACCATGATTCAAAAAAGTTTTCATAAAAAATATCAAAAATGATTATGGATAGATTGTAAGAATAAAAAGAATAGATTGTATACGATATTGAGCAGAGCTCCATGCGCATTCGTTTTATGTCCTCTCTTTATAATTTTTTTGTGACAGATCAATTCTCAGGCACTCTATCAAAAAAGAAAGCCGACGAAGAATCCGGCAAAACATAAAGACGATGTCCATCCATATTGGCCAAATATTGATCATAAAAGTCTGCTGGAACATTGATACAGCCATTGCTGATGTAATTGTCTTCAGGTGTTTCCGTACGCAAACGTTCATCTCTGCGTTCTTGAGGATAGCGCAAATACGTTCGATGCATTGCATAGTCTGCATGCTCATCGTTAAGAAAGACCAATAAATCACCCCCATAACCCGCCTCATCTGTCCATTCTCGCTGTAGGGTAAATGCACCTGAAGGTGTTTGATTTGGAGCCACACCATCACCCCATTTTTTACCAAATAAAGCCGGAGACTGATCTATTAAATATCCATCCGCACCAATCACATAGAGTGTGGCACTGATTTTATCCGCCACAACATACAGCAAACCTCGATGATCATGGGTACGCTGTATCCAATGAACAACAGATGCCAAGTTCCCTTCCGGATAATGGCTTTCTAACGCATCTTGCGCCTGTACAGCTCCCCCCCATGCACAGGCAAAGATCATCAGATATTTCAATGGGGCACAAAACAAAACGATTTCATGTCAATATTTAAGGCCATTGTGGATAACTACATTGTTGACTCATGGTCATTCGCCACATTATCACGCTTTATATTGGCAAAGCTTTTGAGCAGTTTCTCATGCAATGAAGTATTCGCCGCCATAACATTACCAGAAGTCACAAATTCTTGCGTTCCATCAAAGTCTGTAACCATACCCCCTGCTTCACGAATCAGCAACACCCCAGCTGCAAAATCCCAACGTGAGAGCCCAAACTCCCAAAAACCATCCAAACGACCTGCCGCCACATAAGCCAAATCCAATGCCGCCGCACCCGCCTGACGCACACCCGCCGTATGGCGCATCATCTCTTCGATCTGGCGCAAATAATGCGGGAGTTCATCAAGAGCATGAAACGAAAAGCCTGTTCCCAATAAGCTGTCCGACAAACGATAACGTTGACTCACCCTTAAGCGACGCTGATCCACCATAGCCCCTTTCCCACGTAACGCCGTAAAAAGCTCATTGTGTATTGGATCAAAAACAACCGCCACTTCTGCCTTTTTTTGGCAATACAATGCAATAGAAACCGCATACTGTGGAAAGCCATGCAAAAAGTTGGTCGTGCCGTCCAATGGGTCAATAATCCATTGATAATCATCATCTTTTAATGTGGGACGAGAATCACCCCGCAAAGGTGGATTACGGCTTGAAAGTGGGGCGCATAATCCGGACTCCTCGCTCAATATGCTATGATGTGGAAACTTATTTTGAATGTGTTCGATAATCGTAGCCTCCGCTTGTCGATCAACCTCAGACACAAAGTCTTTTGGGCCTTTATTTTCCACTTTAATCCGATCCAAATCATTGGCCGCTATATTAATCAGACGTCCCGCCTGTCTTGCCGCAGCAATGGCAACATTCAAGGCAGGATTCATAATGCTGACTCTCCATGCTCACCAGTACGAATCCGAATAACATCATCCAATGGAATAACAAAAATCTTTCCATCGCCAATTTTACCCGTACGCGTTGCTTGAATAATGACATCCACCAACCGATCCACCTCGGCGTCCGTTACCACCAATTCAATTTTTATTTTGGGTAAAAAATCCACCGTATATTCTGCCCCACGATAGATTTCGGTATGGCCTTTTTGACGACCAAAACCTTTAACCTCACTTACCGTGATTCCTACAACTCCCGCTTCAGAGAGTGCTTCACGCACTTCGTCTAATTTAAAAGGCTTAATAATCGCCTCGATTTTCTTCATATCAATGACTCCAATGTGCCCATAAAAATACTGTTCCTGTCATAACTGACTTAACCACTTTGAAATTAATGAGGCATACATTTCAACATGGCGTACCTGTGATTTTACAGGCAATATGTTGGCAGCTTGACGCACAACAATTAATAACAATACATAAGGAATACCTATGTCCCGTGCCAAAGCGGCTTCCTGCGCTCCCGTAGCGCCCAATGTATCGCCGCCCATGTTTTTGTAAAAACGGGCTTCAGCAATGGTTTCACTGCGCAAGCCATGTGTCAAAATATACGTTCCTGCGTTGTGTACAGAATGATTGGGCGGCGCCGTTTGATAAAGATGTTCACGCCAACTCATATCAAACGGCTGGGCAAAAGGCAACGGCTGATAAGGTGCCTGATTCACATTGGGAAAACGCAACACATGCTGACGATCCACATCAATCAACTGATCGGGGAGCATAAAATCTCCCACCGATAAAGTATCAGAAAGTCCAATCGCCGAAGAAATACCAATAATCGCCCGCGCACCTGTTTGACGAATGGCATCAATATTGGCTAAATTATTAACAGCATTGGGCGGAATCGTAAAATTAACACCATGACGTGCTAAAAAAACAATGGGACGCTGGTTGATTTTACCAAACAATAACGGAGAAGACGGCTGCCCATAAGGTGTACGCTCAACCCGCCGACGCTCAATCACCAAGTCTGGAAGCGTTGCCAGCGCATTCCCTCCAATAATCGCAAACAAATGCTTACCTCCATTGGCATCATGCTCCATATTGGGTTCCATTCTCAAAACCGCGCTCTATTCATCAAACGCCATAATGGCATTGAAATTACGCCCCCAGCCATAGCCATCCATACCAAATCCAAGTACAAAATCTCCATCTGGCACCGAAAACAAACAATAATCCGGAACACAAGGTTTTTGAATATCTGCCCACTTTTCAATCAATACCACAACTTTAACATCCTCTGCTCCTTGTTCCAACAAACCCTTTTGCGCTTCAGCCAATGTCACACCGTGGTCAAGCACTGCATCAATCAACAATACCCGTTTACCCGCAATATGCTCAACAGTCGCTTTTTTCAACCATTGGGCCGAAAAAACCTCACCGGCCACCGCAGAAACCAAACTGCTGATACCAGAGATTGGATCATGTGCTTCGTGGCGTGTACGCGTCAATTGAATGCATTCGAGCATAATCGGAAAAGAGATTCGTTGCATGAGCGCAGCCGCAAACACCATCGCCCCATTCATAACGGGAACCATCACAGGGGCCTTCTCTTCATCATGAAAAGCGGTTTGATACTCTCGGTTTAATTGTTGTACAAGCCGGTCAAGCGCCTCGTGGATTTGTTTTTCACTAAAAACAACCCGTAGCCTTTTTTCAAAGTCCTTATAACTCAATGTATCCATCATTAACTTCAAAGAATAAAATAACAGATTTTATATGAAAAAAGCACAAAAGTGAAAAATACAAAAAGCAAACGAATCTCAAAATCCTATCTATTCGTACAAATAGTCTGAATTGTTGATTATTGTTCGATTGTTTTATGGCTTTCCATCAAAGAGCGATTGTCGAACATAATCTTTAAAATCTTGATGCAATTGCGCATGCTGACAAGCCAATTCAAAGTTTGCCATACAATACCCCAATTTACTGCCACAATCAAAATACCTGCCTTCCAAAGGCAAGGCCGAAATGGTTTCTTCTTGCAACAATGCCGCAATGGAGTCCGTTAATTGTATTTCATTGCCTTTGCCGGGTTTTTGAGTGCCTAGATAATCGAGTATTCTGGGCGTGAATATATAGCGCCCCACAATGACGCGCTGTGATGGTGCCTCTTCTGGAGTAGGTTTTTCGACAATGCTTCGTACCTCTTGAGAATCACGGGTATCCACCACCCCATACAACTGCGTCTGCGGCAACGGTACTTCACGGGTACACAATACGCTGTGCGCATGCTCTTGAAAAAATGTGAGCATGTTTTTCAAAAAAGGAGGCCGATTAACCTCATGTGGCAAAAAATCATCGGCCAACAATACTGCAAAAGGCTCTTGACCAATCACAGGGGCTGCCAACAAAATAGCATGTCCCAAACCCAAAGGCGCGTTTTGGCGAATGTACACAAATGAAATATTCGAAGGAAGCTGTGTACGCAAAGATTCAAGCATAACCGTTTTTCCAGTTCGCTCCAGTTCGCTTTCCAGCTCGTAAGCCTTGTCAAAATGATCTTCAATGGCACGCTTATTGCGTCCTGTAATAAAAATCATTTGCTCGATACCCGCTTCAATCGCTTCCTCAACAGCGTATTGGATCAGGGGTTTATCCACAATCGGCAACATTTCTTTTGGAGTTGCCTTTGTGGCGGGTAAAAAGCGGGTACCCATTCCCGCTACCGGGAAAACCGCTTTCTTAACACTCGGAAGTACAGTATAAGGTTTTGGCATGTGGTTATCGTGCGTTTGCATTTAGTATATTGAACATATCATCATGCGCAACACCAGCAACATCACAACACATCAAATATTGTCAAAAAATCAAGATACAATCAAAAGCCTATTTTACGGACGCTCTTTTGCTGGCATCCCAGTTGAGCGGCTCATTGGATATTTTTTGTAATTGGGCTTCAAACTTATTTTTGGTTTTTAACGCGCAGGTTTGACCTTCAAGCGCAACATCCACCATACCCATTGTCACTCCATGTAAAAAACCAATGAATGCCAATTGTTTTTGGTCCAAGCCACTGGCACGAGCACTTTTTGTTAACCGTCCATAATTTTTCTGCCACTGCACACCGCACCACTGTGCAACACTTGATATCTCGCCTACCTTGATAACGTCTTGCGCATTTCCCCGATTGATGGGGAGGGTCTTTCTTTCTTCTTCTGAATCTGGCTGTACAGTTGTTCCATCTCTTTGTTTTGCATTACCCCAAAAATTCTTCATGGCAATGTCTATCACCTTTCCATACATAGACGCTGGAATAATTTCGGCATAAGGGGTTGATGTCAAAAGCAAACCCAATAACAGCGCAATTGTATATCGATTCATGGGAAGCTAAAATAAGACGGGATTTGCTTTTGGTACGCGGTGCACGAAAGGTTGCTAGCTGTCCGTACGACTTGTGGTACTGCCTTTAGTATTTTCCACACTTTTTGTGGTACTTGAAGTTGGAGGACTTTCGTTTTTCTTCGTTGTTTTTTCAGCAGGCGCATTCGCTTTTTCAGTAGATGCAGTATTCGTGTTTTTTCCATCTGAGGCCTTATCCGAACCTTCCGAACCTTCCGCATTTTTCTCTGATTGTGCTTTCGCAGCATTTTCTGAGTCCTTGCCTTCTTTTTTTTCCTGTGTCTCTCCAGCAGCATTGCCTTTAAAATCCGTCACATACCAACCGGTACCTTTCAATTGAAAAGCTGCTGCTGTAAGCTGCTTTTGCAGTTTTGGGGCACCACAATGAGGACAGTCCATCAAAGGGCTATCCGATACCTTTTGTAGTGCTTCGTGTTCTTGGTGACAATCTGTACACCGATAAACGTAGATGGGCATGACTTCTCCATTAGATCCATGAAAAGCGAAAAGCAAACATCTCGCCCCTAACAAGGGAGCGATTAATCTTTTTTCACTTCTGTGTAATCGGCATCGACCACTTCATCATCACTCTTGCTCTGATTGGCCTTTGGCTCGCCACTTTCTCCTGGGGAATCTGCCTGTGTAGCCCCACCAGCAGCTTGCTGCGAGTCTGCATATGCTTTTTCACCGAGTTTTTGGCTCACTTGCATCAATGCCTCACCCGCCTTTTCAATGGCTTCTTTATCATCCGTCTTCAAAACCTCTTCGGTATTTTTCAGCGCTTCTTCAATGGCGGTTTTTTCAGATGCTTCTATTTTATCACCATAATCTTTTAAAGCTTTCTGAGTAGCATGAAGCATGCCTTCTGTGGTATTGCGGGCCTGCACCAGTTCATGCAATTTCCGATCTTCATCTGCATGTTCTTCTGCATCTTTGACCATGTTTTGAATTTCGTTTTCAGAAAGTCCGCTTGAGGCATGAATACGAATTTTATTCTCTTTGCCAGTGGCGTTATCTTTTGCAGAAACATGCAAAATACCATTCGCATCAATATCAAATGTCACTTCGATTTGGGGCATACCACGAGGTGCCGGTGGAATATCGGACAGATCAAACTTTCCCAAACTTTTATTGGCAGCGGCTTTTTCACGCTCCCCTTGTAATACATGAATCGTTACGGCCGGTTGATTATCCTCGGCCGTCGAAAATACCTGCGAATGTTTCGTAGGTATCGTTGTATTTTTTTGGATGAGTTTCGTCATAATCCCTCCCAAGGTTTCAATACCAAGAGATAGCGGCGTCACATCCAAAAGCAAAACATCCTTAACATCCCCCTGAAGTACACCCCCTTGAATGGCCGCACCCACCGCAACCGCTTCATCAGGGTTAACATCTCTGCGGGGATCTTTACCGAAGAAGTTTTTAACCACTTCTTGTACTTTGGGCATACGTGTCATCCCCCCCACCAAAATAATATCATCGACTTGCGCGGCATCCACTTTTGCATCTTTTAGGGCCGCTTGACATGGGGCTATGGTTTTTTCGATCAAATCATCCACCAAACTTTCCAATTTCGCGCGGGTCAGCTTTATCGCAAGATGTTTTGGACCGTTTTGATCGGCTGTAATATACGGCAAATTTACTTCGGTTTGTTGCGTGCTGGAAAGCTCAATTTTTGCTTTTTCCGCACCTTCTTTCAAACGCTGTAGCGCCAACACATCCTTTTTAAGGTCTACCCCTTGCTCTTTATGAAACTCGGTAATAATATAATCGATAATGCGTTGATCAAAATCCTCTCCCCCTAAAAAAGTATCGCCATTGGTTGAGAGTACTTCAAACTGATGCTCATTATCAATCAATGCAATTTCAATGATGGAAATATCAAATGTTCCTCCCCCCAAATCAAACACGGCTATTTTTCGATCTCCTTCTTTTTTATCCAAGCCAAAGGCAAGCGCTGCCGCTGTAGGCTCGTTAATAATGCGCTTGACTTCCATCCCCGCAATACGCCCGGCATCCTTTGTGGCTTGACGTTGAGAATCATTAAAATACGCTGGAACAGTAATCACCGCCTCAGATACCGTGTCACCTAAATAATCTTCTGCCGTTTTTTTCATTTTACGCAAGACTTCTGCCGAAACTTGTGGTGGTGCGATTTTTTTACCTTTAACCCCGACCCAAGCATCCCCATTGTCTGCCTTCGTGATCTCATAGGGCATCAGATCAATGTCTTTTTGAACTTCAGGCTCTTCAAAACGTCTACCAATGAGACGCTTGACCGCGTACAGCGTATGCTTTGGGTTGGTCACCGCCTGCCGTTTTGCGGATGCCCCCACTAAAATTTCCTCATCATCCGTGTAGGCGACAATCGACGAGGTTGTACGTGCACCTTCTGAGTTTTCAATCACTTTAACATTGTCACCATCCATGACAGCAACGCATGAATTGGTTGTACCTAAATCAATACCAATAATCGCCATAACGACTCCTTATAATCTTCATATAAAAAAACGATGGATAGCATATAAGCCATTGAAAAAAAATTTCAAGAGGAGTAGCATCACCAAAACGTCAAAATCCTTCAAATTGTCATCGGACTTCGTTATAATGGCTTCTTTCAAAACCATCAAGAAACACGAGACGCGCCCTCCTTTGAAAAAACCCAGAAAGAATTGTTAACAAAACAATATGCGAAATATCCTTAAATGGTTTATCATCATTTTAAGCACGCTTATCGTGCTCATGGTCTTATTGTTGACTTATGCCTATCAGTATTTAGACGCCGAAAAGGCCAATCAAATACTCTCTGAGGCTTTTGCTGAACATTATCAACGTGAACTCAGTATTCGGGGCAATATTGTTCCCGACTGGATGCCATTGAGGCTAAAGCTAACCGATGTAAGCATCAGCGAGCGTTTTGATACCTCAGAAAAAATCCCGGATACTTTTGTACAGATTGGATCGTTGAGCTTGGGGGTCAAATGGCTGGCCTTGCTGGATAATCGGATTGTCATTGAAAAAGTATCGTTTTCCGATGCCCGCATCAACCTTGTACAATACCCGGACGATACGTTCAATTTTAGCGATTTGCTTGCTTCAACCCCACAATCTTATCAAACCCTTCCCGTCAGTACTGAAGCCTCGCAGCCCCCCCAAAAAGCCACCCAAGCGCCAGCATCCCTTCCGCATGATACCGTTGATTCCAATTTTTCGTGGAAAATTGATAGCGTTGATATTCAGAAACTCACCATCAACTATCTTAACGAAAAAAATGCACAAAATTATCGCTTGCATGTTTCCAGTGCACGCATTCACGACATTGCCCCTGATCAATCTTCACCCTTTGAAATGTCTACCCACATTAAGGCCAAAAACGCACCGCCTCTTTCAAACCTGGATATGAGATTGGAGGCAAAGGGAGAACTGCATTGGAAAAAAGAAGAAAGCCTGAATATTAACGCACTAACACTCAAAACACAGGGCACAACCACCCTCAAAGATATTGGCCATATTAATTTGGACGATTTATTGGCACAAGCGCAAATAAATCTTTCTCCCAAGCAAGCAGACATCAATATCGCCAAACTGTCCATGAATATGCAATGGCGTCAACCTCATCAACGCGAGATCATCCGCGCGCACTTATCAGGACATGCGCAGATTAGACACAATGAGCAAGGTCTTCAGATCAATGCCCCACTCAAAATAGAATCTTCTGGCAAGATGGACATCCCACAAAAAGACCAACAAACACTCCCACCCTTAGATATCCAAAAGCTCACGCTGGAAACAAAGACGCTATTACAGCTTCAAGAAAAACAATTGCGCACCACACTACACGATACGACACTCTTGGCTCAATGGAAATGGGCTCATGCCACCAATCCACAAACAGGACAATTAAAAAAAGATATTGCAAGCATAGACTTGACCATTCCTCTTGAAAAGCCGACGGCTTTACAGGCCAGTGTAGAAAACCTTAAGTCCCAGATAGACCTTCAAGGTGCATTGGGTCATTTAAAACTCCAATGGAGCCAGCCCACCCTAACGCTAACAAGGCAAAACAATAACCGTGGAGCTAACATCAGCAGTAACGCAATCCATCTCAATGCGCATTTAACAGAAAAACCAACAGACAAAAACGCCAAAAATCCTCTCTCTGTTGATCTCACATTCAAAAGTGCCCTCAACGGAACATTTGATGATGCGCTTTCTCCTCAATCGCTCGCTCTCGCGCCGCTACACATAAAAGGTCAAGCAACACTGCCCACACTGGCAAAGCCCTTGCCCTTTGATCTGGTCGGGCAAGCTCAGACCCATCTTAAAAATACGGGCAAGGTAACTTTCAAAGGATTGCTTGGAGACAGTCAGATCAATCTAAAAACCGCTATCAAGTCATTTAGCCATGTCAATATAGACAGTCACTTAACGCTCGATCATTTTAATTTAGACGCTTGGCTACCCCAAGAATCCGCCTCAACCTCACCGCCGCCCAAACCCGCAAAAAAAACGCCCTCCACCGACAACAACCCCACCGTTTCATCGGCTCCTCAACAAACCCAAAATGATATACCCATCGATTTTTCTGCGCTACAAGGTCTAAAAGGATCCATGAATCTTGCCATTGGCACATTACAAGCCCGTGGTGTCAAAGCAAGCCATATCGCCATCAAACTCAAGAGCGATGGAAAAAACATTCGTATCCATCCGCTTAAGCTCAACATTGCCGAAGGTACGCTTCAGGGAAAACTCACATTAAAGCCCGTTGAACAAAAACTCAGTTTAAAAGCCCTCATTAACCAAGTACAATTTGGTCAGTTGCTCAAAGAACTCCATATCACCAATATGGTGCGAGGCCGTGCTCGCGTGGATATGAACCTAAACACAAAAGGGCGTAGTTTGCAAGCCTTCAAAAAAAACCTCAATGGTCAGATTGACCTACTCGCCAACGATGGTGGGGTCAAAGGCTTTAATCTGGCACAAAAAATTCGCGTCTTACAAGCCAAGTTGGCTAATCTTAAAGGGCAAAAGGCACAATCCACAACGGAAGCCGAAAAGGAACAATACACAGATTTTGCCGAGCTCAGTGGATTGTTTAAAGTTAAAAATGGTGTCATGCACAATAAAAACCTCAAGATGCACTCACCTTATTTTCGCCTAAAAGGATCGGGACAAGCCAACATTGTTGATGAAACCCTGAATTTCCGTACGCAACTCATCACAACCCATTCCAGTCAAGGGCAAGGTGCAAAACATGCTAAACTGTCCGGTGGCATACCCATTCACATTCATGGTACAATGCAAAGTCCAAAGATCAACATTGATAGCCAGGCCATCCAAAAAAATCTGATGGCAAAAGAAAAAGCAAAGATTCAGCAAGCCCTCAAACAAGAACAGGCTAAAGCTGAACAAAAACTCAAGGAAAAGCAAGCTAAACTTCAACAAGAACTCAAGGCACAAGCAAAGGCTCAACAACAACAGCAACGCCAAAAGCTCCAAGAAAAAGCCGAGGAGGCAAAGGAAAAAATTAAACAACAACTTCAAAATTCACTCGAGTCACTTTTTAAATGATATTGGGCTACATTTTTTATGGACGCCCATTTCAAACCTGTCCCTCTTTTTCAGAAAGGATTTTCATGCAAACTCCAACTCCTACAACTGCTATCGATGATGTGACTGTCACAAATGAAGTTGATCGCGCCATTGCTTCGCGTCGTTCCGTTCGAGGCTTTTTAGACAAACCGGTTTCTCAAGAAACCATCCAACAAATTTTGCAAGTGTCGTCCCGTGCCCCTTCTGGCAACAATGCACAACCGTGGACCGTCACCGTATTAACGGCAGAACCTTTGAAACAACTGACTGATCGTCTTGTCGCCGAAGCCATGAAAGAACGTGATAAAAACGTCAAGATACAAAACTATGAATACGATTACTATCCTGATAAATGGATAGAACCTTTTTTATCGCGCCGCCGTAAAATTGGTTTCGATTTATACGCCACACTTGGCATTACGCGTGAGGACATAGAGGGTCGCCAACAACAGTTTGAAGAAAACTATCGTTTTTTTGGGGCTCCTGTTGGACTGCTCATTTTTATTGACCGTTCCATGGGCAAAGGCGGATTGGTCGATACCGGTATGTTTATCGAAAATATTATGACCGCAGCGCGCGGACATGGATTGGATACCTGCCCTCAAGCAGCTTTTTCAGCGTTTCATTCGATCATTTACGACACCCTCAATACCCCCAGCAACACCATGTTGGTTTGTGGAATAGCCTTGGGTTATGCGGATTCCGCGCATCCGGCCAATCAACTGCGTACCGAACGTGCTGCTGTTGAAACATTCAGCACCTTTTTGGGCTTCTAGCACAAACACGCGTCTCTCGAAAATGCAAGACATACTCGACTTGCATTTTTGATCATACAACACCGTCTGCCTACCCCTTTTAAAGACCTTCTAATGAAGCTATTGATTGATAGCGGCAATAGCCGATTAAAATGGAAACTGCACAACGGGCACAACTGGCTAGACGAAGATGCTGGTATTTTATATCAGCCCTTATCAGAGGAAACTGTCGCCCTCACCTCACTCGACCCCGCTTTAGCGTATTGTCATGATATTTGGGTTGCCAATGTGGCAGGTGCTTCCGTGCAAAAGCACCTAGAGCGCCTTGCACACCACCACAAAAAGCCCATCCATTTTATTCAAGCCACCTATCGTGCTCATGACTTAACCAATCATTATGATCCACCGCACCTCTTGGGCAGCGATCGCTATGCTGCATTGGTAGGTGCCGTACAATGGTTAAAATCCAATCCACAGCATACCATACTCATCAACTGCGGTACAGCCATTACGCTTGAGTACTTACGCCAAGACGGACATTTTTGTGGAGGCCTGATCATACCTGGATTACAGATCATGCAGCACGCACTGGTCAGTGCTACGGCACAGTTGGATACCCAAGACGGACATTGGCATATGATGCCAAACAACACCGCAAACGCTATGGCTACAGGCATCATGCAGGCTGCCATTGGCGCGATTGAAAAAACCATCGAGATGTGGTCAACCTATGGAAAAGAAAACGCTAAAGGGAGCATCGCGCAAATATTGCTGACCGGTGGGTATGCCGACCAGTTGGCCAAACATCTCTCTCATCCGGTGCAGATTAGTCACAACCTCGTACTGGAAGGCCTGCTCATCATGGCCAATAACGCCACAATCCCCCTCGAAGGGCCGCATGCTACATTGACAAAAACAGCTACTGATCCTCTCACATGACCGCGTCAACACCCTCCCCATTCTTGGAGCACATCGAAAAATTATCGGTTTACATACATATTCCTTGGTGCGTACAAAAGTGTCCTTATTGTGATTTTAACTCCCATCACCTGCCAACATCAACACGTTCGCGCTCCACAAAGACTATAGCAACCACTCCCCCTATGCTTGAGACACGTTATGTCGAGGCATTGTGTGCCGACTTAACCGAATCCCTAAAAGCGCATCCAGAACTTGCAACCCGTACGATTCGAAGTATATTTTTTGGTGGTGGTACGCCAAGTTTACTTTCAGGGGCAGCCATTGCCGACATTCTCAACGAACTTCATCGACAATTACAGCTATCGCCTAAAACAGAAATAACCCTAGAAGCCAATGCCGGGGTCAGCGATACAGATCGCTTTAACGATTTTGCCAAAGCCGGCATTAATCGGCTGTCTCTTGGTGTTCAAAGCTTTAACGATGATCATTTACGCGCCATTGGCCGTATTCACGATGGTCAAACAGCACAACAAGCTGCCAAACAAGCATTGGCCTATTTTAAACATGTTAATCTTGACTTGATGTATGCACTTCCTCAACAAACGCCAGCGCAAGCGTTGGATGACATTCATACGGCGCTATCATTATCAAACCCTAAGCCCGTTACACATCTTTCGGTCTATCAACTCACGATTGAACCCAACACCCTATTTGCGATGAAACCCCCACCCCTACCCGACGATGATACCACCGCCGATATGGGTGAGGCAATTGCCACGTGCTTACACGATGCTGGGTTTATGCATTATGAAGTGTCCGCCTTTGCAAAGCCGGGTTTTGCGTGTGAGCATAACCTTCATTATTGGCAGTTTGGAGACTATCTCGGATTAGGTGCCGGAGCGCACAGTAAAATACGCACACCCCATAAGAAGACCATTCGGCAAATGCGCTGGAAACATCCACATACCTATCTTGAAAAGGCCATCGCCAAACAGCCTATTGCCGAAGAGCATCCTGTTTTACCCACTGCACTACCGTTTGAATTTTTGATGAATGCCTTGCGCTTACGCACGGGTTTTTATCGTCAGGATTTTGAACAATGTACAGGGGTTTCTATGAGCAGCATTGCCTCACCATTGCAACAAGCCACTTCACAGGGGCTATTGACCATCACACCAGCACACCATAAAAATCAAGTCAATACGGCCCCTCCTATGACATTCATTCAAACTACCTCTAAGGGGCAGCAACATTTAAACGGTTTGCTCAGGCTGTTTCTATAACAATCAAAATTTTTAACAATGCGTTGCTTTTGAAAGCGTGTTTGAGCGTGATAAGAGACTCAATCGTAAGATCGGAAAGGATACCTTATGATTGATTCAACACATCCGCCAGCAGCCCGATATCTTTGGGAAAGATGGTCTTTCCATCTGAAAGTGCTGCCGCACGCTCAAGAATATTTTCTAATTCACGTATGTTACCTGGATAAGTATAAGCCATTAATGGTTTGTAGGCTTGTGAAGACAATACAATACCCGGGGTGAGATGTTTCAAAATACTTTCCGCAATACGTGGAATATCTTCTGCTCGCTCACGCAGAGGAGGGATGTTAATATCCAAAACATTAAGACGATAGTACAAATCTTGTCGAAACGTTCCTTGCTCAATACAGTGCTTTAAATGACGATGTGTTGCGCTAATAATACGAACGTCGACCGGAATTTCCTTCGTATCTCCCACACGCCGAACCTGTTTTTCTTGAATGGCACGCAACAGCTTAACTTGCATGGACAGTGATAAATCAGCCACTTCATCAAGAAACAGACTCCCGCCATTGGCAGCCTGAAATAATCCTTCACGATCAGTGGTTGCCCCTGTAAATGCCCCCTTACGATACCCAAAAAATTCGCTCTCTGTTAATGATTCTGGAATCGCGCCACAATTAACAGCAATAAATGGTCGATCTGCGCGACCTGACAATTGATGAACAGCCCGTGCAACCAGCTCCTTACCGCTACCGGACTCACCAAAAATAAAGACGGGAGCATTTGTTTTACCCAGTTTTACAAGCGTTTTCTTGAGCTCCCTTATTGCAGGTGCCTCACCAATCAACTTGTCAATAACACTCGACGGTGCTGGATCATCAGAATGCTTTGAGAAAGAAGGAGATGCCATGGATACAGCCGATTTTACAAGATCGCATAACTGCTGACGTGAAATAGGTTTTGCAAGATAATCAAAAGCACCGCCCTTAAGCGCCATAATGGCATTATTCATATTGGCATGGGCAGTAATCACCGCTACCGGTATATTTGGATAATATTCGTGTATATGCTTCACCAACGCGATTCCTTCGCCATCAGGCAAGCGCATGTCAGTCAAACACACGTGATACGTTTTTTGGGCTAAACAGGCTTTGGCTTCTTCTACGCTGCTTGCAGTATCGCTCAAAACACCGATACGGGTTAATGACATTGAAATCAGCGTACAGATATCCTTTTCGTCATCAACGACTAAAACCCAGGTTTTTTCAGAAGACTTGCTCATTGCAACAAACAGATTTTTGTTTATAGGTAGGCCTTTTAGAGAGCAGTAGATGTTTCGTCGAGATGTTAAAGCATGACTATTGCGACACGCGCTATAAAAAAACCATCAAAGCGTCCCATCAGAAAACAACAAAGTGAGCCAAGCGATTAATACGGATATCCCAAGGTTTTGAGATTTCATGGATTAAAATTAATCAATGATTCAAACTGTGTCTTAGGATAATTGTTGCGTAGAATAGCCAGTGTGTCGTCACGCAGTGGTATTAGATCCAAGTAATGGTAACTGGAAGCCAATAGCGCCAGCGCTTCTTCTTGTGCTTGGATTTGTTGAAAATTTTGCAAAGCTGCTTTAGCACGTTTTGCGGCAGCAGTATAGGCCTCACGTTCGTAATAAAAACGGGCAAGGTTGACTTCGTAAAGCGCCATTTGATTGAATAAGGTTTGCATACGTACTTTAGCTTCTTTTGCATATCCGCTGTTGGGGTATTCTACAACAAGGGTCTTAAATGCTTCATACGATTTTCTGGAAGCATCAATATCGCGCTTACTATGTGCTGCTTCAGTCAAAAAATCAATGAAGCTGCGATTTCCCATCCCAAAATGTATCATTCCTTGCAAATAGTATGCGTAGTCTGTCCCTGCTTGCTTTGGATAAAGACGCAAAAAACGTTCTATTATGGCTAGCGCAAGCTCGTCTTCGGCTTCTTGATAATAATTATAAGCCTGATCCAACAACGCCTGTTTTGAAAAAACACTATACGGATAACGCGCTTCAATTTGATCGTAAAGCTTCAACGCTTCATCAGATTGTGTGTTTTCGGTGGCTTCTCTTGCTGCCTCTAATAGTTCTTGAGCATCCATACGTTGCATAACCTTTTTTGTGGTATTGGTCGAACAACCCATTATCAGAATCATGCTCCCCACTAGAAGAGCGTGCATCACACGCCAATGCTTTTGATAGGATCGTCTCAAGAACGCAGAGAAACAATAGAAAGTTTTAGGCATGATCGTCTTTTTCTTTTGACACGATAACCATTGTTGGACGTAAGATTCGTTCGTGGATACTGTAGCCTGTTTGTAGAACTTTGATGACTCTTCCAGGCTCACCTTCAACGGATTCTGTTCCTACTGCTTGATGTTGGGCTGGATCAAATTTTTCGTTTTCTGCCAATATTTCTTTGATGGCATTTTTTTCCAGTGCCATTGTTAGAAGCTTTTTCGTCATCTCAACGCCTTCCAAGATTTTTTTTGCCTTGGCATCAGGATTATCCAGCGCAGCAGATAAGGCATCTACCACGGGTAATAAATCAGACGCCAATGTTTCTATGCCAAACTTTTTGGCTTTGACACGTTCTTCAACAGCACGACGACGAACATTATCTGTTTCAGCTTTTGCGCGTAAAAAATCTTCGTTTTTTTGGCTTAACGCCTCGCTTAGCGATTTTATGGTCTCTTTTTCATCCAGTATTTCGGGCTCCTGATCCTCTATTGAGGAATCATGCACAGTTGTTTCTGAAGCGTGGGCTTGATGATCAAGACCATCAGGAACAGATTCATCGCTTTCTTCTGGTGGAGAAATGTTCGTATTTAAATTAGTTTTTGTATCAGTTTCACTCATAAGCTATCATCAATAATATATAAATGTCAAAGAAATGGCGGAAGCGTTTAAATAAGAAGTACTAAAGTTTCGTCGTGGTATTGCTGTTTCCGGATTTATCGAAGTGTTAACGCAAAAAAACGAAATGATTCAATCAGAAGTTTCTTACCAAAGTGGCTCTCAACGCTCTTCTTTTTTTTCAGAATCAGCGTATTTTTCTGCATCAGCAACCTCCGAAGTCAAAAATAAATTTTCTCGATCCATCTCCACTTTTTCGATTTTTGCATTGAGAATCATAGGTGTCATCGTTCCTGCAATACGCCCCCCATGCATGGAAAGCGTCTTATATTGAATATCACCTTCAATAATCGCTTGTTCAAAGATTTCAAAATGTTGGCATCGAATATTTCCTTCAATACGCCCCAACAATACAACATGTCCTGCATGTATCGTTCCTTGTACCATCCCTTGCGTACTAATGACCACACACGATTTTTCTGGATCTCCATAAATGTTACCCAGCATTTGGCCTTCAATATGTAAACCGCTTTTACCAATATGCAAGTCGCCTTTGATGGTAATTTCTTTATCAATAAAAGATTGAACAATATTTGTGGCACTCTTTCCTGTTATTAGACGTCCAATACTTCCAAAAATATTTCCCATGAGTTATCCTTCTTCATATTTGTTGATGACTTCGAAAACTTTTTTCTTATCATCCAAGATAAGAAAGGTACTTGTTTTTAAACGCAATTGATGACTTTCAATGATCCCTAGAAAGGGCAACACAATCTGTTTATTGTTGGATGATGGTAGTGAAAATCCTCGATGATCCAATTCCAATTGTTCTGTTTCGCCGTTTTCAAATTTAAGAGAGAGTATATACCGAGTACGAGCATTTTGTTGTTCATTAATCAGAAAAATACGGTATTGGTAACGATTTGGAGATAGGCGTACCACAGAAAAATGCTGTAACACCGGCAAGGAATCCTTCCCTTTTTTTGCATTTTTAGTATGCACAGACTGCTCAAAGATATTTTTATCAGCATTGATGGCTAATTGCCCAAGTAAAAAACGATACTTTTTACGCAAATCAGTGTTGATTTCATTAAGTTTCGTTAAAGCTTGTTCTTTAATTTCAAGACGGCTTTGATATTCTTGTATAAGTTCATCTTGAGCCGGAGCTTTAGCAACCAATGGTTGCCGTAATTGAGGCTCTTGTACATACACACGGTCTAAACGTATACCAACAACGAGTCCTATCACCATCAACAATGTGTATAAAAGCACATTTCTCAATGAATTGCGGGTACTCAAAGTGCTTGAACTCAATAGCAATCGCTTACGCCACTTTGATTTTAATTTTAATAACATGAACCACTAGCTCAAATACAAACAACATACTTTGTTGTCAAAACATAGATTGATAGGCATTCCTTCCACATATCAAAACGGAGGTTGTCGATGATCCAACGATTGTGGCTGATTTCTGAATGTTTGATGAGGAGACAACGCGTCTTTAACAGGTCGGTACAATGGCCAAACCACAAGCAGAGAAAAAGGTAGCCACAATACCCCCCCCAAAATCTCAGGAAACAACATCCAGAAATTGAAAGGTTCTTTAGCAAGAAAAAAACTTAAAAGCAAAGGAATTAAACGGGCTACGATAAATAGCAATGTAATAACAATAGACTGTTGTAGAAAAGAAAACAATTCAAAGCGAAAACGAAAGTGGGTTAAAAAATATCCAATCATCAAGAAATTTAGAATGGACGTTCCAAGTATCTGATCATGAATCACATCAACCAGAAAACCAAGTAACAAACAAAGCGTTAATGACATCCTTTTTGGATTACGAATAGACCACCATGCAATAACCCACGATACAAAAGGAGGAAAATAAAGATACCAAGGGCTCATAAAAACCGTCAGCAACAAAGCCAACACGATTGTGCTGACAGTGTACCAGAGGCTGGCATTTAAAGGAATACGATGTTTTCCGTAAAAACTCATTGCTGTTTACCTTTATCAGATCAGTAAAAACACACAGACCATAACAATAAGCCAGAACTTAGCCGCCTTTTGTTAATATTTATGATTTTTCTATACGGCATTGTTGTAAACTATTTTTCTCAACGATTGATTCTAGCCAGTCACCATAATCTTGATCTTTAATCAAAATAACCACAAAACGCTGTTGTTCAAAAACAACTTCAGGAAGTGCAAGCGCACGTACGCCAGACGTATTTGTGGCTTCTAAACGAACAATTTTTGCAACCATTACATCAGGCTCAAACAACTTATTGACTCCCGATGTTATCAATCTATCCCCCAATTTTAGTGTATATTGCTGGGGAAAGTAACGAAATTCAAGTGTTGATTCACCGGTGCCATAAAGTACTCCAGAAACATTGGTGCCCTGAATCTTGACGGGAACGCTTTGTCTTGGATGCGTCAACAATGCCACTTCACTATAACGCTGATACGCTCTTGAAATTTGCCCGAAAAGTCCCTGATTGGTAATGACCGGCATTCCTAAACGGATACCATCGAATTGGCCTTTATTCAGTAGAACTTTTTGAGATGACTCACCAAATTGATGCGAAATCATCTCGGCAGTGACAACTTTAAGCTCAGTGTGTTGGCGAATCTGATGCAAGGTGCGCAGCTGTTCATTTTCCTTGGACAAACCTTTTAGATTATTCAAACGTTGCAGCAATTGTAAACGTTCTTCTTCTAGGCTTTTTATCTTGTTGCCTAAGCTCAGCCATAAATACATTCCTTCGACATAGTGCGAAACAGTATTGCTGGTATGTAATATGGATAGCTGTACAGGCAGCAAAACATTTTTAAACACATTGCGTACCTGCTGTAAATAGTTCATACGACTATCCACGGCAAACAGCGCTAGCGCGATGGCACAATATACCAAAAACGTAGAAAAGTGTTGTGGTTGTTTTTCAAATAATGGTAAAGGCGCAATATTCAATTCGAAACGTTCCTTTTTGATATAAACTGAAAACGTGTCAAAAAGTGTTTTGTTTTAGTACAGCGGATTGCGAATTAATAAAAATCCGTCAATATTATCAAGAATTTTCCCCAACCCCCGTACCACGCAAGTTAACGGGTCCTCGGCAACGTGTACAGGCAACCCAGTTTCTTCGCGCAATAACACATCAATATTATGCAACAATGCCCCGCCACCGGACACCATCATTCCACGCTCTGCAATATCAGCCCCCAATTCTGGAGGTGTTAGCTCAAGCGCATTTTTGACTGCACTCACAATATTGTTTAACGGTTCAGATAAGGCTTCAAGAATTTCGTTACTGGTTATGGTTAAACTGCGTGGAATCCCTTCAGAAAGTTTGCGGCCTTTGATTTCCATTTCCATCACTTTTGATCCCGGAAATGCCATGCCAATTTGCCTTTTAATTTCTTCAGCAGTAGACTCCCCAATAAGCATTCCATAATTACGGCGTATGTAGTTAATAATAGCTTCATCGAACTTGTCTCCACCCACTCTTACGCTGTTTGAATACACTGATCCACCCAATGAAATAATGCCAACCTCGGTAGTTCCTCCCCCGATATCAATAATCATGGAACCACTGGCTTCTTCTACGGGCAAACCAGCACCAACAGCGGCAGCCATCGGTTCTTCGACCAAATTCACTTCACGGGCTCCCGATTCGCGTGCTGCATCATGAATGGCCTTTTTTTCTACAGGTGTAGAACCACAAGGAACACAAATAACCATCAAGGGA
The DNA here is from genome assembly GCA_031216915.1 of Pictodentalium vernedei. Classification (NCBI taxonomy): domain Eukaryota; kingdom Metazoa; phylum Mollusca; class Scaphopoda; order Dentaliida; family Dentaliidae; genus Pictodentalium; species Pictodentalium vernedei. Next base: position 50,937 of record JAUFNR010000022.1, on the reverse strand, counting down.
CTTGGATTAAAAAAACGGTTTGGATGCACTTTACGAATAAAGTGCTTAATCATTTTTTCAGTAATATGATAATCTGCAATGACACCATCTTTCATAGGACGAATGGTTTTAATGCTTTCCGGTGTTTTTCCAAGCATTGATTTTGCCTGCCTTCCCACCGCCTTGATGAGCATGACACGGTTTGGTCCCCCTTCCTCACTAATGGCTACAACAGAAGGCTCATCAAGAATAATCCCCTTACCTTTCACATAGATAAGCGTATTGGCTGTACCTAAATCTATGGCTAAATCATTTGAAAAATGCCGAGAAATAAAACTAAACATAATAATCCAATACTCCTAAGGAAGCTCTGATTGAAAGAATTTTGGGGACGCTATAGACAACATGAACGCCTAAAAGCCCTAAAAACGTTGCTTTCTCCAAAAACGCGAACAGCACTGGTTCAGGTAAAAACGGATAATCCAAAGATTCCTAAACAAGATCATCATACAATCTACATGCTTGCATAATAAAGGATTATAATAACATTTCGCGATAATTTTTCTGAAAAATGTTTACATAAGACACTTGAAAAGAAATTTTTGTCAATTTTTCTGTCTGGTGGCTGTTTGGGAGAGTTTCTTAACACACCCCAAGACCTTGGGCAACACATTAAATTGCTTTTCTGCCAGTAAAATATTTCGTTATTTTATAGCTGTTTTTAGAAAAAAGGGTTTCGTTTTTTTGGTGTTGTTTTAAAGGGAATGGATGAAATATAAGGCAACACCAAGAAAATATTACTGTTTTAGAGCCTTCCAGATGATCTATGACCATTTTTCGATTGTTGTTTGAGTATATTGTGGCCCATTTTTTGCCGCTTTCTTTTTCTAATGATTTTTATGAATACCACCTTATCCCCAATTGATCTTGAAAAACTATGCAATCTTGCCGCTCTAGATATTTCATTAATGTCATTTGAGGCGCGTGATCAACTAGCGGCGCAGCTTCAAGATATGATCGCTTTAGCCCAAAAGGTACAAAATGTTTCTACCGATGATCTAAAGCCTTTATATCATCCATGCGAACTATCACAACCGTTGCGTAAAGACAGTATAGAAGATACCCCCATTGATGCGTTTCGCGAGAAACTGTTACACAATGCACCAAATCACGATGACACCAATTATCTTGTACCCAAAATCATCGAATAAGCAGCTCCCCACAATGCTTATAGATGATTGTCATAACTTCCTATAATGTCTAAATACGATTTTCTTTATCGCGTGTCCTTGCATCAACTTCGTGAGATGCTAGAGCACGGTATACTGTCAAGTGATGAACTGGCGCAGTACTTTTGCAACCGCATTGAACGCTTTAATCCCGAATTGAATGCCGTCATTTCATCTGTAGCATTAACGCCCAACCCGACGAATCCATCTCCATCGACAAACCGTCCTTTAACAGGGATACCGATCATTCATAAAGATGTGTTTTGTACAGCTGGACATGCTACTACAGCTGCCTCTCGCTTTCTTCATAACTATGTTCCATGCTTTGATGCACATATTGTTGAGCAACTGACCAAAGCGGGTGTACAAAACATTGCCAAATCGAACATGGATGAATTTGCCATGGGCTCATCAAATGAAAATTCGGCCTATGGTCCTGTCAAAAATCCTTGGAATCATGCGTATAGTCCCGGGGGGTCTTCTGGCGGCTCTGCCGCATGTGTGGCAGCAGGGCTGACACCAGTGGCGACAGGCTCGGATACAGGTGGTTCAATTCGTACGCCGGCAAGTCATTGCGGTATCACCGGCATTAAACCCAGCTATGGAATGGTCTCGCGCTTTGGCATGATTGCCTATGCTTCATCATTGGATCAGGCCGGCGTTTTTGCGCGCCGGGCAGAAGATTGCGCAAATGTATTAGAAGTGATGATGGCTTTTGACAGCCGAGATTCTACACAAATACCTGCCAACATACGCCCTGCCGTGAATTTTCAAGACGCGTTATCACAACCAATTCGTGGACAAAAGATTGGTGTTTGTACCTCTTTGATTAACCAATGCCATGAATCACAACGCAGTCGCTTACAAACAGCCATTGAGCAGTTAGTTGATTTGGGAGCCCAGCTTGTAGACATTGAGCTATCATACATCGATGAAGCATTGGCGGCTTATTACATTATTGCCACAGCTGAAGCATCATCCAATCTGGCGCGTTTTGATGGGATACATTATGGCCAACGCAGTGAATCGGTAAAAGAAATTGCACACCTTTTTTCAAAGAGTCGGATGGAAGGATTTGGGGATGAAGTCAAACGTCGTATCCTATTGGGAACATTTGTGTTATCGCATGGGTACTATGATGCCTATTATCAATCAGCGTTAAAGGTACGGCGGTTAATTACCAATATGTTTACCGAGTGTTTTAAGCAATGCCAGATACTTGCCTTACCAGTGTCTCCAACTCCTGCACCAAAACGTGGTACTCATCAACATGCACTTGATGAATACTGGACGGATGTTTTTACGGTGCCCATTAATTTAGCCGGATTACCCGCACTGTCAATGCCCGTTGGACAAACAGATGAAAGTTTACCCATTGGTTTACAACTGACAGGTCCCTATTTTTCTGAAGCGCAGCTGTTGCAGTGTGCCCATCAATTTCAACAGCACACCAACCATCATCTACAAATACCTCCCCATTATGATGAATCATAACCTCCAATGACTACCCCTTCTTTTTCGGCCCTGTCCGCTACACAACACAACGCGATTGAGCGAGGTTGGCAACCTATTATTGGCTTGGAAACGCATGTTCAGCTGCGTACCAAGAGCAAAATGTTTTCACCGGCAGCTACCCGCTTCGGATCTGCTCCAAACTCACAAGTACATTGGATTGATGCGGCACTTCCCGGCACATTGCCCGTCGTCAATCGGCAAGCCATTCAATATGCCATTCGTTTTGGTGTAGCCATTGAGGCGCATATTCGTCCTTATTCAATTTTTGCGCGTAAACACTATTTCTATCCAGATTTGCCCAAAGGGTATCAAATCAGTCAGTTTGAAGAGCCCATCGTTGAACATGGACATCTTTCAATTGCACTTCATCAACATGAAAAAAAAGTTTCTATTTTACGTGCCCATTTAGAAGAAGATGCTGGAAAGCTGGTGCATGATCTTTATCCACACGATAGCGCCATTGACCTTAATCGGGCGGGAACGCCACTCATTGAAGTCGTTACAACACCATGCCTTAATAGTGCTACCGAAGCAGTCGCTTATGCGCATGCCTTGCATGAACTTGTACAGTGGATAGGTATTTGTGACGGAAATATGCAAGAAGGCTCATTTCGAATGGATGCCAATATCTCGCTACGTCCTATCAATGTTGAAACATTGGGAACACGCTGTGAAATTAAAAATCTCAACTCATTCCGTTTTTTGGAACAAGCCATTGAGTTTGAGATTGAGCGACAAATGGATATTTTAGAGTCAGGGGGCAGCGTTCATCAAGAAACTCGGTTGTTTAATGCAGACATACAACAAACCCGTGCTATGCGTTCTAAAGAGAATATGCACGACTATCGCTATTTTCCAGATCCAGATTTACTACCGATTATTATCACCGATGAAGAAATTGATTCTATTCGTACAGCGCTACCTGAATTGCCGCATACGATTAAACGTCGCATGATTCATGATAACGCATTGTCTGTTGAAGAAGCAGAAGCCCTAACAAGCCGTTTGTCTAAAGCAAATTATTTCAATGGTTTACTGGCTGATATGCAAGCTCAGGTTGATGCTGAAGAGGCAAGTTCCTGTACGCTGCCCAAGATGGCCAAACTTGCTGCCAACTGGACGTTGGGGGGGGTAACGGCACTACTCAATAACCAATCCTTGAGCTTTGATGATATTGAACAATTACCATGGGCACGATCCACATTGGCCACTTTATTGCTGCGTCAATGCCAAGGGGTTATTAATAGCCATGCGGTAAAAATGATATTTACCGATATCACAACGCAAACGACAACAGCCACAATAGACGAAATCATTGAACAAAAAGAACTACGCATCATCGGAAGTGAAAGCAGCGATCAACAGGCCTTATTAAGGATTATCGAGACAGCCATTGCTGAAAATGCCAAGGCAGTAGAAGAATACCATCATGGCAAAACAAAAGCCATTATGCGTATCATGGGGGCTGTGATGAAAGCGACGGCAGGGCGCGCAGATGCTGTCATGGTCAAGCAATTGCTAGAGGATAAATTGCGTCATTAAGCTTCAATCCTTTAATGGCATGAAACTCTGTATTATGAAATTGCTACAGGGCAATAATAACACATAAAATATAAAGTGTCACCAAAGCTCGGAGGGAGTGGGATTCGAACCCACGATACGTTTTACCGTATACACACTTTCCAGGCGTGCGCCTTCGACCGCTCGGCCATCCCTCCTAAAAACAATAAGATAAAGGTGCCTAAAAATAAAAACAGTACAAGAATCCGGAATGACCAGAGTACCAAACGACTCTAAAAATGGTTCTCATTATTTTTCATCGTCAAAGCTTGCTGTGGTAATTTTTTCCCAAAACTTGAGTTGATATTTACCTATTTGAATAGTATCTCCATTCTTAAGCTTGCGACGATAAATGCGATAATTATCGATAATGGTTCCATTCGTACTTTCAAGATCTTCAATATAGAAGTCTTCTCCTTTTTTTTCAATGAAGGCATGCCGACTACTAACAGCAATGTTATCCAGTACAATATCATTGGAAGGTAGACGTCCAATTGTCAGACGCTTTTCACCCTCAAAGTCTTTTTGCGCAATAAAACTTTCGCCCATATTAATAATAACCGTAGCCATATTCTGTCCCTATATGTTGACTCAGAAAAAATAAGATTCGACGATATATTATATGCCGACGGTCAGACTCGAACTGACACGGCTATCGCCACCACCCCCTCAAGATGGCGTGTCTACCAATTTCACCACGTCGGCACGGTAAACAAACAAGTATTATACAATAGACGTCTTTCTAATTTTACAATTTTGAAGCGAAAAATGATGAACGTGATCACGGATTATTTGGAGAAAAAAGCTGTCTGGCCTCACAGATAATCTATGGCTCTTCAGGCACGATAATAGAATTGGCGCACCCATATCCATAGGTTTTTCGTGAACAATGTTCTGCATTTTTTCTATTTACACACAATGTTGATTTTAGCGCAAGCAGCTTGAATTGATGCCGTACAGACCATCATGTCCCAAAGACAAATAACGATATTGTATAATACTCCACTGTACTTCCCACGTATTGTGCACTTAAAAAGGCTTAGGATAAAATATGGAAACACATTTTGGTTATCAAAAAGTGCCTGAAGACGATAAAGCCAAGAAGGTATCTCAAGTCTTCCATTCGGTGGCTACGCGCTACAACGTGATGAATGACTTGATGTCATTTGGAATGCACCGTCTGTGGAAACAATTTACGCTCGCGGTGGCAAAAATTCAAAAAAATGAAACCATTCTTGATGTGGCAAGCGGTACAGGTGATTTGGCATTACTGTTTGCCGATGCTGTGGTACGACAAGGCGGCAAATCCAGTCAATTGACCATGACGGATGTTAATGCTTCCATGTTAAAAATAGCCCAGCAACGATTAATCGATTGCGGGCATATTGTACAATCTCAAGTGGCTGATGCAGAGCAACTGCCGTTTGAAAATCATAGTTTTGACGTGGTAACGCTGGCGTTCGGTTTACGTAATATGACGCATAAAGATCAAGCGCTTGCGGAAATACGACGGGTATTAAAACCAGGGGGGCGTTTGTTGGTGTTGGAGTTTTCAAAAATTTGGAAACCGCTTGAACCTCCATACGATTTTTATAGTTTTCAACTGATTCCGCGTATGGGGCAGTGCGTAACAGGAGATCGTGATAGCTATCAATATTTGGTGGAATCCATTCGAATGCATCCAGACCAAGCAACACTCAAAACCATGATGGAAACCGTAGGTAGTTTTCAACAAGTGGAATTTTGGAATTTGGCCATGGGTGCTGTTGCATTGCATAGGGGATATCGCTGATCGCTGTACTTTGTTCAAGCGCATGTCAAAAATATGACGCGCTATTGGGTAAAATACAGGGTAGAAAATCAAGCGTGATTAAAAGCCATCAAAAAAAGGCTTTTTGATATTCCCGATTGATGAATATTGGCGAAATTCATCAACATTTAAAATCTTTTCCAAGGCTTGCAGAGGTCTTTAACGATGGAGCTATTATGTACAATAAAACGGGTTGCCCCCCCCTTTCTGACAATGATCTTCGATCTCATGTTGATGATATACGCATTAAAGACATTCAAACATTGATTGCCCCAGAGAAGCTATTACAAGAAGTAGCATTAGACGCAAAACTGTATCAACACATGATTGACAGCCGTACACAGGTACATCGTGTTGTCGCGCAGCTTGATGATCGCTTAATGGTGGTCGTTGGACCTTGTTCTATCCATGACTCACAAGCAGCTATAGATTACGCAAAGTGCCTGTCGCATGAGCTCAAAAAACATGAAAAAGACTTGTTGATTGTCATGCGGGTTTATTTTGAGAAACCCAGAACGACTATTGGTTGGAAAGGCTTGATTAATGACCCTGATCTCAATGAAAGTTTTAACATCAATAAAGGGGTACGCTGTGCCCGTCAGTTGCTGATTGATATTAATCGCCTGGGGCTTCCGGTGGGAAATGAGTTTCTCGACATGATTGCACCTCAATATTATGCCGATTTGGTCAGTTGGGGTGCCATTGGGGCGCGTACCACGGAATCACAAATTCATCGTGAGTTGGCCTCAGGATTATCTTGTGCGGTAGGATTTAAAAATGGTACAGATGGCAATTATAAAATTGCCGTTGATGCGATTCGTACAGCGAGGCATCCGCATTGTTTTTTATCGGTCAACAAACTCGGAAACGCGGCGATTGTACGCACTCAAGGTAATGAAGATACGCATATCATCTTGCGTGGAGGTTATAACGCGGTAAACTATCGTGCCCCAGATGTTGAAAAGGCTTGTCAAACATTGGGACAAAGTGCTTTAATGCAACGGGTAATGATTGATTGTTCGCATGCGAACAGCATGAAGAATTTTAAAAAACAATTGGAGGTTGTGGCGGATATTTCAAGCCAATTGGCAGCCGGCGAAACTCGGATTTTCGGTGTTATGATTGAATCCAATCTTGAAGAAGGGAGACAAGATCTCAAACTGGGGGAGCCTTTGGTGTATGGCAAGAGCATTACAGATGCTTGCTTGGGCTGGGATGATACAGTCAAGGCACTCAATGCACTTGCACAGGCTGTACAGGCACGGCGCGTAGCCATGGCCGATGAAGGGATCAGCAGTTGAAGCGTCGTGGTTGGCAAATTTTATCGCAGTCTATCACGAGCTCCAGACATGGTTCAATGTATGTTTTAGCCTCACCGTAAAAAATGATTCCATCAATGCTCACCAACAATGGCTGAAGCATAGAGCGATGGATCAAACGCTTGTAGGTCTTCAAGGTGCTCTCCAATACCGATAAAAATAATGGGGATATTGAATTTTTCGGCTAAGGCAACGATAAATCCTCCCTTAGCGCTACCGTCTAGCTTGGTAATTAATATCCCCGATAATGGAATAGCCGCTTGAAAGCCCTGAACTTGAGCCAATGTATTTTGTCCCTGCGTGCCATCCAGTACAAGCCAAGATTCATGCGGTGCGCCATCCATAGCCTTTCCACAGACACGGTGTATTCGTGTTAATTCGCTCATCAGGTTCTGTTGGGTAGGTAGGCGTCCAGCAGTATCAATCAGTACAATGTCGGTATGGTGGGCTTTTGCGGATTGTATGGTGTCAAATGCAACGGTTGCAGGATTGGCCCCTTGTTGTTCAATCACACGTACCGCTTGGTGTTCTCCCCAGTATTTGAGCTGTTCACGCGCTGCCGCACGAAAGGTATCCGCCGCAGCCAACACCACCTTTTTATCCTGTTGCAGAAAACAATGCGTTATTTTGGCAATGGTGGTTGTTTTTCCACTGCCATTAATACCCGCGAGCAGAATGATTCTTGGTTTTTCTACATGAGGGGGTAATATTTTTTCTGACCTCGCTAACGGTTGTAACATTTCGGTTAATATTGTGCATAAAGCGGTTTGTACGGGTTGTTGTTTATTTGGATAGGTACGAAGGGTAGCCAAAATCTTTTGCGTAGAAGGGATACCCACGTCGGCTTGTAACAGTGCTGTCTCGCATGATTCGAGATCAATATCCGACCATGTCGATCCCAACAAACCTATGTTGTTAAACGCTTGTCGCGTTTTTTTGAGGCTTTTTTGCCAAAGTGTTAAATCCGAAGACATTGTGTGGCACAGATCATTTTTATAGGGCTTAAATTTAGGATGATGGCATTCGTTCGCAGTGCTCAGGGCTTGTCTATCGCCTCAAAAGTAAGATACAGCACTTGATGATCCTCCGGGTGGGTAAGTGCCGCATAAGCATGACCGGCACATGCCGCCACACAGGCAAACTCCCAAGCGTCATTTTCCGTTGCAGAAGCCTGCGGTTGATAATAGGTGGGTAATCCGTGACGTACACCAAAATCATGTGCCGCTTGCGCGTGGCTGCGCCTGGAACTTGGGATGGTAGTATCTGCCCATGCCCAACAAAATTCTTGTTCTTGGGGATTAAATCGACCAATCAACTGCACCGGAAGCGTTACTTGGCGCTGTTCAAAGACTAAGGTCATTGTACCTTGTTCTAAGTTTAGCTGGCGTGAAGCTTCACTGCCCAATCCCCATGTGCCCCGACATTGTTGTAAGCGCTGCTCAACATCGGTCAATGTCATTTCAATAAAATCTAAAATGTCAACTGACATGATCCAGCAAGAGCTTTTATTTAAGGGAGGAGAAAAAAGGTACGAAAAAAGAAAAATAAAGTCAGTATTCTATCTCAAAAGTGTATAAGCTGTATAGATTATAAGTGCTCTCCAGAACATCCAAACATGGCAATCTGCAATCTTAGTCAATCGGCAGCATTCATTTCAAAAATAATCCGCTATAATACCCTTTCAGCGAGGCACTTTGATGATTGATGATGATGGATCATTCGATTTTCAAAGCACAAAAGCCATTCAAGGGTCGTTAGCTCAGTTGGTAGAGCAGCGGACTTTTAATCCGTTGGTCGTAGGTTCGAGCCCTACACGGCCTATATCTTTTGATCCTTGTGATTATTGCTCCCTTCGATAATCACAAAGGCTTGTGCCATGTTGTGCGTATGGCTGATGCTCAAATGTACGCAAGCATTATGGATTTGCTCCAGTTTAAGTGTCCAGCGTTCCGAAAAACAGCATTGTGGCGCTCCGCTTGTATCTGGGAGTACCGACAAATCATGGAATGAAAATGCCAATCCTATTCCATATCCCACGGCCTTTGAAAAGGCCTCTTTGGTTGCGAAACGTCCTGCGAGAAATTCGACATAGCGTAAACTTAGATTCGGTATGTCGTGGTTGGATAAATATTCGCGTTCTTCGTGTGTCAAAATACGATCTTTAAATTGTACATACCTTTGATGTATCCGCTGAATGCGTGAAATATCCACTAGATCATGGCCTATGCCGATAATCATTGTAAAGGCTCCTTGTTAATCTAAAAAACACGAAAAAGGTGTTAGACGACACGCGCTAGGTTAATAACTGATTGCGGAATGGAAACTCTAAGCGTGTAATATGTATGCCATCTTTCACACGGGTCGAAATACGAAACTCGATATCAAAACACAGTTCAAGACGTTGCCGAATCGTTTGAAGGGCAATGCCTGAACTCTTTTTTCGGCGATAGGTGACATCAAAAGGGTTGGAGACTTGAATGATCACCATGCCCAATTCTTGCGAGATATTGACTAAAATAGGACACGCACTCATCATGGATTCTGCGCCATGATAAATGGCATTTTCAACCAGCGGCTGTAGGGTCAATGCCGGAAGCATAGCCTCTTGCGCTATTGGATCAATATCCCATTGGATATTCAGGCGATCTCCCAAACGGATCTTTTCGATGGCGATAAATTGTTGCACAATATCAATTTCTTTACGAATCGTTACGTATTGATCTGTTTCTTTTAACAGCCAACGAAAAAGTTCGGACAATTCTTCCAACGCGTATTCAGCCTTACGCGTATCGCGACGAATCAGCGCTAAAATCGCATTGAGACTATTGAATAAAAAATGAGGACGAATACGGTAGGTGAGTGATTGCAATCGTGCTTCAGTATCAGCTGGCCCTAAGGATAAGGCGAGAAAATATAAATACATCATCACCACACTGATCAGTGTGGCTGTAATCAGCGATACTTTTAATAAAAGGTAGTATTGAGTAGACTCTGGCAAAACATAAAAATGGGGATTGAGAATCATTACATAATACAGATTACTGATCACCAATCCACCGACATATACCACTGCTTCAAGCCAGCGCCCTAAAAACTTAGAGCAACAATATTGTACGAACATCATGAACAAGATGGTTGCCAATATTACTGGCATTGCAGAGGATACATAGTCCAGCGTTCGTGTTGGCCATTTTTCCAAGCGATCGCTTTCAAATAACGCCACAGCAGCGAATACACCAAAAATCAGCAGAATGATTTTTAAAGTGATGCTGGCATTTCGGATATCCGGTAGTCTGACGGGTTTTGAAGACGCCGATACCAGTGTCGAACTGCGCAAAAAACGGAAAGTGTTAAACCATTGTGCCATAAACTATTTATACCGTATACGGGATGTTTGACCATAAAGCCCGTACTTTTTGCAAATCTTCAAGCGTATCAACCGCTGGAGAGGGGGGCACATTCACAGGTACCACACGTATTTTATAACCAGCCTCTAAAATGCGTAGTTGTTCCAGTGATTCCGCAGCCTCCAAGCCACTGGCGGGTAAATGGATAAACTGGCGCAAAAATGCTGCTTTAAAAGCATACACGCCATAATGTCGCCAGCCATAATCGTTTTCGGTACATTCCCAGTGATCGGGAAAGCGACCACGTTGCCATGGAATAGGCGCACGCGAAAAATACAGCGCTTCATACTGACGATTAAAAACGCACTTAACAATATTGGGGTTTGCTAAATCAGCACCGTCCTCGACGCGTACGATCGGGGTGGCACAAGGTTCCGGATGCTTCACAATCGCGTGCGCCACAGCGTGGATGACAGATGGGTCAAGGAGGGGTTCATCGCCTTGTATATTGATGACAAAATCATGATCTGTTGTTGACAATTGTTGTAGGGCCAACGCAACACGATCTGTTCCAGTATGCGCATCTTTGGTTATTACAGCATCGATATTGTGCTGTCGGCAAATCTCCAATACTTCAGAATGATCGGTAGCCACTACGATACGGGAGAGACCTACTTGCTGAACCCGCTCGGCCACGCGAATCACCATAGGTTTACCATGAATATCTTTCAGTACCTTGTTGGGCAGTCGGGTAGAGGCTTGACGGGCTGGAATCAGGGCAGTAATGCGATCAAGCGGCAAGGTGTTCTGTAGGAAATTCATGTACGGATATCTCTTTTACAAAGTTGACAGGGAATCTCTACAATGAAGACAATATTGATGAATGTCAAAGCAAAATATGGCCATGCTTTAGCATCCTAGATCAAAAATAAATGAAAATACCCTCCATATGACTTATTCTAGCATGGTGCTGAGGTTCTCGCCCATCGTGTATGACTCAAATATGTTGCAGCACTCGAGAAAATGTGGAGTATGTGATAAAGTAATGAGAGTTTATTTTTAATCATAAAAGCACTCAAACATTAACAGTATCACCAAACCACCGGCGATCCACAATTTCATCAGAGTGTGCAGTAATATTTCTTAATCGAAAAAAACCAAGCCATGATACGTTATCATATGAGTGCTCATTCATCGTGCATGCATTTACGATGAATTTTAGAAATGTTCTAATGCTAAAAAGAGCCAAAACATACGTTTTAAAAAAGCCCCTATCTCCATAATATTCCAATGTCTTTACCTCGTTTTTTTTGTGTTTGGATTTCTGATCTTCATCTCGACCGTATTGACTCACCCAAAAACCAGCTTTTCCAGCGTGTCTGTCACTGGTTACGCCAAGAAGCCGAAAACGTTTATATTTTAGGGGACCTTTGGGATGCTTGGCTGGGTGATGACTCGTTAGAAGAAAAAAACTGGCAATCGGGGTATGGCGCTTGTGTAAAAGCGCTTGCGACTTTGGCACAACATCGTCGTGTATTTTTTATGGTTGGCAATCGCGATTTTTTGGCTGGAAATCGTTTCTATCAAACCTGCCAACTACAGCCCATTGATGACCCTTATGCCTTGAGGCTTAATATTAACAGATGTCATCATACCGTGTTGATGACGCATGGTGATCGCCTGTGTTTATCCGACACAGAGCATATGAAAAGTTTTTCAAGCATCCGATCACCGCGTTACATCAAAAATTTTCTCTCCAAACCGATGTCAGATAGAATCCAACAACTTCAAGCGTATAAGCGCCATACCGACCACAAGCCGCTTGATATCGATATCGCTGAAACCCATCATTGGATGCTGCAACATCAAGCACAGACAATCATCCATGGTCATACCCATCGACCGGCTTATTATCCCCAAACAGATCATTTGTGGGATCGCTGGGTACTGCATAATTGGGATGAACGCCCCGGAATGCTGGCATTTGATCAAAAATGCTTTAAACTCTATGACTTTATAGATACTGCACAGATGATTGCCCCTTTTAAAGATTCCCAGTCAATACCATCAAACGGATAAAATACGGGGAAAAATCATCAAAACTTTCTTTCCCGAACACGCTTTATCTTTATGAGCACGCCTTCATCATCAAACTTCATTCGTCAAGTCATCGAAGATGATCTTCGCACGGGTAAATGGCAACATCATCCCGTCCCCATCATCACCCGTTTCCCCCCTGAGCCCAATGGTTACTTACATATTGGGCATGCTAAATCGATACATCTTAATTTTGGGTTGGCAAAACACTATGGAGGACGTTGCCATCTTCGTTTTGACGATACAAACCCTGATAAAGAGGCAACAGAATATGAAGAATCTATTGTTGAATCTTTGCGATGGCTTGGCTTTGATTGGGAAACGCATCAATACTACGCCTCATCGCATTTTCCACGACTCTACGAGTGTGCACAGGCATTGATTCGCAAAGGTGTGGCGTATGTCGATTCGCAAAGTGCACAAGCCATTCGCGAAGGACGAGGAACCCTAACACAGCCAGGGCAAGACAGCCCTTGGCGACAACGCAGCATAGAAGAAAACCTTGATCTGTTTGAACGCATGAAGCAAGGCGAATTTCCAGATGGGGCGCATGTCTTGCGCGCAAAAATTGATATGCATGCGCAAAACATCAACATGCGCGACCCAACGGTGTATCGTATTCGGTATCAACACCATTACCGCAGTCATAATGAATGGTGTATCTATCCGATGTACGATTTTGCGCATTCTGTTTCGGATGCCATTGAACGTGTCACGCATTCGTTGTGTACTCTTGAGTTTGAAGATCATCGTCCGTTATATGACTGGTTTATCGATCAGTTAACCGATATTTTCCCAAAACCGCATCCTCAACAAATTGAGTTTGCACGCTTAAAGATGAGCCACATCATGACCAGTAAGCGTAAGTTATTGGCATTGGTAGAAAGCGGTCGTGTGCGCGGCTGGGATGATCCACGACTGCCGACGATTATCGGGCTTCGTCGGCGTGGCTTCACCCCTGAAAGCATTGCGCTTTTTTGTGAGCGCATTGGCATTGCTAAGGCGGACTCGCAGATTCCCAGTTGTGTTTTAGAAGATTGTTTACGTGAAGATTTGAATGATCGTGCTTCACGCCGTATCGCCGTATTGGACCCCATCAAGCTCATCATAGAAAATTATCCTGTCAATCACCATGAAATCGTGTACGCGCCCAATCATCCACAAAAACCAGAATGGGGAACCCGTCCATTGCATTTTTCGCACGAGTTATGGATAGAACGGAATGATTTTCAGGTGAATCCTCCCAAAGGCTTTCGGCGATTAATGCTGAATGGAGAAGTACGGCTACGATATGGCTATATTATTCAGTGTACGCGTTTTGAATCTGACAACCAAGGACGCGTACACACTGTTTATGCCACTTTTGATCCCAACACAAAAAGTGGAAACGCCGACTCACCCAAAAAAGTTAAAGGCAATATCCATTGGTTATCTGCCCTTGATGCCAAGCCGGCACAATTACGATTGATTCGGCCGTTATTTGTAGAAAATGCCCCCGACAACATCGAAACACAAAGCGATTGGGAACAGTGGCTTGATCCCAATTCATTACACATACAATCTATTCTTGTTGAGCCGGCATTGCTTCATTGCCAACCCGAAGAGAAGTTTCAGTTTGAGCGCCAGGGATATTTTTGTGCGGATCGCCATGATTACCGCCACGAACATGAAGCCGTATTCAATTTGGCCGTTCATTTACGACATCAAACGTGAGTTTTCTACTGTGCCAATGTCTTCAACAGCTTTACATTCCAATCCGGCAGCCACAACCTCGCCGAAGGTCTTTATTCGTTCGTTTGGTTGCCAAATGAATGAGTACGACTCCCAAAAGCTGCTTGATCTTTTATCGGTACAGTGTGGTTATCAAATAACGCAAGATATCAATCAAGCTTCGCTGATTTTACTCAATACCTGCTCGATACGCGAAAAAGCCGAAAGCAAAGTCTATGATGACCTTGGGCGCATTCATCATTTGAAAAAAAAATCGCCCGATCTTTTGATTGGGGTTGGTGGTTGTGTAGCATCACAAGAAGGGGCACACATTCTTAAGCGCGCTCCTTTTGTCGACTTTGTGTTTGGTCCACAAACATTGCACCGTGTGCCACAAATGATTCATCAACGCTATCAAAGTGGTCAGGCACAGATTGATATTCACTTTCCAGAAATTGAAAAATTCGACCATCTACCCATTCGACGTTTTGACTCCGATCAAGCCAAAGCCTCTGCATTCGTATCCATTATGGAAGGGTGCAGTAAATATTGTACATTTTGTGTGGTACCCTATACGCGTGGCGAAGAGTTTTCACGCCCGTTGGATGATATCTTGACTGAATGTGCGTTGCTTACAGCTCAAGGCGTACGCGACATTACCCTATTGGGGCAAAACGTCAATGCATGGCGTGGTAAGACCACGGCGGACAAACCGTTGCAATTTGCAGATTTACTGGCTTGTGTACATGCGCTACCAGAGCTCGGGCGGCTTCGTTATACTACGTCTCATCCGCTTGAGTTTAATCACCGTCTGATTGCGGCGCATCGTGAGTTGCCTAAACTGGCACGCCATATCCATTTGCCCGTACAAAGTGGATCGGATCGTATATTGCAAGCAATGCGGCGGGGTTATACCGCGTTGGAGTATTTGAGTATTATCCGTCAATTACGTACCATTGATCCACATTTATCGATTAGTTCTGACTTTATTGTGGGCTTTCCCGGAGAAACCGAAAAAGATTTTCAAGCCACCATGACGTTATTGGAAAAGGCCAACTTTGATCAGTCATTCAGTTTTATTTATAGTCCGCGCCCTGGTACACCAGCGGCGAATTTACCCGATGATACGCCATTGGCCGAAAAGCGCGATCGCCTCAATCGTCTACAAACCCAATTGAATCAACAAGCCGCTCAATACAGTCAGCGTTTGGTGGGAACGCAACAAGATGTTTTGGTTGAAGGACCATCGCGCCGTCGCCAAGATGAATTAATGGGGCGTGCCAGTGATAATCGCGTTGTTAATTTTGCGGGTGAACTCCATCTCATTGGTCAGTTTGTCAAAATCAACATTACAGCGGCTTCCCCTCATAGCCTACGTGGTCATTTGCTTAATGTTTGTACAGCTCCAACTTCCTGATCATATGCCCGATCATGCCCGCCGGCTGGTCAATCTGTGTGGCGCACTTGATAAGCATTTGCGTGAAATCGAAAAAACCATGGACGTACGTATTCAACGGCGCGGCCATCAATTATCCATTCAAGGTGCACAAGCCACTTGGACGGCTGAAGCGCTTGAACAGCTATATGAACAAGCCGACAATGACTTGTCGTCATCCGATATTTATAGCACATTGCAGGAGTTGCGCATGAAGCATCAATCTTTTTCTCATTCATCCCCTAACCGATCTGTGCCTTCATCGACACCCAAAAAAGAAAAATTACCCAAAAAACCCACGTCATTGAAGGTATTGCCAAAGGATGGCAACACCAATGATGAAAATCCGACACAGGCGTATACGCTTTTAGCTGCTCGAAAAACCGTACGGCCACGATCTATCAATCAAATACACTACTTGCAAAGTATTCAAGAATACGACTTGCTCTTTGGTATTGGACCTGCGGGTACGGGAAAAACGTACTTGGCGGTTGCCGCTGCTGTTAATGCGCTTGAGCAAGGAATCGTACAACGAATTATTTTAACAAGGCCGGTGATTGAAGCAGGCGAAAAACTGGGATTTTTACCGGGAACATTGGCTGAAAAAGTGGATCCCTATTTACGACCGGTCTATGATGCGCTGCACGACATGCTGGGTGCCGAGCTTTTTCAACGCTATATGGATCGTGGAATTATTGAAATCGCCCCGCTGGCCTTTATGCGCGGACGCACGTTGAACGATGCCTTTATTATTTTGGATGAAGCGCAAAATACCACTCCAGAGCAAATGAAGATGTTTCTCACCCGAATTGGCTATGGTGCCCATACCGTTGTTAATGGGGATCTGACGCAAATAGACTTACCATCACACAAATACAGTGGTTTGTTGCAAGTATCAGAATTACTCAAAGACCTTGAAGGTATTGGTTTTATTTATTTTACACACGATGATATTGTACGTCACCCTTTAGTGGCACGCATTATTAAGGCTTATGATAAACTTTAAAGACACCTAAAGAGCAATTGCTGGTTTTTTAGGTATAATCATATTGTTTTTGCGATCTCTTTTTATTTTTCCCCATGTTTTCAGAATGGGGGGTATTGTGTTTCAATGGAGATAACAGCACAAACCAAACACCAATCGTGTATATGCTGTTTTAATAGATTTTCTGCTTTTGGATAACCAAATTTATGATATCAAAACGCTTTTTTTTGGGATACCGCGCTCTTACATGGTCTTCTCTATTGCTTTTTGTTTTTTGTTACCCGGTTGAGGTGAATGCAGTTTCATCGCTTTCGGTTGAAGAAAATTTAAAACGCATTATTGTCAAAATAAAAGAAAATCGTTTGCATGAAGCCTTACAAACGATTGATCCCTTGTTGAAAAAACACCCCAATTTTCAAGCAGGCTGGGTACTTCGTGGTGATATTCTCAATATATTGGCCGGTCGCACACAACGCAACGGGTTTGATGGACAGATTAATGCCATTCATAACAATCGCGTCAAGAAAATTTATCAAAACAATCTTCAAGGCTATCGTCATGAAGTGGTCAAAAGACTTGAAGCGCTCAATAAACCCATCGCGCCTAAAAAGCAAATTCCAAGTCATGTCTTACAAATTGCCAGCAATCAGCCGTATTATTTTGCCCTTGATTTAAAACGATCTCGCCTTTTTGTGGTACAAAATAAAACCCATCAAATTATTTCGGATTACTATATGAGTCAAGGCTACAACGGATCCCAAAAAGAGCGTGAAGGTGATAATCGTACGCCAATTGGCGTGTATCACATTACCGGTTTTATTCCCCCCGAAAAGCTACATGAGTTTTATGGAGATGGTGCCTATCCGATTAATTACCCCAATAATTTTGATCTTCGTCTCGGACGTACGGGGTCGGGAATATGGATTCATGGCGTACCCAACAAACTCTATTCTCGTCCACCATTGGCCAGCAATGGATGTGTTGTTGTTGCCAATCAAGATCTACACCGTTTAAAAGACTATGTGATGGACGCAGAAAATCGCTATGGTGCAACCGTGATTGTTGATGAGAGCATTCAATGGGTTTCTCCAGACAAACAAACCGCGCTGCGTGATGAAATATTCAAGGCGCTACAAAAATGGCGAAAGGATTGGGAGAGTTTGAATACATCGAACTATTTATCCCATTATGCCGATGACTTTCGATCCGCGGATGGGCTTGATTATGAATCCTGGAAAGCGCACAAGCAGCGTGATAATGGGAGCAAAGAATGGGTCCGTGTCACATTGGATCATATCTCGATTGTGCTCTATCCAAAACAGGCAGGCCTGTACCAGGTAGCATTTACGCAGAATTACGCCAGCAGCAACTTTAGCCAAACCAGCAAAAAAGAACAATATTGGCGCAAAGGACCTAACGGTTGGGAAATTATTTTAGAAGGTGCGCGTTAACTGGATAGTTCAAAGGCCGCATTCAGGAGTGTCTGCGTGTATTTTTGTTGGGGATTTTTGAATACCTGACTGCGTTCACCTTTTTCAATGATATCGCCTTGTTTCATCACCAGTACTTGATGGCTGAGTGCGTAGATCACTTTAAGATTGTGGCTGATCAATAAATAGGTGAGTCGATGTTTCTGTTGTAGGCTGCGTAACAAATCAATAATTTGTACCTGTACGGTCATATCAAGAGCTGAAGTAGGTTCATCCAGCACGAGAAACTTCGGTCGTAAAATCATAGCGCGTGCAATCGCGACTCTTTGGCGTTGTCCTCCCGAGAGTTCGTGCGGATAACGGTGCATGAGGGTAGGACTTAGCTCTACCTCTGTTAACATCTCAGCGACCATTTGGCGGTGTTGAGACGCGGATTCTAATGCATGAACCTTCAGCCCTTCTGCCACAATTTGTTCAATAGTGAAACGGGGTGATAACGATCCATAAGGATCCTGAAAAACCATTTGAATATCTTTGCGCAATGCGCGCAGTTTCCGATGGCTCAATTGCCGCATGTCTTGCTCCATAAAGGCAATATGCCCTTTTGCGGCAACCAGTTTTACGATGGCCAAACCCAGTGTTGTTTTGCCAGAACCACTTTCTCCCACAATACCAACGGTTTCACCATCTCGAATCGTAAGCGAAACATCATTCACCGCCTTAATATGCCCAACGGTTCGATATAAAAGTCCTCGCTTAATGGGAAACCACACACGCATATTGGTGGCATGAATAATCGTCTGTGCATCGTGTGCAATAGGGCGAGGACTTCCCTCAATGGTTGCTGCCAGTAGTTTTTGACTATAAGGATGCTGTGGAGTACGAAAAATATGATCTGTTTGATTCGTTTCAACAATCTGTCCGTTTTGCATAATACAAACACGATGCGCCATTTTTTGAACGATACTCAAATCATGGGTAATGAAAAGAATGGCCATTCCTTCAGTTTGTTGTAAGTGTACCAACAGCTCCAAAATTTGTGCTTGAATCGTAACGTCTACTGCCGTCGTGGGCTCGTCGGCAATGAGCAGGCTTGGGTTATTGGCCAAAGCCATCGCAATCATAATGCGTTGTCGCTGGCCGCCTGAAAATTGGTGTGGATAATGATTGAGGCGCTCTTCCGGTTGGCGAATACCTACTTTTGTGAGTAATTCAATCACACGTTCACGGGCGGCTTGACCCACAAGGCCTTGATGCAAGGTAAGACTTTCAGCAATTTGCTTTTCCATCGTATGCAATGGATTCAATGAGGTCATGGGCTCTTGAAAAATAAAGCCAATATCATTGCCACGAATACGCCGCAAGGATTTTTCGGAAGCCCCAATCATTTCGACCCCGTGGTAAAGGACTGATCCTTTGATACGGGTATGGCTGGGTAAAAGATTAAGCATACTCAAAGCGGTTATGGATTTTCCAGAACCGCTTTCGCCCACCAACGCGACGGTCTCTTTCATCTTAAGGTCAAAACTAACGCCTTGAACCATATCAGATTGATGACCAAATGCAATGGATAGGTTATTTACCACGAGAAGCGGTTCATTCATCTTTAATGCCCTCTTTATGGAGTCTTTATGGAGTCTTTATGGAGATATGGATGTAAACTTTTCTCATTATTTTAGAACCTCTTAATGTACATGACAGTCAGCAAGATTGCTCGTATGAGAGATTATAGGTTATTTCTGCTATTCCCCACAAGCCAGATTTTCATCTACTGTGCTCGGGAATGTTTGGACAATAGAATAAGCGGAGATGAGATTTTTTCAATGCCGACAAATACCTCAATGGTTTATCGGTGTTGATCATCGCTTGTTTTTTTCTCTAAATGATCCGAAGCGCATTCATCACTTTGCTTGTCAGATTGTGTTTTTCTGGGAAATAACGAAAACATCATACGACGACGGTTTCATCCGGTATCTTATCCATGGTCAGGCAAGCAAAATTTCAACACGTTCAAAAGGAAAAACTTTTTCCAGCTGAGCAAGAAGTAATTCCTTACGTGTTTTTTTTATGGAGATAAACCAAAGAAGCGAAGTCAAATTGTGGCATAAGAACGTCTAAAGTATTGTAAAATTAAAAAGTACCCATAATGTTGCTTAAAGTCTTATCTTTCCATCTATTTTGACTTATTCGTTGTCAAAGTATTTAATGTTTACAGCCACTTAAAAACGATTCAATCACAGATTCCTTTATAAAGAAAAACCAAGGCGTTAAACGCTTGGTTTTGAGTTGAAGGCGCCACATTTTGCTTAACGGCTAAATCAGTTAAAAAAGCCTCCACTTTGGTTTCAGTATTTTCAAACAATTCGCCCCTATTGTGCATATCTGAAAATTTGATAAATCTCTTTACCCAATCACAATAAGTATTTTCAGTTTTATAAGCATAATACATCCGTTGCATTACTTCTCACATTTGTTGAATGATTGGCTTTTTATATGTTATCATGTTTACGCGTTGTAAATGATGTGCAACTTTTTACCCAAATATCAAATATTAGGTAAAAACATACACTTTATCTTAAAAACAGATGAATATCGCTATTTTTTACAGAATTTGTCTTATAATATCGTAATATAAGGAAATATGTCCTTATAATAATAGTTAGCTGCATAGGAAAGTCGGATGTTACATGAGGTGAAAGTAAGCAAGAAAAATGGGAACGAGCCTTTTTCATTCAATGGTCAAGAACAACCAATTGATGTCCTTAAATTTTGGCAATGGTCAAGTTCTGACTTATTAGGTAACGCTCTTCGTGGTAAGTTGGCAGAGTTTATTGTTGCATCAAGTATTTCTCAAACAGAAAGTTTACGTGTGGAATGGGATGAGTATGATTTACTCACAGATACAGGTATCAAGATAGAAATTAAATCATCATCTTATTTGCAAAGCTGGGAGCAATTTGGGTTATCAAAAATAGTGTTTGGCATTCAGCCAACAGGAGAAACTCAATCCAGAAATCCTGAGAGGAGCAGAAAATCTGACATCTATATTTTTTGTGTACTTGCCCACAAAGATAAAAGCACGGTTAATCCATTACAACTGGATCAATGGGATTTTTATATTCTTCCCACTTCTGTATTGGATGAAGAAGTTACACATCAAAAAACAATTACTTTATCCAGCCTGCTGGATTTAGAACCGATTTACGTTAAGTATGATAAATTAGGCAAAGCTATTAATTCAGCAGCTAACAAGGCATCCCAGCGGACGCGCCTTCGCTGCGCTCCGGCACGCCGCTAAATTCTGTCGTTAGGCTGCGAAATAAACGGAGTTGCAAATGAGTAAGAAAGTCGACTGGGTATCCGTACTAAACGACGCGATGAATATTGCCCCAGACCTATTCGGAATAGATATAGATTTATCAGCTCTAATAAAAGCCGCAAAAGGAGAGTCGCAGAATATTGAAGCAAAGGCAGAGCAAGCAGCAACTGCTCTCCACGAGGCATCATTGGTAGTCACTGAACTACAAAATGCCATCGAATCTGAAATTCAAAAAATGTCCTCCGTTAAAAAAGAGTACGAAAAGTATCAAGGTCTGGCCTCGATTAGTGAGGAGCAATCGAAAGCGTTACTCAAACAACTCGAACATGTTCAGAATCAGGGTAGAGGAAAGATGGATTTCATTAATAATAAATATAGTTGCAGGCGTTCTGGTATTTATCATGGGTATCCTAGCATCACCATACATTCAGAATTTAATAGAACAATTGATAGCAGCCTAACAATCGCATGCAGCCGGACTTCGGCAAGCTGCGCTTGCCTCAGCCGCTGATGCGGGCGTTAGGGCCAATAAGGAAGACAATGTCGAGTAAACATACACATTTGGAAATGATTCAAGGCATCGTGAATCGCTTGTCTCATAATTCGTTTCTTTTAAAAGGATGGAGTGTCATTTTGGTCTCTGCCATGTTTGCCTTGGCAGCAAAAGATAGCCAATTACTATTCGTCTATCTTGCATATTTTCCTGCCATCTCCTTCTGGTGCCTTGACGGATATTTTCTCCATCAGGAAAGGTTATTTCGAAAACTGTATGACCGAGTGCGCGAGTTACAGGAAAATGAGATAGATTTCTCAATGAACACTGAAGTGGTGAAAGGCCTGGTAGCACCATGGGCAAATGTGGCTCTTTCAAAAACACTACTTGCCTTTCATGGAGTAATACTTGTCTCAATAATTCTCGTAACTTTCGTTAGTATTTATCTAAATCAAGGAGGATCTTGATATGACTAGGCGTGTATTTTATAGCTTCCATTACAAACCCGATGTAATGCGTGTATCCCAGGTTAGGAATATTGGAAAGCTGGAAGACAATAAACCAGCATCTGATAATGACTGGGAAACCGTAGCAAGCGGCAAAGACCCTGCTATAAAGAAATGGATCACTAACCAAATGAAAGGGCGTTCTTGTACCGTAGTTCTTATAGGGCAAAATACTGCAAAAAGAAAATGGATAGATCATGAAATAATAAAGTCATGGAATGAAGGCATGGGCGTCGTAGGAATTCATATACATGGTCTAAAGAACACAGATGGGTATATTTCCAAAAAGGGAGCCAATCCATTCAGTCACATTATTGGTTATGGGGATACAGGTAAGAAATTATCCAGTATCGTCAAGTGCTATGATCCTGGTGGTAGCAATAGCAAAGAACGCTATGCATGGATTGCAAAGCATTTAGAAAATGCCGTTGAAGAGGCGATTAAGATCAGAAATGATAATTAATAGAGCCCTAACAAGTAGCTCCACCGGACAAAATACTCGCTGCGCTCGCATTTTTCCGGTGAGCTAAGCGTTAGGCATGATAGGAGCATCGATGATTCGAAAGTTATTGGCAACGTTAGGCATTCAAAGGAGAAGAGAAATGATGGGTATCACAGTTCAAGAAAATGAGTTATTTAAACAATGGTCAAAAGACAGAAATGGATTTGTAAAGGATGGTATTACAGAGGAAAAAAGTTATTTGGCATCATCGCCAAAACTCTTGTTTGTTTTAAAGGAAGTCAATGATCCAGATGGTGGTAATTGGGATCTTCGAGAATTTTTGCGGAATGGAGCAAGAAGTCAAACTTGGAACAACATCGTTCGTTGGATTATTGGAATTAAGAGCATTAAAACAGATTTTGATTGGAAAGAGCTTAAGAAAATTTCGGAGGAAGATAGAAAAAATCATCTTCAAAGTATAGGTGCTGTTAACATAAAGAAATCTCCTGGAGGACATACAACCAAAAATGACTCACTTTGGCAGGTTGCCATAGAAGACAAAGATTATTTTAAAAAGCAACTTAATCTTTACGATTCTGATATTATTATTTGCTGTGGTTCAGTTGTCAGTGATATATTTCATAAATTGATTGAATTTTCTCCAACCCCCCAATGGCAAATGAATAAAAGAGGTATTTGGTTTCATGAATACAAAAAAAGAAAATACATTGTACAGTACTCTCATCCAGAAGCAAGAGTGGCGAATAATTTGCTGTATTATGGTCTTGTTGATGCGATCAGAGAATTTTACAAATGATTTCGAACAGAGGAGTAACAATTAAAGATGAAAATCAGGTATACTATAATACCAATTCGTGCCTAACAAAGAAATCCAGCGGATGCTACCGCACCGCTGATTTCAGTCGTTATGTGTTTTCTAGAATGGATTTCTAGAGGCGCTATATGTAAATAAAAATTAATGATTAGAAGGATTTAACTATGGAACAACAAAAACATTCCACCTGGCTAAGAGTCTTGCTTGGTATTTTAGGTTTGCTTATATTGTCTACAACTATTCCTGCTTATTTCAATACAGCGAATAATCCAGCATTGGAGCATCTGTCGGGAGAAACCGCAAGTTTAGGTTCGGTTGCAGGTGCATTCCTTGCTCGCCAATTGACAATAACTTTAGTTGCACTCTATGGCGTGATCATTGGCACACGGCAACCGATGCTCATCGGGGCTTTCGCTGTTGCTTTTTTTAACTTACATGACGCTGTGTTTTTGTATGTCATAGGAAGTAATGTTGGTGGAGCCATAGCAGGTCTTGTTCTAGGCGGGTTGGCACTCGTAGTACTAGTCTTTGTTTTTCATAAAAAAGATAAAAATTACACATAACAAGGCACTCCAGCGGACGGCTAACGCCGCCGCTGAGTTTAGGCGTTATGCCCACAAAAATAGAAGAAGAGGAGAGCATATGAGTGAAAAATTATTTGGTGCTATACACTTTTGAGTGGGTGAGGGAATTTTAGCTTCCCGCATAGAAAGTAAATCATGTTGATAAAGTTATTTATGTTTCTGTAGCCTCGCGCTCTACGTTTGGCGAACTGAATCTTGCTGTTAATCCCTTCCAGTATCCCGTTTGTTATCCTCGTCTCAAGGTATCTCACTATCCCACTCCAGTGCGCTCTCAGCGTATTGCCGAACCTAAGCATCGCCGGTATCTTTGAGGCTTCTACCTCACCTACCCATTGTCGTAAAAACTCCTCTTCGCTTCTACTATCAGGCATCGTCCACAGATCCTTGAAGCATTCCTTGAGACGATACGCTTCCCCAAGCATTGGATATAGCTTGATCATCTCTCGCAACTCTTCTGTTTGCTTTGGTTTCAAATCTTCTGGATTCCGTAAAAATGTATATTTATGTCCCTTGAGAAATATATGTTCTCGCCGCTCTATTTTGCGGACTGTATCCAAGGCTTCATTGAGCAACTTCACAACGTGAAACTTATCAAATGTGATCGAGGCTTTTGGAAATGACTTTTTTACACCAAATATAAATGCAGGAGATAAATCCATACTGACTTCTTGTATTTGCGCTGCTTTACCTCCATGCGCTTTAATACCTTTCTTGAGTGTTTCAACAGCTTTGCTGTCTTTACCAACGCCTGCATAAATGACTCTAGACTTTTGTATGTCAACCCCTATTGTTAGATAGCGGTGTCCTTTCTTCGACGATGTTTCGTCAATCCCCAAGTGGGTAACTTGTGAAAGATCATCTTCTTTCAGCGCTTTACCAACCCAATGATTAAATATCGTCCATATACGCTTAGGGTGAACTTTCAAAAGAGTGGCCACCTTATTCACCGGCATTTCACGCTCAATTAAGGCAAGGGAAAAAGCTTCAAACATAAGAGTAAAGCCAGTGCCCGAGCGCGCCCATGGAACAACGACCGTGGTCACTTTACCCTCTTGGGTCAAAATGCGAGGAACATCGCAGTGCAAAAAAGATTGGTGCTGAAAGAAATTCAAATGCTGCCATTGACGAGGAAGCTTATCATAGACAGAGCAAGGGTTACCATAGGCATCGGGAAAAGTAGAGCCTGCTGGAAAGCCAACGGTAAGATGAAGCTGCAAATTCTCATCTTCAGAAGAGAACTCAACTGAGGTAATTTCCCAAGGCTCTTGCAAACCTAAGGCAAGACTAAAGAGTTTATTGCTATTCATAAAATCTGTTATTATCTCATAATCCACTCGAAAATGCATAGTGCCATAAAATTCAAAGCGGATTGTCAGATGGCATGACATCTGTTTTACAGCGTTATAATAGTAATGAAGTAGAACTATTGCTCAAAGACAGTCGAGTTGAAAAGACTTATAGAGGTTGGGATTCAATAACCGTTCTTAAATCAGAGGGTAATTATGAAGCCATTAAAGAAAGACTTTACAGACATCTTAAAAAACAGCGAGGAAGACTCAGCGACAGCGCTTGGCGAGAAGCCTGCGGTCAAGAAGGTATTGACGGAAGAGGAAGTCTCAGCAGCGATTCACGGTCATTTCGACGAAGCGGAGAGGCAAGTATCCGAATCAGAAGAAGTCCGAAGGAGAGTAGCGAAGGATCTTTTTTAAACGCACTGAAAAAGAGCCGGATCGCTTACTGGAAAAAGATGTGGTCGATTTTTTAGAGGATACTTGTAGTTATACAGTGACATAAAAAATGGCTCATAAGAGCCATTTTTGTGGTTTCATTTTTGTGGTTTACATTTTTGTGGTTTAATGGGTTCGCCATTAATCACGCCGTCCTGCAAAAATCATCAGCAAACGCAAAAGAATTGTAAAGACATTATACAAGTCAATGACCAAACCAAGCGTTAGAGAAATATAGTTTGCATTACCAGAATGGTAGGCCATATTAAGACGCCAAAGCATTGCCAAAATCGAAAAAAGCAAGATACCGCATAGAAGGGCAAGATGTAAGGCAGGAATATTCAAAAACAAGGAAGCAACAATACCAATCATTAATATAAGGGCTCCCACCGCAAGAAAATTTCCCAATCCTGTCAACGGGCGCTTAATGGATGAAGCGATCATGGCCATTGAAAAGAAAATCGCTGCCGTGCCTCCAAAAGCCATCAGCACCAATTCTGTACCGTTGCTGAAAGTGTTGGCCATCATCAGCAGTGGACCAGTCATAAAGCCCATTAAAAAGGTAAAAATTTGTAGTAACACCACCCCAACACTACTTGTATTATTCTTTTCAATAGCGAAAATCATCCCATAAAATACGGCAATGAACCCAATAAAAAAGACGATTGGATTTTCCAATAAACCAACGGGAAAAAAAAGTTTCCCCAAAAAACCTCCGAATAGCGCTGGGACCATGCTGACCGCAAGTAGCAAATAAGTATTACGTAAAACTTTATTGTCAGTGCCAAGGTGGATAGATTCAGGCGTCGATGAAGAGGCGGACGATGATATAACCTCTCCCTCAATTGCGCCTTGACGATTTGTATTACCAAGGTTTCTAAAATCTTGAACCATATAAGTGCTCCTAAAAAGTGCTCCTAAAAAAAATAATGATCTCATTATAACATAAATGATTATTGAGATACCGTTTTAGCGACACATCCACATTTGTGCGATAACCCAAAAATGGCGCGTAGTGTAATATTATAAACCAATTTTCGAAACCATTTAGGGTTTTTCTCATACCATTTTTTCATCAAATGAGTCAGTGATTTATGTTCCATGATTTTTTGGAGTTGCGATCTGAAAATCAGTAATTGCACATTGGTCTTTCTATTTCTAGGCTTCTACGATATAATGCCGAGTTTCATTGACAGATGTTTTTGACGCTTTTTTTGAAGTAATTATTGCGTGTAGTGTTTCATCTTAAAAACGCTATCATGAGTAAAATACCAAACAACCAAAAACAAGGAGTGGTAGTTCAGTTGGTTAGAATACCGGCCTGTCACGCCGGGGGTCGCGGGTTCGAGTCCCGTCCACTCCGCCACAACGATTATTTTTTGTGCCCATAACAAAGGGTGGATTAAACGCATAGCATAATTGCCCCACCAGTTGACCAGCATATCTATCTATGTCAGCATATCCAAAGGATGCTGGCGGACAATGGAGCTCTTGCGTTCAGGGCTCACAGAGACAATATCTATTGGCACTTGACATAGTGCTTCAATGCGTTCAATATAGCGTTGTGCCAATAAAGGCAAATCTTCAAAATGGCGCACTTTTTGCGTGTCTTTCCGCCAGCCCGGCAACGTTTCATAGACAGGTTGACATTGACTTAAAGCGGTTGCTCCACTCGGGGCATAGTCAAACCGTTGATTCTCTGTACTGTCCTTTTGTTGATAATGGGTACATATCTTAATTTCGGGCAAGTCATCCAAAACATCCAGCTTCATCAATGCCAAACGATCTACACCATTTAAAAGGATTGCCCGACGAACCAACGGCGCATCAAACCAGCCACATCGACGCGCACGAGCGGTTGTGGCACCAAACTCAACTCCACGCTCTGCCAATGTTTTACCCGCTTCATCAAAAAGCTCTGTGGGCATTGGTCCACCACCCACTCGCGTGGTATAGGCTTTGACTACACCCAAAACACACTGTAGTGCGTGAACAGAAACACCAGCACCACAAGCAGCATTTCCTGCCAATGTATTGCTTGATGTTACAAACGGGTAAGTTCCATGATCGATATCCAGAAAACTACCTTGAGCGCCTTCAAAAACAATCGTATGACCCGCTTGTTGTGCTTGATGCAAAAACAATGCAGTATCCGTGATCATAGGGCGAAAAAACGCTGCCAATGCCAAGTATGCATCGGCAATATGGTGCATGTCTAGTGCTTGTTCATGAAAATAACGTGTCAATAAAAAATTATAATATTCGGTATTGATACGCAGCTTATTCATAAAAACAGCTTCATCTTGCAAGTCCTCTAGACGAATGGCGCGACGTGCTGCTTTGTCTTCATAGGCAGGGCCAATACCACGTCCTGTTGTACCAATTTTTTCATTGCCATGATTCGCAATGGCTTTTTCTCGCGCAAGATCGAGCGATTGATGATAAGGAAGAATTAAAGGACACGACGCCGATAAATGCAGGCGTCCCTGTATACTGCCCACCCCACTTGCTTCTAGCTTATCTATTTCTTGTTTAAGTGTCGGTAAATGAAGTACAACCCCGTTGCCAATGACGCAATCCGTATTTTGGTGCATAATTCCTGATGGCAGCAAATGCAATACAATTTTTTGTCCATCAATCACCAATGTATGTCCAGCATTGTGTCCGCCTTGAAAACGAACAACGACTTGAGCCGATTCGGTTAACCAATCGACCAGCTTTCCTTTTCCTTCATCACCCCATTGGATACCCACAATGACTAAATTTTTGCCCATTGTTGTCGATTAAGATGATTTCTTTTTGACCGGTTCGCCATATTTTTTGTTGTTGTATTGTTGCTGAATGATGGATAAAGTATTGTTTACCACCCAATACAAGACAAGACCAGCCGGAAAAAAGAAAAACATGACAGAGAAAACAATTGGCATCATCATCATAATTCTTGCTTGCATTGGATCCGGTGGCGATGGGTTTAGTTTGGTTTGAATAAACATACTGATTGCCATCACAATGGGTAACACATAGTAAGGATCTGGCTTGGCAAGATCATGAATCCATAAAATCCACGGGGCATTGCGCATTTCTACACTTCCCAACAATACCCAATACAGCGCTAAAAATACCGGAATTTGGATGAGTATGGGCAAACATCCACCCAATGGATTAACTTTTTCTATTTTATACAAGCGAATCAATTCTTGTTGTTGCTTTTGTTTATCGTTGGCATACATTTCACGCAGTTGCTGCATTTTTGGGGTTAATTTACGCATGCGCGCCATAGATTTGTAGCTGGCCGCAGACAATGGGAAAAAGAGCGTTTTGACAATCAAGGTCAGCAACACAATAGTCCATCCCCAATTTCCCACCAGCTTATGAATCCACTGCATTAACACAAACAAAGGTTTTGCAATAATCGTCAGTAAGCCGTAATCCACCACAAGATCTAATCCTTCAGCAATTTTTTCTAATTCATCTTGATTTTGAGGACCCGCATACAAATCGGCATTAATTTCAACGCGCCCTTGTACAGGCACTTTTACAGCACTGCCCACCAAGCCTGCAGAATATAAATTGGGCTGATTTTCAGCTTGCATAAAAAACTCGCGATTTTCGCCTTTGGGTAAAACCCAAGAGCTCACAAAATAGTGTTGCACGATAGCAATCCAACCATTGTTGCTGGTAAAACGATATTGTTGAGGTTGTTCATCGATATCGCTCCAATCTACTTTATTGTATTTTTGTTCAGCGGTGTAATAAACGGGTCCTGTATAGGTTTGGTAGCTAAAGCCACTTCCCTCAGGTGAACGATCATTATGTGTCAGTAAATAGTATGGTGAGATATCCAACGGCTGGTCAGATGGATTATCAATACGATAGGTGGTATTAATTAAATATTGACCTCGCGTCATGGTAATGATTTTTTGCACCGATAGTCCATTCGTTAATCCTTCTGCCTGTGCCACAATCACCAAACGATCTTGTCCGTCTGATAAGGTATAACGAGCATCTTCAAAGCGATAGCGATGTAGATGATTGGGAACGTTTCCGGACTGGGCCAATAAACCACTCCGGGCTGAATATCGAAAATCGCCTTTTGCATCCATCAAGACCAATGGGCCTTTTCCATCTTCTGCCAGATGTTGTTTGAGTATTACTTTAACAATACTTGCGCCTTGTGGAGATAACCATAGACGAAACACATCGGTATTCACTTCAACGAGATCATCATCCAGCGTATGGGTTGGCGCCTTGGCCACTTGATTTGCAAGCGCATCTGGCGCTTGCTCGAAAGATTCCGTAGACGCTGGCGGCGCTTGATCAAATGCCGGGATTTTGACGCCATCGTTCTGTGAAGAAAGTGGAGCAGATTGAGATGAAGGCGACAATGTGGAGGTTGCCGAACGAGCCCCCGCTGTCGTAGGCGGATACTTTTTTTGTTGATAATCTGTCCATTGTAGCCATAACATAAACAGTGACATGGCAAACAAGATAAGAAAAAACGAACGTTGTGAGTCCATAAACAAATGTCTTTCGTTTGATGTGAAAGGCGCGATTATCGCATTAAATCATGATAGTTTCTAAAAAATGTTATTTGTTTGCTCACGTGAGCTATGGGGTTTGTTCCCAACCACCCGGGAAAACACATTCAATAGGCTGGGTTATACCTATATCTTTTTGTTCCAGCAATTGCTGCAACAACGTTGAAACAACACCTACGGAAGGCACCATCAAGTTTGCCTTTAAATCAGACAAGGGCTTTAACACAAACAAGCGGTGTGCAATACCAGGATGAGGAAGTTGAAGCGTTGGAAGATTGCACGTCAGTTGGTCAAACAACAATAGGTCAAGATCTAACGTACGCGAAGCATGAAAGCCCTTGCGTATCCTTCCTGCTTTAGATTCAATGCACTGTAATAGCTTAAGGATTCTCAGGGCAGCAATGGTTGGATCAGTGGTGTCACACTCAAGCGCTCCCGCGCTATAGTCTAAACACATAACCGCATTCCAATAATCGGGCTGATTGTCCAAGACTTCTATGGCACGGCTACGATACAGAGGCGATACCGAAAAAGGGATAGGTGAAGACGCTCCCAAGGATTGTGGGGTATACTGAACAATGTCGCGTATGGCCAATTTGAGAATGTTGACCGAATCGCCAAGGTTGCTGCCCAATCCAATATAAAGTGGTGTTAAAAAAGTCAACTGTAAAAATAATAAGGGATGATCGTTTCATGATTATAAAGCATCATATCATTTTTGATTGTTTCTTACAATGTTTTTGAACGCTCAAACCGTCTTGTTTTTAGAGCATCAGCGATTCGAGTCTTATTAATCTCAATCTCTCCACCATACCATGGGTTTGGGGTTTGTGTGGAGAAATCAATCATCCGGCACGCGATATCAATAAGTCTTGTGTGTTGGCGAGCGTATGCGGTAGAATTTTATAAGTTTTGAGTTGTAGCAGCCATTGGGCGATGATGGACGGATAAGCAAACCATTGTAAAACATCTTTGGTTTTGGAATTTCTATCTGGGAATCAGGATAACCAATCGTTTTTGACAACTATAATCATTTAAGAATGTAGCAGAAGTATTGAAACCCTTCAATGCGATGACTATTAAATCGCTTGAGTGTAGCTTGGTTTTATCATTTAATTCATTTGTTCTACTGGTTCATTATCTGTTAGGATACGATGGTTTTTTTATCATGATATATGTGGCACGCTACATGATCATCTTATCGCAAGGACACAAACTATGTTTCGTATTGGTATCGATGCACGCTTTTATGGCCCGAAGGAAACGGGTGTGGGGCAGCATGTATTGCAACTCATCCAACATTTGGCTCAACTCGATATCGAGAATCATTACACCATTTTTTTAAACGCCGAAAATTACGAAACATTCATTCCTCCGGGTCCTCATTTTTCTGCAGAGAAAACGCATGCCAAATATTATAGTTTGGCTGAACAAACGAGTTTTTTTATGCAGATTCGTCGTCATCGTTTTGACTTAATGGTGATACCGCAATTTAATATTCCTCTTTTGTATCGTGGTCGTTTTCTCATAACGATTCACGATATGACGAATCATGTGTTTCCGGGCAAAGCAACCAGTCGTTTAACGTTTTGGATGTATCAAAAGGTTATTAAAAATGCTGTGGTAAGAGCAAAACATATCTTTGCGGTTTCAAAACATACAAAAAAAGATATTATCAAGTTTCTTCAGGTTCCCGAAGATAAAATATCCGTTGTGTACAATGGGGTATCATCACCCTCTCGTGATTTTTTTGAACCCGAGCAGTTGCATCTTTTTAAAAAAAAACACCGGCTACCGGAAAAATATCTACTCTATATTGGCGTTTTCCGTGACCATAAAAACATCAAAGGTTTAATTGCAGCTTATAGGCTGCTACGAGAGCGTCATCCGGATTTCACAATCAATCTCGTGATGTGCGGTCCAAAAGATCCTGTCTATACCGATGAATTAGAAAACATGATTTCCAAAGCCCATTTAGTGCATGAAGTCTACTGGACCGGCTTTTTTCCACAAGAGGATATTGAGCTATTGATGGCAAGTGCTCATGCGTTTGTTTTTCCAAGCTTTATGGAAGGGTTTGGCTTTCCAGGATTAGAGGCCATGCGTGTCCAAGTTCCCGTAGCGTGTTCCAACACATCTTGTTTGCCCGAAGTATATGGGGAAGCCGCATTATATTTTGACCCATACGATATACAGGACATGGCTGAGGCCTTCTACACCATTAGCACAGACACGCAGGTGCGTGAGGCATTGCGAAAAAAAGGAAAAACACAATGGACCCGCTATTCATGGCATGAGATGGCAAAGCGCGTGTGGCACGTGTATCAAAAAGTACTGCAAACGTGTGATCCATAAGGCTTTTGGCATCAAGACAACCAGGCTGTTCCTGTTGTTCTTACAGCACTGAACAAGTGCTTCTCATTCTAGCGTGTTTTTATACTATTGAAATTGAGTAACTCATGATTATTTAAACTTTCTGGTCTACGTTTGGCTAAGCGTGCTGCACCATTATTGGAAAGGTCTTTTATTTTTTATTATTTTTTTACCTTATGAGCAAATCAAAGAAAACCAATACTTCCCCTGCTGGGAAAGAGAACTTATCATTTCAAACCGAAGTCAATCAGATTTTACATCTGATGATTCATGCGCTTTATTCAAATAAAGAAATATTCTTGCGCGAGCTTATCTCAAATGCAGCCGATGCATGTGATAAGCTGCGATTTATGGCAGTGGAGAACGATCAATTGTATGAAGGAGATTCCGAATTGGTGATAGAAATATCTTATGATGCAGATGCTAAAACGGTTACAGTTCGTGATAACGGTATTGGCATGAGTCGTCAAGATGTGGTGGATAATTTGGGCACCATTGCTCGATCAGGAACCAAACAGTTTCTGGAAAAAATGACGGGAGATCAACAACGTGATGCCAATCTAATTGGTCAGTTTGGTGTTGGCTTTTATTCGTCGTTTATTGTTGCCGATCAAGTGGAGGTTGTTACCCGCCGCGCTGATCTACCTACCCATGAGGGTGTACAGTGGATTTCATCTATGGCAAAAGAGACAGATGAAAACAACGATGGAAACCAACCCAGTGGTTATAGCCTTGAAACACTCAATGTTGAAAAGCATGGTACGAGTGTTACACTGCATTTAAAAGACAATGAAAAAGAATTTGCCGAAAATTTCCGTTTGCATCATTTAATCACGCAATATTCCGATCATATCCCTTTTCCCGTCAAAATGCCAAAGGCCAATGCCAAAGGAGAAGCTGTGGGGGAGTGGGAAACCGTCAATCGTGCGAATGCATTATGGTTGCGTTCTAAATCAGATATTGCGGATGAAGAATACCATTCTTTTTATCAACACATTGCCCATGATTGGGAAAATCCTTTGTGTTGGTCGCACAATAAAGTTGAAGGCAAACTTGAATATACTTCTTTGCTTTTTATTCCTTCAAAGCCTCCATTTGACTTATGGGAAGCCAAACCAAAACATGGGATAAAAATCTATGTGCGACGTGTCTTTATTATGGATGATGTTGAACATTTCTTGCCTCGCTATTTGCGTTTTGTCCGCGGAGTGGTTGACTCAAATGATCTGCCTCTCAATGTTTCACGCGAAATGCTGCAAGGGAGTCAGATTATTGAAAAAATTCGTAATGCTTCTGTCAAGCGGATTTTTAATATATTGGAAGATCTTTCAAAAAACAAGCCTGATGATTATCTTAAATTCTGGGAAAACTTTGGACGCGTGCTAAAAGAAGGCATTATCGAAAATCACGATCAGCAAGATACCTTGCTGCCTTTGATGCGGTTTTCAACCACATACGATGATAAAACCGAACAGACCATCTCGTTAAGCGACTATGTTGCGCGAATGAAAGAGAATCAAGAAAAAATTTACTATTTGACTGCTGAAAACTATCAAGCGGCTAAAAATAGTCCTCATTTAGAAGTTTTTCGGAAGAACAATATTGAGGTGCTGTTGCTTTCAGATCGGGTGGATGAATGGTTGGTCCGACAAGTCACTGAGTACGAAGGCAAAGCATGGCAATCGGTAGCAGACAGCAAGTTGGATATTGCTCTGCTCCCCGGCGCGGATAAAAAGAGCATAGAACGCGTTGATCAGCGATCACAGGGATTGGTGGAACGCTTAAACAAGGCCCTAAGCAGTAAAGTGAGCGAAGTCAAAGTATCGCACCGATTAACGCAGTCACCCGCTTGTATTGTATTGGGTGAAAATCAGATTGCGCGCTACATGAAGGAGTGGCTACAGCAATCAGGACAAAAAGCTCCCGATCAAAAACCTATTTTAGAGATTAATCCAGATCATCCCTTGTTGGTACGCATTAATTTAGAAATCGACGAGGTACGGTTTGCCAATTGGGCAATGGTCGTACTCGATCAAGCCATTTTGGCAGAAGGCGGGCAGTTAGAAGATCCAGCCGAATTTGTACAAAAGCTCAATCAACTGATGTTTCCAAATACTCCATAGACATTCCGATTTTGAAGTTTCCATTGTCACACGATAAAGCAATATGTATCATACGATACTCATGATTGTCTCTGCTCCCTCAGGAGCGGGTAAAACATCATTGGTTAAACGGCTGCTCAACGACTATCCTGAGATTTACCTTTCCATTTCTTGTACAACGCGCCCTCCACGTCCAGGCGAAATAGATGGAGAACACTATCACTTTGTCAGTGCTCAGCAATTTGATCAAATGGTCGCAGATAAAGCGTTTGCTGAATATGCACATGTCCATAAACATGCGTATGGCACAAGAAAGCAAGAACTAGAAGCCTTTCAACATCAACACCGCGATGTCATCGTTGAAATCGACTGGCAAGGAGCGCGCGACATTCGTACGATATACCCTCAAGCCAACTCGATTTTTATTTTGCCGCCCACAATTCGCGATCTTGAAAAGCGCTTGCGCGCGCGTGCTCAGGACTCTGAAACAGTCATTCAAAACCGTTTGCAGCAAGCCATGACAGAAATCGAAAAAGTTAATGAGTTTGATTTTGCAGTTATCAATGATAATTTTGAAAAAGCGTATCGCAAACTCGAAACGATCTATTTAGCGTTGCATTATCAGATTCACGGTGATATATCTTTAGATGTTTGGAAGCAATCTTAGGAGGGCTATTGCCCCTGTATTTCATACCAATTTTGTTACGTCATTTCATCCACTCATTGACCATCAAGCGTCCCCATTCTTACGCAAACGCAAGTTGACAGTGAACCCCATACCGTCTTTACAATATCTCACACACCCATGCATCTTGGGAAACCTATAATATGATCCCTATAAAAATCGTATCATCATGCAAATCTACATCTCGCTGCGCAATACTCCATATGCGAAAAAATACTGTTTTTCAGTGATAATCATGCCATTGTGTGCTTTCCCCATGGATATAAATTAACACCATTGTTTTCCCAACAATTATTTTTTTCAACGAAATTTTAAGATACAATTACAGTATGCTCTCACACAATTTTCATTTTTTAGATGTATTTCGTTTCTTCGTCTCGCCCGTCTCATTAGGCAAAAGGTTTAGTGTACGATATTTATGGATTGTCCCTTTATTTTTAGTGGGACAGAAGCTCTATGCGAGCGAAATCGCCAATATCCCTGATTCGCCTTCAAAACAACAAGAGGCGATTACCCATTTGTTGTTGGGAGACATTGCTGCTCGAAAAGGTGATGCTGTTGGCACAGCGCGTTACTTTGAAGAGCTTACGCGTCAATACCCCCAAAAGGACTTTTTAATCTCGTGTATTAATGGGGCATTACAAAGTCAAAACCGTGAAATAGCGGAGAACTGTTTTCAACGTCTAAAGCTTTTAGCAGATAATCCTGATCTTGATATTCAAGAAAAGCAACTCCCACTTTTGCAAAGCCACATCATTGCGTTAACTTACCCACAGGACGAAGCCGCAAAGCTGTTTGTTGATCTTGTTGCATCTTTTCCAGAGGCCAAGCAAAAACAAGTAATTGCACAAACGATGCGTCTGTTTATGCAATTGCATTTGTATGATCGTGGTGCCACATTGCTTGAAGAAATCACCAAGCGTTTTGATTTAATTCAATATCAAGTTTTCTATGCGAATTTTTTACGCTATATTTGGAAAGACGAACAAGCCCTAAACGTTGCCAAAAAAGCCTATCAATCGGAAGCCTCGCCATTAACACTGCTGGAATATGTTGAAGCCCTTCAGCAAAACAACCGTCTTAATCAAGCTCTAATGGTTTTAGCCAAACATCAATCTATTGAGTCATTGGCTGATATTGTACTTAAAGCCCGTATTGAAAAAATTAACAGCTTGGGAGATAATGAGGTTCGTCGTGACTTTCTACAGCAAGTTGCAACAGACAATATTATCTTCAACCATCGTATTAGTTTTGAAACAACTATGTGGTATATCAATCAATGGATTGATATTAAAGAGTGGGATAAAGCCTTGTCATTACTCAACCGCGTTGAAGGATATATCCGTGAAGATACGCCACAGGATACAAAAATTAATTTTCTGTATTTTAAAGGTTTGGCTTTAGTAGAATTGGGAAATCTCGATGGAGAAATACTGATTGAAAGAGTACGCGCTATTCCCCGTATTCATCGCATGGAGAAAATGCGCAAACTTCGTATAAAAATCAAGCAATGGGGAGTTGATGTATTTATCCAGAAGATGCTTGAAAATGAAAATATTATTCGCGCTCCTGAAGACTATCTACAAGAAGCCCGTGTATTGACTGAACACAATCGCGATGATGCGGCATTATATCTTTTGGATACAGGGCTTAATTTTCATCCCGATGAGCCAGACATGCTCTACCAAGCTGCCATGTCTGCTATTAAGGAGGATCGTTTTGATTTATTGGAACGTTATTTAAAAAAGGCCATTGAGAATGATCCTAAAAATTTTCATGCGCATAATGCGCTGGGTTATTCATGGGCAGACGAAGGCATGAACTTACCACAGGCAAAGGAACATATTGACATCGCTTTAAAATATCTACCCCTTTCGCCAGTTGTTCTCGATTCATTGGGCTGGTACTATTATCGAGTGGGTGACTATCAACAAGCACTTGCATTTTTAACGCGTGCTCATGCGTTAGAACGTGATCCTGAAATATCAGCGCATTTAATTGAAGTGTTATTACAAAATGCAAAGCACTCCGATAAGAAAGCCGATCGCGCAAAGGCCCTAGATCTTTATAAAAATACGTTGCGCAGAATTGAAAACCATAATGATACCGAAACAGCAAAACGTGGGCGTAAAATTATTCAAGAAGTCGCTGAACGTTTTGAATTGCACGAAAAACAATGAGGAATTCGTATACCTTATTTACCTCTTTAATTGGTTTGCTGTTTTTTTTTACTGCCTGTTCTTCTATCCCCGTTTCGCCTCCTGCGGCCCCACTCAACTGGAAAAGTCCCGTTGCGCGTGCACAGATCACGTATTTCAAAATTAGTGGGAAATTGCTGCTGCGAAGTCCCTCGGAGACTTTTCCACCTTTGCGCTTTTTATGGCAAGAGTCCCCAGCTTATACCTCCATTCTTTTGGAAAATACGTTTGGCATTACGCTGGCCAATATTCAGCGTCGCAGTTCTACCGATGTTGCCTTAAAACCATCGTCTCATTCTTTCTCCGTTAAAAATGACGGACGCTACTGGCTGACCCACTCTTCCAAATCCGTACAAGCATTTGATAGCCTTGAAGATATTTTGTCACAGTTATTTGGCAAAGCATTCACCTTTCCGGCAGGAATATTGCTTGACGTACTTCTTGCACGTCGTCAAGCTCAATGGGATAACTGGAAAATATTGCATCCCGATATGGCCATTGATTGGCAGATTCGCAGCCACCACAAAATGCCCATTTCAAGCGATGACGAGCTTCCCCAATACATTAACATTACCTATACACCCCCATCGTCAAAGGGGAATGCTGTTCGACTATTTATTGAATCGTGGCATGAAGCGCGTTAGAGAAATATTTGTCGTGTTCCGTAAGATCGTCAAATCAATATTTATAAAAATATCATTCGGATTCTATTCCTGCTGGACACTTAGAAAAAATGATAAGATATTTAAAGTACGCGCATACGTCAAGCAAATATGTTCCATTAAAAATCATAACGACGCAACTGGAAAACCTTGAAGCACGTTGGTACGAAATGCATGAACTCTTATTTTATTGAGATTTTTAAGCACTGTAAAAATCAAATGTTTAGTCATTGTTTGAAATAAGTCGGTAAGCGAAAGCTCCAAGTATAGCGCCAATAATAGGTGCTGCCCAAAAAAGCCAAAGCTGTTCCATAGCCCAGTCACCTACAAAAACAGCAACGGCTAGACTTCGTGCTGGATTGACAGAGGTATTGGTGATAGGGATACTGATTAAGTGAATAAGGGTTAAGCAAGATCCAATTGCAATAGGGGCAAAAGCTTGCGAAGATTTTTTATCTGTAGCACCCAGAATCACCAAAAGAAAGATCATCGTCATCACAATTTCTGTGATTAAAGCTGCCATTAAGCCATAACCCCCGGGAGAGTGTTCTCCATAACCATTTGAAGCAAAGCCGGATGATAAATCAAAGCTTGGACTACCGCTTGCAATCAAATATAAGATGCTGGCTGCAATAATTCCCCCTAAAACTTGAGCAACAATATAGGGTAGCAACTCTCGCGCTGGGAAGCGCCCACCAGCCCAAAGGCCTAATGAAACAGCAGGATTAAGATGGCAACCCGAAATGTGTCCAATAGCAAATGCCATTGTTAGTACAGTTAAACCAAAAGCCAATGACACACCCAATAAGCCAATACCTACATGAGGAAACCCGGCAGCAATAACTGCGCTACCACAACCACCAAGAACAAGCCAAAACGTACCAAAGCACTCTGCGTAGTATTTTTTCATAAAAAACCCCCTAAAAAACCACTTATTTCTAGACAAACCTATTTAGCTTACAGAAAAATATCAAAATTCCAAACACAATATCGATAAA
Organism: Pictodentalium vernedei; assembly: GCA_031216915.1. Taxonomy (NCBI): domain Eukaryota; kingdom Metazoa; phylum Mollusca; class Scaphopoda; order Dentaliida; family Dentaliidae; genus Pictodentalium; species Pictodentalium vernedei. Next base: position 11,059 of record JAUFNR010000022.1, on the reverse strand, counting down.
ACAATGATGACAAAAATGCATTTTACAGCAAAACCCGATTAATTGGTATTGAAAAATGAGAGAACGCACAAGTAAGCACTTGACATTAAAAATACCACCGAGCCCGCACTCATTGATTGCGTCTCCCAAAGAGCCTTACATCTAATTTCTTCGCATTCTATGATTGGACCTATAGCTAAGCAACAATATAATGATTGTATTTTGATATGAGTTATTCAGTTGATTTTAAAGGTAAAGTGTTGTCCGTTCGCGATCGTGAGAGACTGAATTTTGAACAAGTAGCGGACAGATTTTATATTGGGGTTGCTGGTATTGTGCACTGCTCTAACACTATTGAAACTCGACTCCATATCCGTAAGAAAATACGCAAGATTAATTCTGATGATCTAAGGAATGAGATAGAAAAGTAGCCTGATGCCTATCAATATGAGCGCGCCAAACGTTTTGAGGTAACCGCCAAAGCAATATGGCAGGTGTTGTGTAGAATGAAGGTTACCTGTTTAGTCTCATACAGCAGTGGTACGGGGTCTAGAGGTTTGGAGACACGCCAAACATTACAAGCCAGTGCCTAATTTAAAGCGCAGGTAACCGTTGGTGATAATACGCCGGCAGTTTTGCATCTAAGAAGATTTTCTTTTAGACGAAAGTGTTGCAATATGAAGTTCTTTTAATTGTTGGGGATGCACCGGGCTTGGTGCCTCTGTCAGCAAGCATTGTGCACTTTGTGTTTTTGGAAATGCAATGACTTCACGAATGGAGCTGGCACCTGTGATCATGGTTACAAGGCGATCAAGGCCAAACGCAATCCCACCATGAGGTGGTGCTCCCAATTGCAGTGCATCCAGTAAAAAACCAAACTTGCTACGCGCTTCCTCATCATTAATACCGAGTATTTTAAACACCTGTTTTTGTATGTCCGCCTGAAAAATACGCATTGATCCTCCACCAATCTCCCAGCCATTGAGTACCAAGTCGTAGGCACAAGAGCGTACTTTTTCAGGTGCATGCCCCAAATAGGCTAAATCCTCTTCTCTTGGTGCAGTAAAAGGGTGATGGGAAGCTGTCCATCGTTGAGTGTCATGGTCAAAATCAAACATCGGGAAATCAACTACCCATACAGGTTTCCAGCCATCCGTGATCAGGCGGCCTTCATGTTGCCCAACTTTTTGTCGTAATGCTCCCATGGCATCGTTAACAATTCGTGTGTTATCGGCACCAAAGAAAATCAGATCCCCATTTTTAGCCGCCGTTTTTTGTAGTATCAGTGAAATAGAGTCGGTTCCCAAAAACTTAACGATGGGTGACTGTACACCCTCAATACCTTGTGCCGTATCGTTGACCTTAATATAGGCTAATCCTTTTGCTCCATACTGGCTCACAAAACGTGTGAGTTCATCAATGTCTTTGCGTGATAACCACGCTCCACCCTCCGGAATATTCAAGGCCACAACGCGACCGTTTGGCATAAGGGCTGCCTCACGAAATACTTTGAATTCCACCTGTTTCATGGATTCGGTTAAATCCGTCAGTTCTAAAGCAACACGTAAGTCAGGCTTATCAGAGGCATAGCGGCTCATGGCTTCAGAATAAGAGATTCGTGGAAAAGGGTTAGGAAGAGACACACCGATGGCTTCTCTAAAAATTTCTCGAACCATGTCTTCCATAAGTGCTATGAGTGTATCGGTATCTAAAAACGACGTCTCAATATCAATTTGTGTAAACTCCGGTTGACGGTCTGAACGTAAATCTTCATCGCGAAAGCATTTAACAATCTGATAATACCGCTCAAAACCTGCCACCATAAGCATTTGCTTAAAGAGTTGTGGCGATTGTGGAAGGGCAAAAAATTGCCCCGCATGAACACGCGAAGGCACCAAGTAGTCGCGCGCCCCTTCAGGTGTGCTCCGAGTTAACATGGGTGTTTCAATATCAATAAAACCGTGATCGTCTAAAAAGCGACGGGTCGTACGCGTAATGGTATGGCGGCACTTTAAGTTGCTTTGCATTGAATGGTGGCGCAAATCAAGCACGCGGTGTGTCAGTCGAACGTGTTCTGAGAGATGGGATTCATCGGGTTGAAAGGGCAAGGCAGTGGCTTCATTAAGCACCGTGAGTTTTTGGCTGAGTATTTCAATGCTTCCACTGGCCAGCTCAGAATTTACGGTACCTTCTGGACGCGCACGTACGCAACCCACCACCGAGAGAACATACGCGCAACGTAGTTTTTCAGCGATTGGAAAATCTTGACTGGATGGATCGCAGACAACTTGAACAAGCCCCGATATGTCATTTAAATCAATAAAAATAACGCCACCATGATCACGGCGACGGTGCACCCAACCTTGAACAAGTACGGTTTGATCAATATGGGCTTCGCGAATGTGGTTACAATAGGATCGTTTCATTAAAGTCTTAAGAAAGTAAAAAATAGGTGATTCAAATAAGCGAGAGTGATTTTTTTATTTTGATGATCTTAATAATACAATAAGTTCTTTTTTTCTTTTAAACTTTTCGCGCAACATAGTATTAACCCCATCATCGAAAAAGTCATCAGTGTGGCGGTACCGCCATAGCTCATAAATGGGAGCGGCACTCCAACGACGGGTAAAATACCACTCACCATTCCCATGTTGATAAACACATAACAAAAAAACGTTAACGATAAAGCACCCGATAATAGCTTCTCATAGCGTCGCTCCAAACTTAAAACGATTCTGAGGCATTGTTGCAATAGCAATAACATAATGATCAGTAAGATTAAAAATCCAACAAATCCCCATTCTTCAGCAAAAACGGCAAAGGCAAAATCCGTATGTGCTTCGGGCAAGAAATCCAGCTGAGATTGTGTGCCCTTTTGATAGCCCTTTCCCAAAATACCGCCAGAGCCAATAGCGATGATGGATTGAATAATATGGTAGCCTTTTCCAGTAGGGTCAGTCGTTGGATCCAGCAAGATCAGTACACGATCTTTTTGATAAGGTTTCATCATATAGGACCAATAAAGAGGTAGGCTCAGGACCAGCAGTACAAAACTGCTTAACAGCCATTTCCATGGTATACCCCCAAGATAAATGACAAAAAAGCCTCCGGTGGCTACTAAAATCGCAGTACCCAAATCGGGTTGTTTGGCAATGAGTATAAAGGGCAACAATAATACAACAACGGCAAGGGGAAACTGTAACCACGGTGATCGTTCATGCAGATGATGCAAAAGCCAAGCCAATACCATTGGGAGCGCAATTTTCATAACTTCTGATGGCTGAAAACGAATGGAAGCAATCTCAAGCCATCGCTTTGCCCCTTTTGCCGAAATCCCAAAAAAAATGACCATGACCAAAAGTACCAGCACGACTAAGTATAGTGGAGCGCTCATTCGTATCACCCACGCTATTGGCATTAATCCAATAATCATCATTAGCATTAATCCAAGTAGAAAGTGGAAAAGCATCGTTATTGTACGATGGTCAAAAGACACACTGCTGACATTAAGGATACCAAAGGTTCCCAAGATAAGCGTTAATAGAATAAGCCACCAATTTAATGTTGATAGGCGAAAAAAAATCCATTTCCACGTAGGAGACGAAAACATAAGGGATAACTAAAAAATGGTGAAAAATCTTGAAAGCTTTTATAGGACAAACGGTATTTTCACACTAAAAATTGAAGTTGTTGTTTTTTTGATTTACTTTTAGAAGTTTCTCATAGTAAAGCATTATCGTATTATAGCCAAAGCGCGAAACGTATCTCTAAAAATGCTCTTTTAGAGTGCTAAACCCAGTATGTAACATTACCGATACGCCACCCACGTCGTTGCACGCTAGCACTGTTTTGGTATTTGTTGAATTATAAAGTGAGCCCGTTATTTCCGATAATGCAAATCACGCTCTATGGCGCGTGCGGCTGCGGCGCCAGAGCTTAATGCCGATACGACACACGGATGCTGTGGCTGACAAACATCGCCGGCAGCATAGATACCTGTGCACGTTGTACGCCCCAGGGCATCCACAACCAGATAGCCTTGTGTGTCACGGCTTAGTCTGTTCCATAAAGTGGAGTCCATACATGTTGATAAACAATCCGTGTTGGGTTGATAACCAATCAGAAGATGAACAGCCTGAATGCTCAATGTATAAGACTGGTGCTGATAAGCAATATGGGCTATCCATTGATGATCCGTTTCCAACTCCAAGCGATCAAGATTCGCGGGACACCACACTGCACAGGCTCCAGTAGATTGGTGCTGTTTTATCTTATGCGCTAAACGATGTTGCACTCTATTGGGCGAGCGCGCCACCACAATGGCTTTGCCACCCTGTTGAATGACGCAATCCGCGTTTTCATGTGCGTTATCACCACCACCAATAATCAGTACAGTTTTCCCTTTTAAGGCAGCATTCAGATTAAAAGCTTGATGTCCAACCATCATGCGATTTTTTATAACGTTATCATAGGGCAAAATAGCCGATAAGCATTGCAAATCGCGTGCCCGCGTTCCAATGGCCAACAAGACAGCATCCGCCTCAATCAACCGTATTTCTCCTTTGGCATTCTCGAATGTTAAATCAAATCCTAAACCTTGTCGTGCTATATGATGCAGTCGACAAGGCATATCGGTTGAGATATTCAGTGTCTGAATGTGTGATGTATAACGTTGTACGAGTGTATGTGCCAACACACCTTGATGCCCCAATACCCAAGGGTTCTCCATCAGATTATGACGTGCGTTTCCACCACAAATTTCTGCCGACTCAAACAATAAAGGGGTACAGCCTAAGTTTTTTAGCCATAGTGCTGCTGACATTCCGGCCGGACCAGCACCAAGAATGGCAACTCGATAAGAAGATTCAGTTTGCATAGCACAATGTATTTTAAATGAAATGAACAAATATCCCCTTAAATCTATGTGTATAAGATCAGAAAGATATTGTACTTTTTATCAAGATGCTATTAACATCAGAAGCAGCGGCATTAGAATTACGTGATCGGCAAGTACGGGATATCCGTGAAGGAGATCGTATTAAAACGGTATTGTTTTATTCAGAAGGATGGAGTACTGCAATGATAGCGCAAGCCTTGCGCAAACATGAAATCAGCATACGCCGTCACCTGAATGGATGTCTTTTACTTAAAATCGAAAAAAACAAACAAAACCAAAGCGAATCCAAAAACCTTATTTTCTTTTATCCCCGAAGTTATCCAAACAGTCCCAAGCACCACGCAACAATGCAAAGAAAAGTCATTGAAAAGCCATTATAACGGAACAAAATTTCCATGTAGACCAAGCGGTATGGCATGATCCATCTCTAAAATAGCAATAGGCCCTTCCTCAATACGCTCCGCATCGAAGATATTCAATGAGGTACGCGCTTTGTGGTAGTTTAGCGTGGTTCCCATAATCCACCCTTGTCCCTCTTTGCGGCTTTCTGTATTTGGAACAAAGACATGTTCGTCTGCCACAGTATTTTCTGGATAGGAAAAAATTGATGATTTTCCACTGTCATGATCAAGAAACATAATGCGATCAAAAGTAAATCCAGTAATTTTTTTGCTGGATTGCATCATCAAGGCATAGCGGTTTTTATGTCCATGATATTCTGGATGGATTCTAGGAAACTCAGTATTGGGCATTGAGGTGTGTGTTTTCATTGACACCTTTTTTTTATTCAGATCAATCACACCAGAAGCATACACACTTTCACTTGCCGCCGTCAGTTCTCCACGCATAATATTACGCAAGGATACTGTCATAATACTTGGATCATGATAAATGGGGGCATTAAAGTGAATGGTTTGAGGGTTTTCTTCGTAGGCATTTTCAAAATGAAAAACCCAAAACGCGGGGAACTCAATTATTGTTTTACGGGATAAATCATTTTTATCAACGATCATCGCAATATTTCCTTTTTCGGGTTTCCATTCAAAATGATCCAGAAAACTGCCATCTTTTGATCGATCAAAAATAAAAGGCGGAAGAATAAAGACCAAATGATGCTTTGTGATGATAAAGTCATGAACCATCGATCCAAAAGGCAGTTGATGGAGTACCATATCGCGTAGCGAGCCATCGGGAGCAATGCGGTAGAGAATAAGACCTTTGACAGCACTTGCATACCCAAAATTCCACAGAGTGCCATCACGATCCACCCTTGGATGAGCGCTGAATGGCGCCTCTTTGGTTTTTTGACTCCATGATTTGACGCCAATGGTTTCCAAGTTCTCGGGGTCCAGCCGATAGGCCGATCCGCCTTCCCACAGCGCTAAAAGCTCTTGATTGTGTACAATGATGTTGATATTGGCAACATTGATGTTGTCTGGACGAGTCGCCGGGTTCATAAATGACAATGCAGTACCAAACCCTTGTTCTAATGACTTTTTCTTCTGCGTCTCCGATACATATTTTTGAGTTTCAACAAAACGTCCTTGGTGTGTAACTTGCTGTCCATCAAAACGAAAGGCATGTAAAAGGCATGTACCATTCCATCCCCATCAAACCAGTGATGGTAGCGCATATCACTGATTTCGTGGCGGGCTGGTCCATTTCGATAAAATATTCCTTGCAGTTGTTTGGGGAGTGTTCCATGAACCAGATTTAATGGAGTCTTGGGAAAATGAGCGCGCGAGATTCCTTGATAACCAAGAAGCCATTTGTTTTGTTTGAGCGCCTTGGCAAAATTGGCTTTCCAGTTTTTTCCAATGAAGTTCGTCGGCAATGCCTTGACTTATTCCAATATAACCACTGGCTACGGTGGCTGCGAAAGATTGTAAAAAGTGGCGTCTATTGATCATGCTTGTCTCCTTTTGATTGAGTAGATAGGATGTGAAATATAAAATTTTCTTCATATAAAAAACAATTAAAACGGTTTGATTTTTGTCTTAAGCCAAAACATACACCTTATATATACTCTATTATATATCTATAAGATATATAATAGAGTCTTTTTTACGCCAAACCCATAAACAAAACCATTCTTTCTCTAAAGCGCTCTAGTCATTTCCTGTTTTCCACAAACCAACATTGTGGAAAATAGAGCATCAAATTACATGTAGACACCTATCATCGTTATAATACTGCCGCCACATCAAGGTTCGTTTACGCATCATTACTCCTGTGTGCTGCTACAACAGCTTTCTGTATGATACACACGGTAAATGTGTATTGGTATGGCTTATTTTTTTGTGAATAATCATTTAAAACGCTTTTGAAGGAGGTTATGTTTTATGTCTATTGATTTAGAAATTGCTCAAAAAGCAAATATGCAGCGCATTGTAGAAGTCGCCGGTCGTCTTGGTATTCCCGAACAATCTTTAATTCCTTATGGGCACTATAAGGCAAAAATATCGCTGGATTATCTCAGCCAACTCACGCAGAAACCACAAGGCAAATTGGTTTTGGTAACTGCTATTAGTCCGACTCCCGCCGGAGAAGGTAAAAACAACAACAACGGTTGGTTTAGGAGACGCCCTAAACCATATTGGCAAAAAAAACGATTATTTGTTTGCGTGAGCCCAGTCTTGGGCCTGTTTTCGGTGTTAAAGGGGGGGCTGCTGGCGGTGGATATGCACAAGTAGTACCCATGGAAGACATTAACCTACACTTTACGGGGGATTTTAATGCGATTGGATTAGCCAATAACCTATTGGCTGCTTCGATTGATAATCATATCCATCAAGGTAACGATTTAGGCTTTGATATTCGCCGTATTACATGGCGACGGGTCGTTGACATGAATGATCGCGCACTGCGTCGTTTGGTTGTTGGATTGGGGGGACCGAGCAATGGCTTTAGTCGCGAAGATGGTTTTGATATTGTGGTTGCCAGTGAAGTCATGGCTATTTTTTGTCTTGCCACCAGTATAGTCGATTTAAAAACGCGGCTCGGCAATATCATTGTAGGTTATACGCGCAAGCAATCTCCTATTCGCGCCCGTGACCTTCAAGTACACGGAGCAATGACCGCTTTACTGCGTGATGCTTTGGCTCCCAATATAGTACAAACCCTCGAGAACAACCCTGCTTTTATTCATGGCGGGCCGTTCGCCAATATTGCGCATGGATGTAACTCGGTCATTGCCACATCTTCAGCATTGTGCTTGAGTGATTATGTCATCACAGAAGCGGGCTTTGGCGCGGATCTTGGAGCAGAAAAATTTGTCGATATTAAGTGTCGTAAGTCTGGCTTGCGTCCTGATGCCGTCGTGATTGTGGCGACGATTCGTGCGCTCAAATTCCACGGTGGGGTTGATAAAGCTGATTTGGGTCAAGAAAATATCGAAGCATTGGAAAAAGGTATTGTCAATTTAGAACGACATGTCAATAATATTCGCAATCATTACGGTATTTCTTGCGTGGTCTCAATCAATCACTTTGTTGATAATACCGATGCTGAGATTCGTTGTTTAAAAAGAACGGATGACACATCATCAAGTTCCGGTGATTTTGGCACGTCATTGGTCGGACGGTGGAAAAGGGGCTGTTGAGGTTGCCCATGCAGTGATTGAAATGTGTGAAAACAAATCGTCCAATTTCCAATTTGTATACGATGAGAAAGACAGTTTATGGGAGAAAATGAAAAAAATTGCTACGAAAATTTATGGTGCAAGCGACATTTCGGCAGATACCAAAATCCGTCAACAAATCCGCCGTATGCAAGAAGACGGTTTTGGTGAATACCCAATATGTGTGGCAAAAACCCAATATTCGTTTTCTACAGATCCTTTGCTACGTGGGGCGCCTACGGATCATATTGTCCATATTCGTGAAGTACGTTTGGCTGCGGGTGCCGAGTTTATCGTGATGATTTGCGGGGATGTGATGACCATGCCCGGCTTGCCAAAAGTACCATCGGCCAATACGATTGATGTTACTGATGACGGAAAGATTGTTGGCTTGTTTTAAACATACCGTTATCAAAAAATCTGTACCCTCACCATGAGGGTGCAGGAAAGCCCCATGCAACAAAAACAACGTTTAGAGGATAAAGTTGCCATCATCACAGGGGCAGGCTCCAGTGGCCCTGGTATGGGAACAGGAAAAGCTGCGGCTATTCTTTTTGCGCGTGAAGGCGCTAAAGTCGTTTTGGTGACCTGATTGCAGCGCATGCCGAAGATACGCTAGGGGTTATTCGCTCTGAAGGAGGCGAGGCATTGGTTATTGAAGCCGACATTACGAAGGCAAAAGACTGTCAAAGATTGGCCCAAAAAAACAGTTGAACAATATGGTGGCGTGCATATTCTAATGAACAATGTAGGTGTCGCTGCTAAGGGTACCGGTGATGGATGTCAAAGAAATCGATTGGGATCGAGTATTAGAGGTCAATCTCAAAGGAGCCACGTTAACCAGCAAATACGTGCTTCCGAAGATGATTGCTTCAGGTGTGGATCGGTAATCAACGTTTCATCTATTGATGCGTTACGCTCTGGGACTAAACATATATCCCATATATGAGGAGCGAAACAACACAGTGACATTTTATCATTTTTCGGCTATATCAATGTATCCTTCAGAAATATTGTTGAGTCTTCTGTCCATCTGTTAGAATCCCACACACTATATGGGAACTTCTTACATGACGACCATGCGCTCTTCATCTACACCGCCTTATTTACAGCATTTGCTTTCTTTAGAAGACTTGTCCGCCGAGCATATTGAATATATTCTGGATCGCGCCGCTTGGTTTATTGATGCCTCTCATACAGAGGCAACCCAAAAAAAGAAATTGGATCATCTACTGGGATGTTCTGTGTTCAACCTGTTTTTTGAGCCCAGCACACGTACGTTAACGACGTTTGCTATTGCAGCTACTCGGTTATCGGCTGATGTACAAAGTCTGAATATTGCACGCTCTTCACAAAGTAAAGGAGAGTCCATTCTCGATACAGTAGAGAGTTTATTGGCGATGGGGGCAGATTATTTTATTATTCGTCATCCACAAAGTGGGGCATGTGATTTTGTGGCCGAGTGTGTCGGCAATCGTGTACATGTTATTAATGCAGGAGATGGGCTCCATGCGCACCCAACTCAGGGCCTGTTGGATCTTTACACGATCCGACATTATTTCCCGCGTTTCCAGAATCTCTCCATAGTCATTGTTGGCGATATTCTACATTCACGTGTGGCACGTTCACAAATAAGTGGGTTACAAAAACTTGGGGTACAAGACATTCGAGCCGTTGGTCCAGCAACCGTACTTCCTGAACAACTTCATACGTGGGGGGTTTCGGTGGATTGCGACTTTGATCGTGCCATTGATGGAGTCGATGTGATCATGATGTTACGCTTACAAAATGAGCGCATGAGTGCTTCGCTGATTCCATCGGTCGAGGAGTATTTTCATTTCTATGGTTTAACACCTGAGCGTCTAAAGCGCGCAAAGCCAAATGCGTTGGTAATGCATCCCGGCCCCATTAATCGACAAGTAGAAATAGATAGCCGAGTTGCCGACTGCCCTCAATCCGTAATACTGCCACAAGTTACATTCGGTATTACCGTACGTATGGCTGTACTCTCCATGATGAACACTCTTACCAAAAACGCATGACAACAATCCCTCAAGCTTTACATGTGCATCATGCCACCATTGTTGTACCACAGCACGGTGAGCATTTTTTTGGGCAATTGCTTGTCCATCAAGGCAAGATTGCGGCGATGTATCGTCATCAAGACCCTATCGAAAAACCCGAGAATACCCATACCATTAATGCCAATGGTGCTATCTTAACCTGTGGGTTGGTTGATATTGGTGTTTGTACCCCCCATCCAACACATGGTGGCAGTGCCTTAAACAAACTTATGGCACAAGCGGCTACGTCGGGTATTACGACCATGGCCGTTTTACCGCATGCTGCGTGTCCATTAGACGAACTCGAACCTCTCCAAACATTGAGATCGATTCCAAAGGATACTCAACCGCTTCTTTTCCCTATCGCGAGCATGTATCGCAAGTGTACGACACGTACGGCACAACAAATGAATAACATCGGCACACTGATACAAGCAGGAGCCCGTGCAACCCTGATTGATCCTTGGCCACAAGATTTATCGTTCGCCTTAAACTTGCTAC